>OX392499.1:4242691-4840290 GCA_947623375.1 Apotomis capreana
ATTACAAATATATAAACATTATAAAAAAAACCTAACCTAGGGTGCCGCCGGCAATGGGGCCTAGGGCCCAGGCTACCGGTGGTTATTATTATTATGTGTTTCTCATTTTTTGAGTCTCGGGCTCATACGTCCCGGTCTTTTGGAAGGCTTGCGTGGGGATATGGATCCAACACGTAGAGGCCCCTTGGAGAAAATTTGCTGTGGCTTTTGCCCTGCTGGGATCCGTTCCTGATCATATCATTATTATGTTTGTGGATTTTTCCCATCTCGACTTTACGTCGGGTTTTTTATAGGGCCAGATACGGGTTTTATTATTATTCCTGTATGTCGCACCCGCTCACGGGACAATAGTGTCCCGGACCTTTGGGAGGCGTGCACGGAGCCGAAGCCAACGCGTAGAGGCCCTTTCGACAATTTAATGAAATGCAAGGTGTACATCGAGCGGATTCTGTCCCTATCCGTGTCATGGGACGCACACAGAGACAGCGCCCGCTAGGTGCAAGAACTATTGATGGAGACATGGAATCTAAATACAAATTGGGCTATGGGGATGAAATGGAGGACTGGCTAATTGGGCTATGGGTTGAGACTATCGGGCGTCTACCAGCAAAAGTGTCTCATAGCAAAAATGGGACTGGTAGACGATGACTCGCCTCCCGCTAGATGGGCCTCCACAAAATAGCGACACATGAAGTGGCCTAAGGGCAACACCGGTGCGGAAGGCTAAGGGCGGAGAGGTGTAATACTGGGCTTTAAACCGAAGCCAACTAACCCCTTACGTTTCCACATCCACCCCCGAGCCGAAACTCTCACGACTCCACTCTGCCCAGCCGGTTAAGGCAAGACAGAGGCGGAGGCCCCGACCCATCACCCCCCGTCAGGATCCCCCAGGAGCGCTCAGGTACGTGGGGTCGCTACCCCCCAACAGCTCGCCATAAGCTGCCCTGCGTGACTGATTGCGCTGGTAAAACCAGCGGGCGATGGGGTCGTCACATCCCTACGCCTTTTATTATTATTATTATTATTATTAATATTTGAATAGTTCCATCGATTTTTCGATTACTCTGATTTGATGACAAAGGAGAACTTCCTCCTTACTTAAATCGACTTCTAAAACTGTCAAGCCGCTCTTACCGATAATATGCATCCGTGCAAATTAAATTTCGTCAACTTTACAACTCTTTAAAATAGGGTCATCACCTAGGCAATCTTGAGGGTAACCAGAAAATACCGCGACTTTGGTTGCGTGCCACACGAACGTTGGCAGCCCTACTGTAATAGTCTGAAGTATAGATGGTAGATTTAAGGAGAACAATCTCTATATATCCAAAATTAACCGTTGAGAGTTAAACTGACGGTGCTGCTGTAGTATGCACCTACATAAAAATTATAAATTTTGACGGACAATCTTACACAAATCGACTCCCAAACTAAGCAATACTTGTACAATAGGTACTAGACGCCGATATATAATTATAACGCATAAATACACATTAAATATAGATAATACCCAGGAACGAGGACCAAATACTCGAGTTCATCACACTAGCTAGAAGTTAATTTTGTGAAACATACATTTTGTATTAATTATTCATTAGTTAAGTTACTTAGCAACTGTTTGTTTATTAAAAGTCATCGTGAACCAAAAGTATGTGTTTTTCCTGTATATGAGTCGTTTTCAAAAAACATGTACACAGTTAAAGGCTTAATGAAAACAATACTACGATCGCGACCTTTGTGTAACGAAAGTTACTCATACAAACGGTAACTTTTCGTTACACAAAGGAATCAATTATGTTTTGTTTTAGTTATAACCCTTAACTGAGTGCATTTTTTATTTAATACTACTCACCAATTTAAAGTAGTAACTTAGCTAACCACGACCAAAAATTACCTGAAAATGAAACGTCTCTAAAAATAGGTAAACTTTTCTAAACGTTAAACTATCTCTATGCCAAATTTCATCAAAATCGATTCAGCGGTTTAAGCGTGAAGAGGTAACAGACAAACAGACACACTTTCGCATTTATAATATTAGTATAGATAAATCTGTTTATTTTTTCAGAACTTTAGCTATTCTTCTTACTCAAATCTGTACACTCTTTCAATTGTAGTATGAATATACTAGATTGTTCTCCTTGCCTCTACCCTCCATAAGTCTGAAGGAATTATTACGAATGCACTTGGTATTTTTCTTTGCGTCAACAATTTAATAAGCATTTTGTAATGCAGGGCAAACTTTGAAGCGTCTCTATTGAGGCAAGCAATCGGTAAAATGGAGAGGTATTTCTATTATTACCGTAATAATACGAAACAGGGCCCTTTAAACGAATTCTGATTGGACTATGAATTCGTATTATAATTAGAAAAGTAAACCATTGTACGAAATGCCTCCTAATACAAGTAGTAACTTAAAAGGGGGATTCGTCAATATTTGTATAACCTTTTTGTAAAATAAATGATTTTGTTTTTTTTATTTTTATTTATTTTTATAACGGTTGTTGCGAATGTCTGTTTGTAAACGATACTAGATAACGAGATTTGATTAAAAGAGAGTACTTAATCATATTAACAATATTAGTAAGAATAAAATTGATTTTTTGGAAATATTACATTGCGACATAGATTTGTTTTTACTTTTGCTTATGCCCTATGACGTATTCTGCCCTTAATAATATCATGATTTGGCGATGTGCTGTAAGTGTAATTGTGTATCCTATCCTACTGTATCTGTGACATCACAGCGCTCAAACGGATGATTCGATTTAAATAAGGGCTTGTGCACAAATCACGCGAGGTTTTTTCGGCTACTTTTTGACCCCCCTCCCCCATGGTGATATTTGGTGAGGTTCTTTCCTCCTTCCCCCCATAACTAGTATTGTTAGTCTTAGCCCATGTTACCTTACGGTGTTTTTTAATCGAAAGTTTTGCCTGTCGAGATGGGTCTTAGCTATGTCAGATCAAAATAGGAGCAGCCACCTTCAAGACGAGGTTTAATTAGAAGTAGTTACAGTAACTCAGCTCATTTTGAAGCTAATTTTGCAGTTTTGTTTAGTTTTAGTAGCACATTCTATTAGTACTCATTAGATGACCAGTTAGGTTCGAGTCGGGGATATTTAAAATTATAGGTTAGTTATTACAACTACGTAAATAGTAATAGCTTATTCATCAGTTCAAATAAAATGGGGTGATATTTTTCCTACAGTTTTAAGCGAATTTAAAATATCCATTAAGAGTACGACTCATCGTGTCTAAATATTAGATACTTATATGCCCCATCGATATACTTAGAAAGCTCTTAGTATTAGCGGTTAAATATCTAAATCCCTTCTAAACATAGCCTAAGCCATGTCCCCATTTCAGCACCCTGAAATAAAGAAATTTATTGTAATAATTAAACCTTCCAAATTTTACTAGATATCGTGCGTTTTACATTATATTTCCCACACCAAGTAAGTTTTTCTTACGAAGACAGAGAGAGTATGAGATTCTACATTCTTACAACTACACTTAACTATTATGTTTAAGCTAATAAATAATGGTGGTCTCTAACTATGGGCCTCTTAAGGAAGCTCAGAGTCACTCAGCGAGCTATGGAAAGGGCTATGCTCGGGATCTCTCTACGTGATCTAATCAGAAATGATGAGCTTCGTAGACGAACTAACGTCACCGACATAGCGAACAGGGTTACCAAGCTGAAGTGGCAATGGGCAGGGCACATAGCTCGAAGAACCGATGGCCGTTGGGGCAGAAAGGTTCTCGAGTGGAGACCACGTACCGGCAAGCGCAGCGTAGGACGGCCACCCGCAAGGTGGTCGGACGACCTGGTCAGGGTTGCGGGAACTCGCTGGATGCGGGTCGCTTCTATCCGGCCCATGTGGAAGTCAATTGAAGAGGCCTCTGTGTCCAGCAGTGGACGTCCTATGGCTGAAATCATGATGATGAATAAATAATTTCATTTCCATTTCATTTCATACTAGTGGCTTTGTGAGCTGTAGTAGACCTTCCGAGTTTGTTTCCAAGTTTGTTCCTTTTTTATTTTCAACCCCCATCCCATATCTCCGCCACCTTGAAAAATTTCGAAAGATCGAATCGACAAAAAAGAAACTAGGAAAATACTTTTCGAACAAACTCACATTATTTCATGAGAATTACGACCTCTAGGCGAGAACATCCGGAATCGTCTAGACATCCACATATCTGGACATACGAAAGGATTTTGGGCCAAGCTGAATCGGAAACGTGTCGCTCGCTCGGCCAATTACTCAAATAGAGACACATCTCAAGGGCTTGACGTGTCCCTGTAACTGACCATCATTACTCTTTTTAATGCGACCATAAATTCTGCGATCACTTTATTGAACTTCTACTCGTGTTGCATTTCATTATTAAAAAGTAAACTCCTTTAAGTATACTTTAACATAGGGTTGTCACTACAATTATCTTTACACAACAATTTTGAGGGGGATTCCTAATTGATAATAAATGACGGTTATGATATTCTGAATGATAGTCTAATTGATGATCAGAATTTCCAATTGACCAGCTGGCGCGTCGCACGTTTAAAAATCGTTGATAGACTTAAATTACTTTTTAGTTAACTCTAGTCACCTTATTTGTCACTGGGTATTTTTGTGGCCAAGCGTGAATTTGAGTGACAACCTAAGAGTTTTCTTTTTAAATGACTTGAACTTAGGTACAATGAGCTGCAGAATTTTAGATTTTTAGACGTTCAGGCATTGAATATGTAATGCCCATTTATGAATGAATTCACTCCTGCACCAATGTTGTAACAGAGATTGTGTGGGAGCACAAACCAAAAAACGGGAATTGCTCGATGTTATATATCGAGAAGAAATAAATATTTACATATATTTTTCTATTCATATTATATTCATATCCTTATCCAGGAGTAACACGATTATATTATATTCAGTAACCTCACTAGGTTCATCGTAAATTCAACCACAAGAGATGAGAATAGACCCCTTGCAGGCAATTTGGTTGTCTGCCATGTTTCCCAGGGTCACATGTAGGTCGCCTGTAATTGTTCAGTTTCGATGAAAATCCAATTTTGTTATACATACGTTGTATCATTTCAAGCTGGGAAACTGGAAATTCTAACCCGGTCCTGGCATGTCAATTTAAGTGAAAACGTGTCATAACTGGACGTTTTTAGGATTAGCAATTTATGTGAAGAATTTATAATATGGTAGTAAAGGAATGATCAAAATATTTAGGTAACAGGAAATAAGAAATCAAAGGACAGATTTTAAAGTTAATACTACTTAGCCCTTACATGCATGATGCGTATGACACAATTTTTACTCTCGCTTCTGGAACCAAATTCTTTGAACTGTTTCTTATTTTACCGCACGATATTATAGATGGTTCATTATGCGTACCGATAGGCGTGTTGTGTCCATGTTAATTTTATGAAATTTTGTTATTGTGTAATTTAAGTGTAATGTTACTCGAGAACAAATGTTTTCCTTATTATCATTTTCCCTTAGCCCTAATGAATGCATTTTTCATCTAAGATAGCTTTTTGTTTTTTTATGTACCTACCCCTTCCAAATTGACTGTTATTTTTAAAATGACACAAAGTTGAAAGCTGTACTCACGAGTAAGTTGGATAAAATGTGTTTCAATATTTTAAGTAATTTAACGCATCGTATCGAATATTTAGAATAAATCGAGGTTGGAGGATTGAATACTCTCATCATCTGTACTGTACGAATTCGATCAAAATTAGCAAATATATACTTGGAGTGTTCAACCCTAGCTCTGCGGGGAGGGTCAGCGGCCGCCCGGTCGAAGCTCGTCAAATATTTAAGCACAAACTGAAACGAATCCAAATTTTCTCGTTTATGCATTGCTCACGGAACTATTTCAAATTACCAACTATTTCCATACACGTTCAAGCATTGGATAAATTAAAATACAATACATATAGAAGGAAAGTCACAAGAAATTTCGTAAAATGTCTATTTCATAATTATTCCAAAATTGACATCGAAAAACAATTTTTTAACCGAAAAAAATTAATGATTTTAGTAGAAAATCTTAATATCACGGTGCAGGTTCTCTTTTGTTTCATATGTCACATATAATATAACATTCTATCTCTTTTGTTTATCAATTAGTATATTACTGGTTGCCTGGAGTAGGTATTAGACCGGATAGTAATACGAAGCCGGCAAACCTTAAATTTTGTAGGCCTAGGCCTTAAATTTTTTATGAAATTCCTTTACAGTTCTCTCGAGTTGTTCCGCCCGAATCTTGATACTTCGAAGCCTCTTATATATATATAACGCACATTATAACGACGTTTCATTGCATGTTTGAGAAAAACTATTTGCGGACTCAACACGTCTAGACGAGAGAAGAAGAGATTTGAACCAATTTTCGTCCAGATTTGTAATCGATGCATATCAGTGATATTGATTTTACTTTAATCATAGTAGATTTTACCACGAGAGATTAATAATTTACAAATAAAAAATACGTCTAGTTTTTAACGACACCAAATTAATTCAGGTCATGATGGGTTAACGGTACTGGGGATGCAAAAAGTCCGGTATTTTGCATCTTCAGCGTCATTAACATAGCTCCATTAGCATTTTCCCTTCTTCGCGATTTATTGTTTTGTTGTCTGTATGGAATGTGATCTTTGATAATGCACCAGCAATAAAAAAAATCACAAATGAAATTTATTGTTTAAAAAAAGCGAATCCGGCATTTTTAAGGTCATTAGACCATTTTTTATATATGTTTGGATGTCATTCGTATGACTTAAGCGGTTTACATTTATTTTGATACACAGCAAGTTCGTCTTCTTATAGGATACTTTTTCTCCGAGAACGGAGAAGTAAGCAGGAGGGTAAGGACTTTTTCTTCCCGGCGAAAGAGGTTCCTATTTGTTTTAATAAGGTAAGGTGGGGTATTCCCATCACCGGAACAACTACTATCGTCTCATTGTCGTGTCCGCGACATTGACTAATTCATAGAAGAAACCAACATCATAATGATAAGAATTTAATAAATCTGCGTCTTCAACAAGACATCTGAAAATGACGCCTCAGATCATACGGGGATTTCCAATATTGTGGTCACGGTAATGAGGCGGTTAAAACCCTTATAACTAACTAACTGTTAGTCTTACCTTAGTTGATTATTATTTGTCTTTGTTGCCCTCTCCCTGTGCCAGAGCGCCAACATAAAATTATAGATCAGATCTAATAAGAAATATGGAGACAGGTATAGCATAATATGTTACTACAGTGGTCGCCCCAATGTAAGTATGTACATAGACAAATGTTTCTCAACAGCTATGTCTGCTTTATACTCCTCACACTAAAGGATTCCGTCTAGTTTGCGTTTGTATTCACAGAGCATTCATAAATAAGTGTGTGCTTAGCTTCGGGCAGATCGTATGGGTTATTCGCCCCTGAAGAGAAAATCAATTGTTAATGCTATAATGCTATAGTTCATTTACTGATATTATACCGAGTGTGGCCCGTAACAAGAGCAATTATTAAAAAATATCCTACTTTTTACACTAAATCACATTTGTTTAGCTACTTTTAAAAATAGCATGCGTATTATTATTTAATAACTTAGAAAAATATTGCTTATGAAATAAGCTATGTATTTCGAAATATTTGATAATTAGCAGCGTTACAGCTAGTGTTCGATGTCGTATATTGAAAATACCATTTAATTTGTAAGAAATAATGAATATATAAAAACTATCTTTTATAAGTTGGTGAAACAAAATGTAGTTCAGGTTGTATGTAAAATTAATGCTCCTGTTACAGATCACACCCGGTATACATCGTACTATTCAAATAGGGTCTAATTTTTACAAATTCGTAGACAACTGTAGACATTTCTAGCCGTGGCTCAAAATTATAAATATGTCCAAGATTTTAAGGTAAAGTTCCAACTGAGGTAAAAACGTAGAAAAGATTAACAATAATTGTATCTACTAATTAAATTTTTATACATTTCGCGACAGCGAAAAGCCTTAAAAACTGTACCAATAATTCATAGGCATAAATCTTCAAAACCAAACTTTCTGAGCAGCACGCATGCGTGCCTGTCACCGCCAAGTGTTCACTGAAACTTTTCAGTCAGGCCGTTTCAGTTGGGCCGGTCTGTCGGCGAAGACGTCCCAACTTAGTCCCAAGTTTAAACTTGTCTCGACTTGCTTGGACTGTGATGATTTCGGCCAAACTGGTGGTTCTCGTTCTGTGCTCAAGTGCGTAAGAGTTTGTGTTGTGATGTGTTTTAGTTTTGTGTTGTTTGAGGGATAAGTGTTATTGATGCTTTTTGTGTTTTGATGAGTATGATTTTTTGTAATAATTTTGTGTAAGAGCAATTTTTAAAAAGTTAGTCACAGTAATGATACCTCGCTTCGTAACTGACATACTGATTGACAAACAACGGACAAATCAAATAAAATATCGGTTTCTTTAAGAAAAACATCCGTTCTTTAGTGCGTGATTAAATTAAATAAAATGTAAGCTTCGCAGGAATTTATAATTATTAAGCATTATTACAAATTGATTAAACCATTGATACAAAAATCAAGACTTGAAATTCGTAACCTGTGGTGTGGACGACGTTAAAAATAAAAACACGTACATAAGGCTTAATAAAAACAAAACTGTGATCGGGTCCTTTGTGTAACGAAGATTAGTCATACAAAAGATATGGGTAACTTTCGTTACACAAAGGAATCAAATAAGTTATGTTTTAATATTTATCTTGCGCTTAAAGACGAGAATGGTGAATCCTGTTCCACCGTGATACAGTTTATAAACTAGTATGAAACTAGTACGGGGAGCAGAAGACGCTTACTCTCGCTCATTACATTAATCAGCAGTGTAGTACCGTGGTAGTACCTAACGACAAACGTTTTACGTAATTAATAAGTAATAAATACCGATACATACATGTAAGTAATTTGTAACCTTTACATAGCTCAATAAAGTTATTATTATTATTAATTATTAAGCATTTAACTATGTACATGTTGTCTGAAAACGACTCTGATAACATAATATCAACATAACAGATTATTATAAATATTTAGTATTGTAAGAAACCTCTGAAATAATAACGCAGGATCCTTCCTTCAACGTATATTTGTATACCAATTGCTTTAACAGTATAAACAGATCAAATACTAGAATAGTCAGCCCCAAATCTAAACAAATGAAATTAACATCCCATCTCAATCCAATATTCCATTCCATGTCCTCCGCCAGGTGTCAGATTAACCGCCCGTTTCCCGCCATTTTGTGTTGCCAACCTCTCAGACGTCATAAAAATTGACGATGAAACTACTTTTGTTTCTGCCAAATGTAATAAACCTTACACTATTTATCAACTTTATTATTCTAAATATGTTTTTTTTGTTTATCAAGGCATATTAATTTATAATAAATATTAAAAGTTAAATAAGTAAATACTTAATCCCGACAGCAACGTATTATGTTTAAGAAAGCTGTGAAAAACGTGAAACACATGTATAGTACCTATCTTTAAACCTCTCTGACTCATAATACCTATTTATCCATAATACAATAATTTTTATAATTTCAACGGGGAGAGGCCATGGTATTTAGCAAACATATTAAAAATGCGATGCACGTTTTCTTTTTTTTCGAATAGGTAAACAGTGCTTACAATGCCATCTCTTATCACACTTATATATCATTTTTGTGAAAGTTTGTGAGTATGTTTGTGTGTTAATGTGTGTATTTTTTGTTCTTGAACGGCTGGACCAATTTTGATAGTAGCTGACACCTTAGATTAAAACATAGGCTACTTTTTATCCCGAAAATATGTAGTATTCCCGTGGGATAAGCGGGTATACTACATATTTAGCGCGTAGCTAGTGACAGATAAATCAGAATTCTTTGCGACATCACCACAGTAAAATATATATAGGTACGGGTTTTATTTCATTTTGGATCAAAGATATTTTTAAATTAGTTAAAGCATATTTTTTATCCGACTACAGGAAAAAAAATGCCTTTTAGTTTTTTATAAAAGCCTTATTTAACATTATTTAATCGCACATATATTATAAGAGGACATTTCTGTAACGAAACGCAGGCTTAACCGCAGCGAAAGTTTTCACATAAATAAGGTGGCAGTGTGATAAAGAGCCGGGCTGGTTCAATATGCTGTTGTTTTTAAACCACGCTCCGTACCGAAACGACGTAACTACCCAACATTCACCGAAACCGTGCGCCATTTTGAAAAAACAAGTGGTCTTTGTAACAAAACGACGTAACAACCTAACGTCCACTATTACTTTCCGTCGTTTCGTAAAACTAGGATACCTCCATGAGCACTGAAATGCTAACGGACTGTTTTCTGAGGATTTTAAGCGCAGCTTGGGATATAAATCATGTGTGTGGATAATACGCACGTTGTGCTAGTGCAAAATTGAAAATTAGACGGTTATTGAGAAATTTCATCTAAAAATGAGACAATGTTACTATTGTCTTCGGTGTCTTTTTGACCCCCGACGATAAAAGAGGGGTGCTATGTTTAACATGTGTATCTGTGTGTCTGTCTGTGGCATCGTAGCTCCAAAACGGAAGGACCAATTTGAGGGCGGTTTTTTTTTATCAAAAACCTTGTCCATAGATGGTTAGCTATGTTTGGTGGAAATAGGACCAGGGCAGTGATTCAACTGCGCACTTAAAAGATGATAGTGAAGACATTATTTAATATGATTTCTTAGTATTAGTATCGGCAGTAGTTTCCAAGATATTGAACTTTAATTAGAACAAGTGCTATAAGTGACCAGATCTCAGCCAATATTGGAGTGAAGAATTCCAAATTTTGTAGTAATGTTCAGTTTTAGTAGCATTTTCGGAGTGTTTTAATTTTTGTTATTTAGGTTATGTAGTACTACAGCCGCTATCACATATATATCGCAGCTTATAAATATCTGGGGGCCTATGACGGTTGCGTTTATCACGCGATAAATAAGTGACAAAGCATCTGTCACTCACACTCGCATCTTGTCAAAACGTGACGGATGCTTTGCCACTTATTTATCGCGTGATAAAAGCAACCATCATAGGCCTCCTGAACATGTACTCTAACGCCCAGTCAATAAGAGTCCTGTTCAGTGTTCAGTGGTCGTCAATACGACTCTTATTGACTCGGCGTTCAAGTACAAGCCTTGTACGGCGTACAAGTTCCTGCTTCGAAAGGAACTTGACTGTACACCCTGTAAAGATTTAGATTCTATATCCCAAACTTTTGTTTTTGAGTGCTGTGGAATTAATATAACCAATTATGGCTTAATTATCATTTGTATCTACACAAACAAAACGCCATCATCTCCGTCTGCTTTATTCTTTAAAAGGCTGTATAAATTGCTACATAAGATCTGCCAACAAAAAAGGAAAAAAATTGTTTTATGTGGCGACTTCAATATCGACACTTTAAAAAAAACTGGTATTTCTAGTGAATGTGTTCGAATTCTTAACGACTTTGGGTTAAAATTAGTGATAAAGGAACCAACACGACTGACCGACAAGACAAAAACGTGCATAGATCATATATCTACGAATGTCAAAGGCGGAAGCGCCAAAATTCATGACCTCGGCCTATCCGATCACACTGGCCAATCTTACCATGTGCCAGTCCGAGAAGCCCCCTCGCCATCTGTTAGATGGTGGTACGAAATCGTAAGGGATTACAGCCAGGAGAATCAAGACAAATTCATCACATATTTGTACTCCCTTAGTTATGAAGATGTACTAAACGAATGCGACGCGAAAAAAGCTTTTTGTAATTTTTATGATCTGTTTGTCCTTTTTTATGATTTGTGCTTTCCATATGTTAGAGTTCGGGTTTCGAACCAAAACCACAAACCTAAATGGCTAACGAAAGGTATCCAAAATTGTTGTAGAAGAAAGCGACAATTATACTTAAAAAGTAGACGTTTCAAGAGTTGTAAAACGGCGTATAAAAAATATTCACGAAAGTTAAAAAAGTGTATTGTATTGCATCAAAAGCAAGAAAATACAAATTACATTAATAGAAACAAAAATAAAGGTAAAGCTATATGGAACGTAATAAAGAAATATACAACATCTGACTGCTCCAGTAGATGTATAAACAAATTGATTGTTGATAAGCAGGAGGTGACTGATCCTACACAAATTGCGGAATCTTTCAATGACTTTTTTGTAAATGGTGTAAAGGCAAACTGCACTCAATTTGCTGGAAAGATAGATGACATCAATATTAGCCAAAATGAGTCTAGTATTTTTCTTCATCCGCTAAATATTCACGAACTGAAAAAAATTGTAAAGTCACTGAAAAATTCAAGAGCCGTTGGTTACGATGAACTCAGGACTGACATTATTAAAAATAGTTTAGATGCCATTATGTATCCACTGTTACATGTCATCAATTTGTCTCTAGTGCAAGGTATCTTCCCTGAAATGCTTAAGCAATCGGTGGTGAAACCTTTATTTAAAAAAGGTGATAAATATAAAATGGAGAACTACAGACCCGTTACCCTGATACCCATCTTTTCAAAAATATTTGAAAAGGCCATGTACAATCGGCTCTTATCATTTTTGGAGAATAACAATATTATAAATGAGGCTCAAAATGGATTCAGAAAGTGCAGAAGTACGTCTCTAGCAACGTTTAAGTTAATAAAGCACGTTTTGCAGTGTGTAGATAAAAAAACTCCAGTAACAGTGTTGTTTATGGACATGAGCAAAGCCTTTGATTTTGTATGTCACAAAAGGCTACTTGCTAAATTATCCAGATATGGAATTAGAGGGCCTGCACTTGACTGGATAAAATCATACTTAGAAAATAGAATACAATGCGTTGAAACATTAGACCTATCTATAAACAAAAATCAATTGGAAAAATACCAGTCGGCGTATATCAGTAACAATTACGGGGTGCCTCAGGGTAGTATATTAGGACCTCTATTGTTTCTGGTATACATCAATGACTTTCCACATATTTTAGATCACGAGTGCATCCTTTTTGCTGATGACACTACTATAATAATTGATGGCAAAGATTTAGAAGAATATAACGAGGAGATTAATAAGACTCTGGATAAAACAATAAACTGGCTTACAAGAAATAATCTGAGAGTAAATATAAATAAAACAAAATACATGCAGTTTAGAACTACTTTAGCTATTCCGCAAAATTTGCATGTACATTTTAAAGATGAGAAAATTGAAGAAGTGACTCAATTAAAGTTTTTAGGAATTACTATTGATTATAACTGTAATTGGAAAGAACACATATGCAGCTTACATTCAAGAATCAACCAATTTGTATTTGCTCTCAGGAAGTTACGTCAGACAGTTACTCTGCAGGCAGCTTTATTGGCATATGATGGCTACGTAGTATCTTTGATCAGATACGGAATCGTCATTTGGGGAAACGGTAGCGGTAACGAGAATGTGTTTTTGGCCCAAAAACGTTGTATCCGAGCCATTTTTAATCTTAAACAAACAGACTCATGTCGTCCGTTCTTCAAAAAACACGATTTATTAACTGTTCCATGCCTATATATATTAGAGGTTTGCCTTTTTGTGCATAAATACAAATATCTTTTCCAAGAGAGGCAGGAATTGTGCACTAGAACGGTTAGATCTCAATATATGCACAAATTGTATAAGCCATCAGTAAAGCTGGCTACCTCAAACAAAAATGCTTTTATAATGTGTATTAAAATATTTAATAAATTGCCTGATGATTTAAAAAATAATGATGACATGAATACTTTTAAGAAGCATGTAAAGCTATGGTTATTGGACAAATGTTTTTATAATGTTAAGGACTTTTTAGAATAATATTATGTTTAACTTATTTAATGAATTTAATTTAATTTGTTTTATAGATAGGTAATAAGATTTTTTTTGGATGGATATTTTAATTTTTATTTGATATTAACTGATTAGTGTAATTTGTTATTTGTAATAAGTTCAATACTGTATAATTTTAATGATTGTAAATATTGTTAGAATAAGTACCCACATTTCATGCGTGTACACCTGAAAAGGTAGAATTTTGGTGAGACTTATAAATTAAGCATGTACATCTGCAAATGTAACCTATCATTCATATGCAATAAATAAATAAAATGTAGTATAAAAATGTAGTAACATGTTCAGATATTTATGAACGCCTTATAAGCTGCGATATATCTGATGGCGACTATACTACTCGTACTCGTATTATATTTATGCGACGTGTAGAATTTACCTATTTTATTTATTTAATCAGTGGGTTTGTCGCTGGAGAGGCAAGAAACCAGCGATTTACCATATTTTCTGATAATTTTTATCATAATGAAAATAACTGATGTACCTAAAATGTATTGACTACCTAGAGTTGTTGTTTCTGACTATTCCTAAACTCTATGCAAATGTAAGAAATGGTTTAACTAAATCTAAATAGAAAACGTCATTACGGTGAACGGTGTTCACGACATAGAAGTGTAATACACGGCGTTTCGTTAATCGGAAATTCTCATTTGGCAGGATGAACCTTCTGAACCCTAAGAAGATCTTGATTTCATCCCATCCTATCCCGTCTTGATTTTTACTACAGGAGGAAATAATTCCGCATTCATAGCATAGATAGCATTCTTTTGTACGGGATTTTGACATTTGTTTTTCGGAATCATATGCATGTTTTGGTGATATTACATATACGTAGGTACTGAAATTCTGGAAATGTATGATGTCGTACCTATTTTTCACTATATTTACGATGATTTTTAGTACAATCAAGCCCATTTTTTTAGTATATTTATAACCTAAATTTTACATTTAAAAAACCACGAACTAACTAAATATAACTAAGAACCATCTCGACAGACAAGGCTTTCGATAAAAAAGAAAGTAAGTATTCAAATATGACCATCCTTTGCTACGATACCACAGATAGACACACACACAGGTACATGTTAAACTTATAATACTTACCCATATCTTTATCGGGGGTTAAAAATAAAAATTATAATCATTTAAGACATTAACTTCTTTTTACTTAATTGTTGTACAACACGGTGCGGTATAGAGTATTCGAATTTATTTGAATATAATATAATGTGTACCAAGTTTGCGATTTTTTTAAAAGCTGTAAGGGCTCTTAAGTAATATATACACACAGCTTTCAAGGGAATAACATCTTCAAGTCACTCCACACAGACAATAATCCAGATTATTATTTACGTGGTCTTAATATTATATGTTATTATAGTCGTAACAATTCACCACGCTTCAATTTGCTTGAGAGCTGGGACTTGGGGCCCTTGTGCGACAAAGTCGTTTTTTCTGCGAGGATTGTAGTCAGATATGTCTTTGTCTCACTAGGGACGCAAGTAATACATTATGTTCACGAAAATGCGTTATTCATGAACGCGAATATCGCCCGATATGAAGACGAATACCTGGTTATCATCATCAACCTAAGTGTTCAATTTGCATACTAGAATTATATAAATTATATTGATTGCTTTGTTTGTCCTGTTCTATTTGGGATTGTGTGGATTTAATGAAAATCATTTTGTAAAGTGGTGCGAGCAGTGATTAACGTTTCATTCATAGAATCGAATCCGTGTAAATTAAATATTTGAAATACGAATGTTATAGTAAACTCACCAATCCCCCTTTGCTCTGTCATAGTTAGATAAAAATTACCCTTAATACTGACCAGGGTCGTCATCATCAACACTTGAGAGCTTATCAAAAAAAATTGGGCAATTGCGAGTCCTACTCGCGCATAAAGGGTTCCGTACCATAATCTATAACAAGTTTGTTGTATGGGAGCCCCCTTAAATATTTATTTTATTTTATTTTTAATATTTGATGTTATAGCGGCAATAGAAATACATCATCTGTGAAAATTTTAACTGTCTAGCTATCACCGTTCTTGAGATACAGCCTGGTGACAGACGGACAGACGGACGGACGGACAGCGAAGTCTCAGTAATAGGGTCCCGTTTTTACCCTTTGGGTACGGAACCCTAATTAACTTAGTTCCTAATCTACCACTGTTTTTTTTATTGTTCGTTTAGAAGAGATTGTATTCACAGAATGCGTAGCAGTCAACATAAAGCGCCTAGAAGTGCCGTCGCTCGTCGAAATCGGCACAGAATCCGTCATCCTGGACTGCGAGTATGACGCTTCAGAACTGCTACCGGGCCTGGTGATGAAGTGGTTCTTCAACGGAGCCTCGGGGCTGGTGTTCCAGTGGATCCCACCCATGAAGCCACAGGTCATCGGTCTGCTGAAAGGGAAGGTGGATCTCAACTTCAGAATCTCTGGTAAGTTGGTTAGTAAAGAAACCTTGGAAGAGGGTAGTTTGACTTTGATCCAATTAAATTGTACCTAAAGTTTCGTTTCTCAAAATAGGAGTGTTTAAAAGGAGGGTAAGGGCTTTTTAAGTATTTTTGTTTTATAAATTCCGGCGCTGGTACCTGTGTGTCCCCGCCACCTGCCCGCTGCCGCCATTACTATGACAGACGTCAACGGGAGCGGGCAGGCCATGAATAGAAGAATAGAATAATTTATTTGTAATAAACTTACATGTCCACATTAAACCCGATTACGTTGTTTTATTCAATCTTTTCCCGCCCTGAAACTCTGGACGACACGGTACCCTTTACTATGGGCTGTTAGTAGGATGCCTCAGAGCTGCAATCGAAGTTTGTGATAAATTGGTCCTTCAAGAGAGCCCCCACGCCGATATTCCACAGACGTTTGAGAATGTATCGTTTTTTGGCATTAGCAATTACTCAAATTATTCCTTCACCACCTGACTTTACGATTTTCTCTTCAAGATGAACCGCTGCAAGCGTACAGGGCCATCAAAATCCTGAACCCGTCCACCCATATGAGCGGCAACTACACCTGCGTGGTGTCCACGTTTGAGCAAGAGGACCGCAAGACCAGGCCCATGCTCGTATACAGTGAGTATGCTCTTATGTTATATTGGCGGAGAAGGAAATTATATTGTCCTAACATTTGAGCGTAATCGAAAATCCTGTACCTGTATCCTGTACCCTCCCCACGAGTTTACACTGACCGTACTCGCTGGCGAATTGCGTTTTCACCCTGCAGTATATCATAAACCCTAATAAGAATGTTTGAACTCAATCCACAATAAAATCGCCAAACAATCGTAGGACACAAAGAAACTATTTTTTTTTGAAGTCAGTCATAATAAATCTATCACTATTTACATGTCTCGTAGACACATGACCAATAAATATTCTACAGCCCTTCGGTTATTCCAGTATGGAAATTTTACGACGCCCATTATTTCTCAATGATAATCAAATGGATCATACAAGTTTTTACTGTTTGTCGATATCCTCTAAAGAGGCAATTTATCAACCGTATACATTGGTTTAAGTGTGCTATTATCTTACTTTTTACATGTTTTTTATTAGGTTTATTTTACTGCACAGTGGTCGTTCACTATGAGCCTTACCTATATAAGGAGGCTCAAAGTTACCTAGAGAGCAATTGAGTTTCTCTGCTACATCGAATCAGGAATGAATGGACCTATCCCGCAACACTAATATCTCTGTCTGTCCTTAAGGTTGCAATGCGCAATAGATAAATTAATAAAGGATGCGCAGAAGAACTGGTTCTACTTTGTTTTATTTATTAAAACTGTATTGCGCATTAGGTCAACATAGCTCGAACTACTATAATGATCAACTGAGCCGAATTAAGTGTTGTCCATTTCTGGGCGAAGTTGTATCTTGAGAATTTCCGAATGCCTTTTTTCATGATGTTACACCTCTGAACTTCGTAATTTATGAAACTAATTTAGAAAATAAGAAAATTATTCGTTACGTAATTTAAATGATAAAGAGAATATCGTTTTTATACTCGCGTATATTAATCTGTCAATTATAATTTCAGACAAAATCACAATAACGCAATTTTTTAACCTGTACCAAAATTCTATACTCTATGGTACCCGCTACAGAACTTTAATATTCATAAAACATCTCTCTACTCAACTTTAATAATTTCAAAAAATAAAACAGCATATTTGATTTAAAAAAAGCACGCTACTGTTCCCTGATTGGTTGAAATTACTTGTCAAAAAATTTACCAATCACGAGGCACGCGCCATGACCATCGTGATCATGTTTTTTTTTTATAGGTCATTTTTAGTTGAACGAAAAAGGTTACATCAAAAATAAAAATTCACAGTGGGGAATGACGATTAAAGTAAAAAATGTTTTTCTGTGTTTTGCTCGTATACAATAGTTACACAATTAGGTCTTAAAATCTCGTACCTTACTTAGGCCACTCGGCAAGCCTCGTGACCTAAACGCGGTTATCGACTTTAAGAACCTTAATTGTGCAAAGATTGCATAAAATACTATAAAACTATAATTATAAACTATAACTAACAATAAATTATGCTCCAGGATACCTTAAAAAAAGTCATCATTTTTTCACAGGTCCAGGGAAGAATTTCCACTTCGTCCAAGAGAAAAAGTACGTTTTCCTCGTGACACTCACATGCGCCGCAGAAGATTTATATCCCAAGCCAGTCATGACCATTCTGTCGAAGGGGTAAGTCGCACGCCAATGACCTACAAAAATACCAACTGCATGTTATTTTTGCTAACTGCAACTTCGTTTACGGCGGAGGAAATAACTTTAACTCTCTTTTTCTACTTCTCCGTAGCCAAAGTATAAGGTATTTTATAATATTTTTTAAGTATATATGCAGCCTACGCCATAAATAACTGACAATGCATCCGTCACGTTTTGAAAAAATGCGATTGACAGATGCTTTGTCACTAATTTATCACGTGATAAACGCAACTAGGTACTCTGTACTGCTTAAAAATAGTTAAAATCTGTTCTACCTACGTTCTACCTACGTTTTTACATAAAAGTGTACAAAAAATCCAAAATAATATATACTTTTCGATATTGGACCTCCTAATAACTTGTTTCACTTTTTAAAACATACATACAACTTTGACACAGGCTTATCCAAAGAAAAGTACATTGATCCAAGAACGACAGAAATACGTTATGTTGACTCCAAATCTTCACTGACTTTTTCTTCCTTTTAAGGATATTTTTTTATAATTTTTCCTTTCATTTAGAATTTAACTAAAATTGCATACTAAACTTACTTCACTTGTTAAACAATAATAAGCTCCGAAAGTCACAGCGATTTAGCTTAAATTACAAACCACATGAAAGGCACCGCCTAAACACACCAGCACATACTCTTTAAAAAAAAAAAACAAAAAAACTAGATCCCACTTCCACGGCGTTGAATGCTGAAGTTTACGCGCAAAGGTGGCCTACTTTTTAACTCTTATTCACTTGTCTCTAACGAACTAACTGGGAATCAAAGGGGAATGGCTAGCTTTGTTGGAGATTTTATCTTTCTGATTATAGAAGGGCTTTGTTGGCTTGATTTAGCGATTTAGTTTATCCCAAGATAGTGTTTAAGTTCAATAATTTTATTTGTACCTACTGTTCTGAAGAAATAAAACTAGGGGTCCTACTTGCCCCCCTGTACTCATAGCCGGAAAAAAGGCACGCGGTTGTATCCAGTCGTAGCGATGCACATGCGTCATCACGTCCCACGTATAACGCCACCTTTTGTACAAACAATCAATTGGGATATATATTATTATATTTGATGACGCGGCTGACTCAGTTTGTAGTGCAGCTGCCTACTGAGCCGGCCGTCCTGGGTTCGAATCCCGGCCGGGGCAAATATTTGTGTGATGAGCTCGAATATTTGTTCCTAGGTCATGGATATCTAAATATATAAAAGAAGAAACTGACTGACTGACTGACTGACATATCAACGCACAGCCCAAACCGCTGGTTCTAGAGAGCCCAAATTTGGCACGTAGGTTCCTTATAAGGTGTAGGGGTGCACTAAGAAAGGATTTTTCAAAATTCACCCCCTAAAGGGGTGAAAAGGGGGTCCAAAGTTTGTATGGGGAAACAAGATTAGTTAGACTATTTTATTTGAAACTTCACAGGAGTATTTCTAACGATAAATGAGTAAGCACGTGTTTCAGGTTTTTTTAAAAAATTCAACCCCTAAAAGAGAGAAATGTGCTGACAAAGTCTGAAAATCAACATGGGTATTGTTTTTATGGTTTATCGGGTTGCTGATTACGAAAACCGCAACTATTTTAAAATCCAACGTGGCGGACGTGAATTATCATCTCCCCTGTAGGGGTGAAATGGGGTTGAAATGTCTAAATACTAAACCGCTGGTTCTAGAGAGTCCAAATTTGGCACGTAGGTTCCTTATAACGTGTAAAGGTGCACTAAGAAAGGATTTTTCAAAATTAACCCCCTAAAGGGGTAAAATGGGGGTCCAAAGTTTGTATGGGGAAACAAGATTAGTGAGACTATTTTATTCGAAACTTCACAGGATATTTCTAACGATAAATGAGTAAACACGTGTTTCAGGTTTTTTGAAAATTCAACCCCTAAAAGGGAGAAATGTGGTGATAAAGTCTGAAAATCAACATGGGTATTGTTTTTGTAGTTTATCGGGTCGCTGATTACGAAAACCGCAACGATTTTAAAACCCAACGTGGCGGACGTGAATTACCATCTCCCCTGTTGGGGTGAAATGGGGTTGAAATGTCTAAATACTAAACCGCTGGTTCTAGAGAGTCCAAATTTGGCACGTAGGTTCCTTATAAGGTGTAAGAGTGCACTAAGAAAGGGGGAAGGGGGAAGGGGGAAGAGGGAAGAGGGAAGAGGGAAGAGGGAAGAGGGAAGAGGGAAGAGGGAAGAGGGAAGAGGGAAGAGGGAAGAGGGAAGAGGGAAGAGGGAAGAGGGAAGAGGGAAGAGGGAAGAGGGAAGAGGGAAGAGGGAAGAGGGAAGAGGGAAGAGGGAAGAGGGAAGAGGGAAGAGGGAAGAGGGAAGAGGGAAGAGGGAAGAGGGAAGAGGGAAGAGGGAAGAGGGAAGAGGGAAGAGGGAAGAGGGAAGAGGGAAGAGGGAAGAGGGAAGAGGGAAGAGGGAAGAGGGAAGAGGGAAGAGGGAAGAGGGAAGAGGGAAGAGGGAAGAGGGAAGAGGGAAGAGGGAAGAGGGAAGAGGGAAGAGGGAAGAGGGAAGAGGGAAGAGGGAAGAGGGAAGAGGGAAGAGGGAAGAGGGAAGAGGGAAGAGGGAAGAGGGAAGAGGGAAGAGGGAAGAGGGAAGAGGGAAGAGGGAAGAGGGAAGAGGGAAGAGGGAAGAGGGAAGAGGGAAGAGGGAAGAGGGAAGAGGGAAGAGGGAAGAGGGAAGAGGGAAGAGGGAAGAGGGAAGAGGGAAGAGGGAAGAGGGAAGAGGGAAGAGGGAAGAGGGAAGAGGGAAGAGGGAAGAGGGAAGAGGGAAGAGGGAAGAGGGAAGAGGGAAGAGGGAAGAGGGAAGAGGGAAGAGGGAAGAGGGAAGAGGGAAGAGGGAAGAGGGAAGAGGGAAGAGGGAAGAGGGAAGAGGGAAGAGGGAAGAGGGAAGAGGGAAGAGGGAAGAGGGAAGAGGGAAGAGGGAAGAGGGAAGAGGGAAGAGGGAAGAGGGAAGAGGGAAGAGGGAAGAGGGAAGAGGGAAGAGGGAAGAGGGAAGAGGGAAGAGGGAAGAGGGAAGAGGGAAGAGGGAAGAGGGAAGAGGGAAGAGGGAAGAGGGAAGAGGGAAGAGGGAAGAGGGAAGAGGGAAGAGGGAAGAGGGAAGAGGGAAGAGGGAAGAGGGAAGAGGGAAGAGGGAAGAGGGAAGAGGGAAGAGGGAAGAGGGAAGAGGGAAGAGGGAAGAGGGAAGAGGGAAGAGGGAAGAGGGAAGAGGGAAGAGGGAAGAGGGAAGAGGGAAGAGGGAAGAGGGAAGAGGGAAGAGGGAAGAGGGAAGAGGGAAGAGGGAAGAGGGAAGAGGGAAGAGGGAAGAGGGAAGAGGGAAGAGGGAAGAGGGAAGAGGGAAGAGGGAAGAGGGAAGAGGGAAGAGGGAAGAGGGAAGAGGGAAGAGGGAAGAGGGAAGAGGGAAGAGGGAAGAGGGAAGAGGGAAGAGGGAAGAGGGAAGAGGGAAGAGGGAAGAGGGAAGAGGGAAGAGGGAAGAGGGAAGAGGGAAGAGGGAAGAGGGAAGAGGGAAGAGGGAATAGTTGGTTTCTATGGATTATCGGGTTGCTGATTACTAAAAAAAGAATGATTTTAAAATTCAACGTGGCGGACGTGTAAATACCATCTCTCATGTTAGGGCGCGATGGGGTAGAAATATCTAAATAATGTCTAAAAATATGGGTGTCGTTTTTAAACGCACAGCCCAAAACCGCTGATTCTAAAGAGTCCAAATTTGGAACGTAGGTTCCTTATAAGGTCTAGGGGCGCACTAATAAACGATTTTTCTGAAGGGGGTGAAAATAGAGAGATCCAAAGTTTGTATAGGAAAACAAGATTAAACTATTTATATTTATTCGAAACTTCACAGGAGTATTTCTAACAATAAATGAGTAAACCTACAAGTACTCTTTATTGCACACCTCATAAAATATACAGGAGAAATACAATGCAAGACATTACAATTAGAGGTAAACAACAGGCGGTCTTATCGCTAACGAGCGATCTCTTCCAGACAACCTTTGGGTAGTGGAGAACTTGAAAAATAAGATTTTGTTATTAGGCGGTGCAAAAATCAGAGAGTAATAATAATAATATATACATAAAAAACAAATAAATACATAAATATAATAAAAAATAAATACATAAATACATACATACATACATTCAGCCAACAGATAATAGGACCATTTGAATAAAATACGAATTATGAAAGGGATAGATAGTGTTCTTTCAGTTGAGCTTTGAAAGAAACAAGAGATTTAGCGCGCCTTAAGCTAACATTCAAGGAGTTCCATAAACAGACAGCTTTAAAAGTAAACGAATTATTATCAAATTTTGAGACGGAAGAAGGTACGGCAAGGAGCAAATTTTGGGCAGATCGAGCAGAAGTGAGATAAGTGAAACGCTCTTTGGGATAGCGGGGAGTTGCAGGATGAAAAAGTATACTACAAAGAAGAGCAAGAATATGAGAGTTACGACCTAAACTTAACCCTAATAGATGTTTAAATTTGTATTTGGTGCCATCTCGATTGTCGTCACGGCCAGTGCGGGCGGCGCGGCGGGACTGGAGGAGTAGTCATTGGGAAACTTCCTGCAGCCGTAATAAATGCATTCAAGCTTTCCAACAATAAAACGGCTAGACGGATATGCATGAGGGATAAGCAGGTAATACCCTAACTTTAACAAATAGCCTAATTTTTAACCTGAAAAAAAGAGCATCGTTCCCATAGGATAATGTATATTGTATAGGAACGCGGGCGAAGCCGCGGGTTAATGCTAGTTATCTATATATGTATCCCATTGAGTGCCGAAGGTGAGCATATTATTGAAATCGGTGGCCACCATATAAATGGTCTTGTACGTATTATTGCGTAGCTGGCACCAATAGAAAAAAAATACTCCATGGATGCCAATCCACGCAATACTACGTATACGCAAAATTGCGCAGTTTGGCACCAACTACTAACATTTAGTTAATGATGCCATTTTACGTAATATAACGTATACGTGATTTTGCGTAGGTTGGCGCCACTGTCTAACATATCCTTCCTGCTCACTCCTGTATTGCTAAATGATGACCTCCCCGCCACCCCTGTACTTCTATAATAAAGAATATTGCATCATGTTGGTACCGCGCCACCCGCGCAGTGAGATTGACACTGAAATTTATCGCGATGCCGCGCTGGCGCAGCGCAACTCCTCGTATTCTGCGCGGGCGCCGTTCTTTACAACCTTCACGAGCGTTTCAACCGTCTTTGACTCAAAATCAAGTTGCTACAGCTTTAGAAGAAGAATCTTCAGACGACGGGGATTTTTCTACGGGATCAGATGACGACTACGTTCCTGAGCTGGGTTCGTCTGAATCGGAAAGTAGTGGTACTACTTCTCTCTTTGACGAAGGAGCGCCACAGTAATCTATCAGACAGAGACGATGGACCTTCATGCGATCCAGAACATCAATGGACATCTTTCGTATGTGCTACTTGCCCTGAAAGGCCCGCATTATGCCTAGTAAATTGTTTCGAAACTTACCATAATGATCCTCGTTTTGCACAGTTTTTAGGGTTCCGTAGTCAACTAGTTAGGGTTCCGTAGTCAACTAGGAACCCTTATAGTTTCGCCATGTCCGTCTGTCCGTCCGTCCGTCCGTCCGTCCGCGGCTTAGCTCCGTGATCATTAGTACTAGAAAGCTGAAATTTGGTATGAGTATGTGTATGTATAACGCCGATAGAACGGTAAAATAAAATTAAAAAAAAAAATTTTTTTTCGGGTACCTCTCAAACACCTAAAGTGGGGGTGATTTTTTTTTTCTTTTCAACACTGGTATGTGGGGTATCGTTGAATAGGTCTTGTAAAAATAATAGGGGTCTTCTAACATTACTTTTTGATAAAGTCAGCAGTTTTGTAAATACTCGCTCCAAAAACAAAAAAAATAGTGTCCCCCCCCCTCTAAATTTTCAACCACGGGTCAAAAAAAATCGGAAAAATTCATGTTAATGAGGCCTTATAAGTACTTTCAATGAAAACTATATTGAACAAAATCGGTCGAGCCGTTTTTGAGTTATCGCCAAATTTCATATTTTGTCTTTAAAAGGTCGTAAGTTGACTTCCAGAAGGTAATAAGTGATTACAGTTTCTAGGGCGTTTACGACCTTTTTATAGAGCTTAAAATCTTTCTTCACGTAAACCTCGGGCTTAAAACAGCAGTTTATTGTGAAGGATGAGCAACTACGGAACCCTACACTGAGCGTGGCCCGACATGCTCTTAGCCGGTTTTTTTTTCTGAGTTTATTGCAAAACTCGTTTTTTATTTACTTAAAAAAGGATATTTTTATGTTTATTTAGTAAGAGATAATAATTACTATTGTTAATAATTTTTATTTCCTTGGTTAATAGTACCTGGATCTCGTTAGAGAATTACCAGTTTTTGCTAAAATTGCCTAAGAAAACTTGTGATTTTTAGAAACTAAAAAATAATAAAGTAACTTTTTTTCTATGCTATGTTTTATTTAGGAGGCCAAAGAACATAACAATGTCCAATGCAAGGTACGGAATATTTCGTAGTTGGCCTCGGCCATTATCTATGACCTACGCAATATTACGTATTGGCACTCAATGGGGTATTTATAATATTATGTACGTATATCGTCGTCTAGAACCAATAGTACAAGCTTTGCTTAGTTTGGGACCAGGTCGATTTGTATAAGATTGTCCCTTAATATTTATTTACTTACCTAAAGAATAACGACCCAATTTCGTTATTGTAAAATATAGGCCAATACAAGATGATAATTATAATTAAATTTAATATGTTCAATAGTTTTTCTTAGTGATGACGTCATTATTGACTTGAATTGCACTGCAAAACGGCAAGAACAAGTGAAAGTTGAAAATATAATTATGAATAACTTTTCACACATGTCATATTGTCACAAACGAATTGTTTATTGCCATAAAAGAGCCCTTTTCCCAGAAATGGTTTTTGAATTGACAGAGGTCGTAATTGTAAAAAATTGGTCCTAATTAAATACTTAGGCGGCTTTTATGAAGATAAGAAAACAAAACTTTCTACAGTTTTATAACTGAGCATATGATCTAACCAAGTTTTTTATTGCTATCGGGATTTATTTTTTCTTAGTAAATATTCACAAATAGTTTGAACAGGATACGTTTTTACCTAACTACGGTAAATTATCTAAGAGGGTTGTCTCCCACGCAAACAAACTAGCGTAATGTAAATAAATCTTAAATATACCCATATAAGTAAGTATATAAGACTATTCAAATAAAATATCAGTAACCTAAAAATATTGGCCATAAATGAACGTGTGATCGTCTAGTACTAAATGTAGGACCCATTTTACGTTGTGTTAAAGAAATTGGATTAAAATAAAACCGATTTCAAATAAATAAAATATTTAAGAAAACAAAATCCGCAAAAGTAAAAAAATCGTTTCGGTTTAAAATAAAACCTTCCGCATTAAAATAAAATAATAAATCAAAATCCGTAATATACGAAAACTTCGGTTTAAAGTAAAACCGTCCGCAATAAAACGAAAATAATCAAGTAAAAATAAAATAATTAAAAAGGAATCCGCAATAAACAATACAATAAATGAATACTTACTTACTTACTTACAAATTTTGGTTTAAAGTAAAACCGACCGTAATAAAATAAATTCAACGCGACGCAATAATTCCGATAAAATATAAATTATAAAATGTTAAAGAAAATCAAAATGAATTCTAATGAACATGCAAACTCACCCAAATCAGCATAAGCTAAACCAGAATAAATAATAATTAAATCATAAATTATAATTATAAATAAATATCGTAAAACTAAATTGTATTAATATTAAATATAGAAAGTGAACTCTGGCTCGATGATAAACAACGACGACCTGAAAACCCGACTTCAAAGGGACCTTAGGAAATTAGACCTTTAGGTCAAAAGGGGAAACCTAACTTATTGTTATTTTTTTTTTTTTTAAAGAACCGAGTCTCCCTTCACGCCTATAACTCGGCCTCGCAAGTAAACCGTTAAAGCCTCACAGTCGGCCCGATTTCACCTGCCCAACGACCTTATTGTCCGCCTAACTAACTCATCAAACAATCAGACCGTCCCACTTATCATTCCTTCGACACCATCACATTTATCACAATCACTTTTATACTTCTCTCTCAAAATAACGCATATTGCAATTAAAATTACGCTAAGTAATCATGCTAAGCATTTTACGCGCTGCTGAATTTACGCTTCCAATCCTACATCGATTCATGCATCACGCGGTATTTGTGACAAACATAGAGGGTGTGTGAATTTGTACAAGGTGCTCTGAATATCATTTATATGCAATAACATCCACTGTACAGTAAAACCTCAAAGATGCAATACTCCCCACCTTCACACACGACGCAGATGTCAGGGGTTAGTGGGGTACATCCCAGGAGTTACTAAGCGAATATTACAAAACATAAAAACGACTCCAGGCCTTGGATGTGTACTTATAGTGTTGTGGTATGGTTCCAGACTTCTAAAACATTGACACGTCGCTGCTTTAGGCTAGAACCACGATTTGGCATTCGGATAAGCGCGACCTAGTGTCCGGCACTTTCCTATTCCAAGTGTACCTAAGTGTGTGTGTGCAAATAGACTAATCGTGTGGTGTGTCAGCTAGTGCATGTAAGTGTATATGTGTGTGTGAGTGAGTGTATGTTCTCTGTAGCCAGTGTAAAACACTGAGTATAAAGTGTGTGTGTATAGTTTTTTTATTATAGGTCCTCTATCTTGTCGCAAACATGTACACAAAAAGCGGTAGACGTAAGACACTACAACCACAATGGAATATCAGGTAAGGCAATAGATGATAGTATGTGAGATATAGTGGCCCTTCCTTTACCCATCGCGATCGCAGAGTCGTACATCTATTTTTTCATGGCAACATTAATTTACGCAAAATAGCTTAATTTACGCGCATAAAGCAAAATGACCTATATTCTAATCTATTTCATAACGAGTCGACCTAACAACCCATAACATGAGGTGTCATTCCTATAATCTTCTTCAGCAACTCTGGCAGCATCAGATATTTGCAGAAGTGAATTGACTACAACATATAATTATGTCGAATGTGACATAATAAGGAAGAATGCAAGAGAATAACCCGAGAAATGCAGAACACAGCAACTCGAAGCTCTGCACCTAGATATTAAATAAATAAATTGTACTCCCTGTTATACAAAATACAACATTAACGTAAAATATACACTAGCACTTAAAGTATGTAAAAATTGTCCATTGTCCGTAAGATATATAAAATAGACGGCGTGAACGATTCCGAAACCTAAGTTAGCACTCGCGGTTCGCGTTTAATCACTTATTCGTCACTAATAAAACCTATTCTATTTAAAATATTTTAGAAATTGATTATAATTAACTTAGTAATAGAGGGTGCTAGTTTATTAGCGCGCGCGTCCCGGACCAGCTCCTAAGCCCAACTCTCAATCCCGACTCTCCGTATTTTTTCAAAACAATATTTCACACATTACAATATATGCGAAACTAAATGACCTAACACCTGTAAAATACTATTAATATACGCCCTTTTGTTTTAAGGGACAACGCATACAAAAGAAAATAGGATTAACACATATGTCAATTCAATGTTCATAAGACCTTTTTCCTATTAGGTGTAAACGAGCTAAGCACTTGAAATCATATCAACTCTAAGAAATGTCAGGGGTGACCAACTTGTCCCCAAATTATTATAATTAAAATTAATTGTCAGCATTGCAAAACTGAAAACCTTTAAATATTTTTCATAATATGATTTGACTTTGAAACTGGTTTAATTTAATAATTTTAACTAAGAATTATTTATGTTCGACATAAATATAATTATTACCTTGTCAGTTAAATGAGTTTATTCATATAAATAATACGTAATATTCCACCTATCTAGAAGAGAATTTTCATGCGTATATTTTATAAAATTATTATTTTTCATTATAATTACCTAGCGGACCGCATTGCCCAAAAGGTTGACTATCCCTGACTGTAATAAAATAGCCAAATTTATTGCATGTTTAGATAACAAATACTGACTCTAGATGTTTTGCTTCTCACGTCTTGAAACTCTAGAAGTTTATCTTTTTGACGAATTATATGCTGATTTATTAGTTCCTTTAGTAAACACTAGAAACTAGACTCCACAATAGAGTCTTTGTTGTAAAGTTAAATCGTATTAAATAAAAATTTGTATCTAATAATATTTTAATACATTAATTATTAAAGGTACTGTGAACCTTGCGTTTACAGAGCGCCCTCAGATAGACGATACTATTTTGTGATCAACGAGAGCGAAATAGTGAGGCTATCTCAGTTTAATTATTCATAGACAAGTTCTCCACATACTAATTCATCTTCATAAAATCTTTCGAACCGAACCCACGCCCTCATAATGTAATGACTACAAATTCATAACTATTGACTTCAATATTAAAAACGCAAAAATCTACCTGCGCCCTCACATTTCTACGATTTGTGAAACTTAAGTCCACATAATCAACTTTATAAACAATACACAGGTATCGAGCCTGCACACTTTCAATCGTTCAACTTATCAGATATAAATTTCCCGTTTGTTTAACTCGACGGTTCGAACTTGCGCCCTCAGATAATAAAGACTCAACTAATTTGTAAGTAGTCTTAATAAAACACCTAATTAATCTACGAGATAAACATTCCTAATCTAACCTTAAACAAAACTTCCTCAATTCTTATCTCTGTAATTTTTATGCAAAATTCTAATTGGGAAGTTCTATCTTTTTATCTAGGTATATGAACTTGAAATATCAAACTTCTTCCAACTAGACTATTCAGAGATTTCTAAAACGAATAAGAAATGCTTCCTATTAAGTTATCATATCTGTTTTAAATCTAATTTGGGAAACTAAATTCTTATTAGCATTTGAATGAATAAGCATCTTCTGGGTATAAAATCTAATTCAAACTCATATTCGTTAATCAAGTAACAGAATTATGATTAATTCTGTTTTTAATGACTTGAATCCTGGTCACGCGGCACCACTGTAAAAATATCTTAATATCCCTATTAAGTGAGTATATAAGACTATTCAAATAAAATATCAGTAACCTAAAAATATTGGCCATAAATGAACGTGTGATCGTCTAGTACTAAATGTAGGACCCATTTTACGTTGTGTTAAAGAAATCGGATTAAAATAAAACCGATTTCAAATAAATAAAATATTTAAGAAAACAAAATCCGCAAAAGTAAAAAAATCGTTTCGGTTTAAAATAAAACCTTCCGCATTAAAATAAAATAATAAATCAAAATCCGTAATATACGAAAACTTCGGTTTAAAGTAAAACCGTCCGCAATAAAACGAAAATAATCAAGTAAAAATAAAATAATTAAAAAGGAATCCGCAATAAACAATACAATAAATGAATACTTACTTACTTACTTACAAATTTTGGTTTAAAGTAAAACCGACCGTAATAAAATAAATTCAACGCGACGCAATAATTCCGATAAAATATAAATTATAAAATGTTAAAGAAAATCAAAATGAATTCTAATGAACATGCAAACTCACCCAAATCAGCATAAGCTAAACCAGAATAAATAATAATTAAATCATAAATTATAATTATAAATAAATATCGTAAAACTAAATTGTATTAATATTAAATATAGAAAGTGAACTCTGGCTCGATGATAAACAACGACGACCTGAAAACCCGACTTCAAAGGGACCTTAGGAAATTAGACCTTTAGGTCAAAAGGGGAAACCTAACTTATTGTTATTTTTTTTTTTTTTAAAGAACCGAGTCTCCCTTCACGCCTATAACTCGGCCTCGCAAGTAAACCGTTAAAGCCTCACAGTCGGCCCGATTTCACCTGCCCAACGACCTTATTGTCCGCCTAACTAACTCATCAAACAATCAGACCGTCCCACTTATCATTCCTTCGACACCATCACATTTATCACAATCACTTTTATACTTCTCTCTCAAAATAACGCATATTGCAATTAAAATTACGCTAAGTAATCATGCTAAGCATTTTACGCGCTGCTGAATTTACGCTTCCAATCCTACATCGATTCATGCATCACGCGGTATTTGTGACAAACATAGAGGGTGTGTGAATTTGTACAAGGTGCTCTGAATATCATTTATATGCAATAACATCCACTGTACAGTAAAACCTCAAAGATGCAATACTCCCCACCTTCACACACGACGCAGATGTCAGGGGTTAGTGGGGTACATCCCAGGAGTTACTAAGCGAATATTACAAAACATAAAAACGACTCCAGGCCTTGGATGTGTACTTATAGTGTTGTGGTATGGTTCCAGACTTCTAAAACATTGACACGTCGCTGCTTTAGGCTAGAACCACGATTTGGCATTCGGATAAGCGCGACCTAGTGTCCGGCACTTTCCTATTCCAAGTGTACCTAAGTGTGTGTGTGCAAATAGACTAATCGTGTGGTGTGTCAGCTAGTGCATGTAAGTGTATATGTGTGTGTGAGTGAGTGTATGTTCTCTGTAGCCAGTGTAAAACACTGAGTATAAAGTGTGTGTGTATAGTTTTTTATTATAGGTCCTCTATCTTGTCGCAAACATGTACACAAAAAGCGGTAGACGTAAGACACTACAACCACAATGGAATATCAGGTAAGGCAATAGATGATAGTATGTGAGATATAGTGGCCCTTCCTTTACCCATCGCGATCGCAGAGTCGTACATCTATTTTTTCATGGCAACATTAATTTACGCAAAATAGCTTAATTTACGCGCATAAAGCAAAATGACCTATATTCTAATCTATTTCATAACGAGTCGACCTAACAACCCATAACATGAGGTGTCATTCCTATAATCTTCTTCAGCAACTCTGGCAGCATCAGATATTTGCAGAAGTGAATTGACTACAACATATAATTATGTCGAATGTGACATAATAAGGAAGAATGCAAGAGAATAACCCGAGAAATGCAGAACACAGCAACTCGAAGCTCTGCACCTAGATATTAAATAAATAAATTGTACTCCCTGTTATACAAAATACAACATTAACGTAAAATATACACTAGCACTTAAAGTATGTAAAAATTGTCCATTGTCCGTAAGATATATAAAATAGACGGCGTGAACGATTCCGAAACCTAAGTTAGCACTCGCGGTTCGCGTTTAATCACTTATTCGTCACTAATAAAACCTATTCTATTTAAAATATTTTAGAAATTGATTATAATTAACTTAGTAATAGAGGGTGCTAGTTTATTAGCGCGCGCGTCCCGGACCAGCTCCTAAGCCCAACTCTCAATCCCGACTCTCCGTATTTTTTCAAAACAATATTTCACACATTACAATATATGCGAAACTAAATGACCTAACACCTGTAAAATACTATTAATATACGCCCTTTTGTTTTAAGGGACAACGCATACAAAAGAAAATAGGATTAACACATATGTCAATTCAATGTTCATAAGACCTTTTTCCTATTAGGTGTAAACGAGCTAAGCACTTGAAATCATATCAACTCTAAGAAATGTCAGGGGTGACCAACTTGTCCCCAAATTATTATAATTAAAATTAATTGTCAGCATTGCAAAACTGAAAACCTTTAAATATTTTTCATAATATGATTTGACTTTGAAACTGGTTTAATTTAATAATTTTAACTAAGAATTATTTATGTTCGACATAAATATAATTATTACCTTGTCAGTTAAATGAGTTTATTCATATAAATAATACGTAATATTCCACCTATCTAGAAGAGAATTTTCATGCGTATATTTTATAAAATTATTATTTTTCATTATAATTACCTAGCGGACCGCATTGCCCAAAAGGTTGACTATCCCTGACTGTAATAAAATAGCCAAATTTATTGCATGTTTAGATAACAAATACTGACTCTAGATGTTTTGCTTCTCACGTCTTGAAACTCTAGAAGTTTATCTTTTTGACGAATTATATGCTGATTTATTAGTTCCTTTAGTAAACACTAGAAACTAGACTCCACAATAGAGTCTTTGTTGTAAAGTTAAATCGTATTAAATAAAAATTTGTATCTAATAATATTTTAATACATTAATTATTAAAGGTACTGTGAACCTTGCGTTTACAGAGCGCCCTCAGATAGACGATACTATTTTGTGATCAACGAGAGCGAAATAGTGAGGCTATCTCAGTTTAATTATTCATAGACAAGTTCTCCACATACTAATTCATCTTCATAAAATCTTTCGAACCGAACCCACGCCCTCATAATGTAATGACTACAAATTCATAACTATTGACTTCAATATTAAAAACGCAAAAATCTACCTGCGCCCTCACATTTCTACGATTTGTGAAACTTAAGTCCACATAATCAACTTTATAAACAATACACAGGTATCGAGCCTGCACACTTTCAATCGTTCAACTTATCAGATATAAATTTCCCGTTTGTTTAACTCGACGGTTCGAACTTGCGCCCTCAGATAATAAAGACTCAACTAATTTGTAAGTAGTCTTAATAAAACACCTAATTAATCTACGAGATAAACATTCCTAATCTAACCTTAAACAAAACTTCCTCAATTCTTATCTCTGTAATTTTTATGCAAAATTCTAATTGGGAAGTTCTATCTTTTTATCTAGGTATATGAACTTGAAATATCAAACTTCTTCCAACTAGACTATTCAGAGATTTCTAAAACGAATAAGAAATGCTTCCTATTAAGTTATCATATCTGTTTTAAATCTAATTTGGGAAACTAAATTCTTATTAGCATTTGAATGAATAAGCATCTTCTGGGTATAAAATCTAATTCAAACTCATATTCGTTAATCAAGTAACAGAATTATGATTAATTCTGTTTTTAATGACTTGAATCCTGGTCACGCGGCACCACTGTAAAAATATCTTAATATCCCTATTAAGTGAGTATATAAGACTATTCAAATAAAATATCAGTAACCTAAAAATATTGGCCATAAATGAACGTGTGATCGTCTAGTACTAAATGTAGGACCCATTTTACGTTGTGTTAAAGAAATCGGATTAAAATAAAACCGATTTCAAATAAATAAAATATTTAAGAAAACAAAATCCGCAAAAGTAAAAAAATCGTTTCGGTTTAAAATAAAACCTTCCGCATTAAAATAAAATAATAAATCAAAATCCGTAATATACGAAAACTTCGGTTTAAAGTAAAACCGTCCGCAATAAAACGAAAATAATCAAGTAAAAATAAAATAATTAAAAAGGAATCCGCAATAAACAATACAATAAATGAATACTTACTTACTTACTTACAAATTTTGGTTTAAAGTAAAACCGACCGTAATAAAATAAATTCAACGCGACGCAATAATTCCGATAAAATATAAATTATAAAATGTTAAAGAAAATCAAAATGAATTCTAATGAACATGCAAACTCACCCAAATCAGCATAAGCTAAACCAGAATAAATAATAATTAAATCATAAATTATAATTATAAATAAATATCGTAAAACTAAATTGTATTAATATTAAATATAGAAAGTGAACTCTGGCTCGATGATAAACAACGACGACCTGAAAACCCGACTTCAAAGGGACCTTAGGAAATTAGACCTTTAGGTCAAAAGGGGAAACCTAACTTATTGTTATTTTTTTTTTTTTTTAAAGAACCGAGTCTCCCTTCACGCCTATAACTCGGCCTCGCAAGTAAACCGTTAAAGCCTCACAGTCGGCCCGATTTCACCTGCCCAACGACCTTATTGTCCGCCTAACTAACTCATCAAACAATCAGACCGTCCCACTTATCATTCCTTCGACACCATCACATTTATCACAATCACTTTTATACTTCTCTCTCAAAATAACGCATATTGCAATTAAAATTACGCTAAGTAATCATGCTAAGCATTTTACGCGCTGCTGAATTTACGCTTCCAATCCTACATCGATTCATGCATCACGCGGTATTTGTGACAAACATAGAGGGTGTGTGAATTTGTACAAGGTGCTCTGAATATCATTTATATGCAATAACATCCACTGTACAGTAAAACCTCAAAGATGCAATACTCCCCACCTTCACACACGACGCAGATGTCAGGGGTTAGTGGGGTACATCCCAGGAGTTACTAAGCGAATATTACAAAACATAAAAACGACTCCAGGCCTTGGATGTGTACCTATAGTGTTGTGGTATGGTTCCAGACTTCTAAAACATTGACACGTCGCTGCTTTAGGCTAGAACCACGATTTGGCATTCGGATAAGCGCGACCTAGTGTAAGGCACTTTCCTATTCCAAGTGTACCTAAGTGTGTGTGTGCAAATAGACTAATCCTGTGGTGTGTCAGCTAGTGCATGTAAGTGTATATGTGTGTGTGAGTGAGTGTATGTTCTCTGTAGCCAGTGTAAAACACTGAGTATAAAGTGTGTGTGTATAGTTTTTTATTATAGGTCCTCTATCTTGTCGCAAACATGTACACAAAAAGCGGTAGACGTAAGACACTACAACCACAATGGAATATCAGGTAAGGCAATAGATGATAGTATGTGAGATATAGTGGCCCTTCCTTTACCCATCGCGATCGCAGAGTCGTACATCTATTTTTTCATGGCAACATTAATTTACGCAAAATAGCTTAATTTACGCGCATAAAGCAAAATGACCTATATTCTAATCTATTTCATAACGAGTCGACCTAACAACCCATAACATGAGGTGTCATTCCTATAATCTTCTTCAGCAACTCTGGCAGCATCAGATATTTGCAGAAGTGAATTGACTACAACATATAATTATGTCGAATGTGACATAATAAGGAAGAATGCAAGAGAATAACCCGAGAAATGCAGAACACAGCAACTCGAAGCTCTGCACCTAGATATTAAATAAATAAATTGTACTCCCTGTTATACAAAATACAACATTAACGTAAAATATACACTAGCACATAAAGTATGTAAAAATTGTCCATTGTCCGTAAGATATATAAAATAGACGGCGTGAACGATTCCGAAACCTAAGTTAGCACTCGCGGTTCGCGTTTAATCACTTATTCGTCACTAATAAAACCTATTCTATTTAAAATATTTTAGAAATTGATTATAATTAACTTAGTAATAGAGGGTGCTAGTTTATTAGCGCGCGCGTCCCGGACCAGCTCCTAAGCCCAACTCTCAATCCCGACTCTCCGTATTTTTTCAAAACAATATTTCACACATAACAATATATGCGAAACTAAATGACCTAACACCTGTAAAATACTATTAATATACGCCCTTTTGTTTTAAGGGACAACGCATACAAAAGAAAATAGGATTAACACATATGTCAATTCAATGTTCATAAGACCTTTTTCCTATTAGGTGTAAACGAGCTAAGCACTTGAAATCATATCAACTCTAAGAAATGTCAGGGGTGACCAACTTGTCCCCAAATTATTATAATTAAAATTAATTGTCAGCATTGCAAAACTGAAAACCTTTAAATATTTTTCATAATATGATTTGACTTTGAAACTGGTTTAATTTAATAATTTTAACTAAGAATTATTTATGTTCGACATAAATATAATTATTACCTTGTCAGTTAAATGAGTTTATTCATATAAATAATACGTAATATTCCACCTATCTAGAAGAGAATTTTCATGCGTATATTTTATAAAATTATTATTTTTCATTATAATTACCTAGCGGACCGCATTGCCCAAAAGGTTGACTATCCCTGACTGTAATAAAATAGCCAAATTTATTGCATGTTTAGATAACAAATACTGACTCTAGATGTTTTGCTTCTCACGTCTTGAAACTCTAGAAGTTTATCTTTTTGACGAATTATATGCTGATTTATTAGTTCCTTTAGTAAACACTAGAAACTAGACTCCACAATAGAGTCTTTGTTGTAAAGTTAAATCGTATTAAATAAAAATTTGTATCTAATAATATTTTAATACATTAATTATTAAAGGTACTGTGAACCTTGCGTTTACAGTAAGGTCTGTCGAACGGTCGTCTACCAGCGATCCCATAAACATTGAAAATTTAAATTTGATGATGGGTCGCTTGACATGGCATTTCAACAGATCCATTATCAGATCCGAGTATTAACAAGATGGTCTTATTTGGGAGTAGGTATGAGGAAACTTTCAAACAAAGAAGAGATAGTCAAACTCGGTTCCTAAATAATGGAGTTCTGTCTGAGATAACGATAAATAAAAAGTCTGTTAACTTCAAAACCTTCGGTTTTTTTTATTCTGTTGAATAAAAGATAGTATTTTAAGTTAACGAACACGTTGAATGGTTGACAAAATGAGAAATCATTGCTTCATCGTCCTAGCCTTTGTCCCTTTGTAGAGAATGAATTCTCAATCGGGGTCGGCTACCTAACCTCCTGACTTCCAGCGTCCTACACATAGTACATAAACTACAATGAATAGTTAACTGTCAACTATTTGTCATAAGGCTAAAATTAAATTGACAAATTATGAATGCTGGTCGTCAGGAGGCTAAATCTCAAGATTTGGCGTAGGCACTAGTTTTTACGCAAACGACTGCCATCTGACCTTCCAACCCAGAGGGGAAACTAGGCCTTATTAGGCTTAGGCGGTTTCCTCACGATGTTTTCCTTCACCGAAAAGCGAGTGGTAAATATCAAATGACATTCCGTACATAAGTTCCGAAAAACTCATTGGTACGGGCCGGGTTCGAACCCACGACCTCCGGATTGAAAGTCGCATGCCCTAACCACTAGGCTACCACCGCTTCACCTATTATCCTGTTATTAGTTTCAATTATAAAAACGCCCTCATAGTCATTTATGATAAATATACTTTTCGAAATGCAGTTATTATTTGTCGATTACGACTGTTAGGTACGATTTTTGACGGTAACATTGCTATCGTTTTACGATAAAGATCATAACGAGATCACTTCAACTATATCACAAACAAGCTATGGGTTCAGTAGGTACTTTAAGGGGAAATACAACTGCTCAATCTTCCATACAATCCAATCTCGTTTAGGCAGTTTTGCACATGTTTATGTTTATTTTGTTTTTAATTTCATTTAAATCCATGTACCAGAGGGTTAAGTATCTCGATGTGGTAACGTGATTCTTGACCCCACGAGACAGGCCTAGTCTAGTGTGAAGGTCACAGGTAAAACTGTTATGCTCTGTAACCCATTACTGGCAAATAAATTATATATATACCTATATAATATTCATCATTATCATCATCATCATATCAGCCTATAGACGTCCACTGCTGAACAAAGGCCTCCCCCAAAGTTCTCCACAACGATCGATTTTGCGCCGCCCTCATCCAATTTCTACCCGCGATCTTAACCAGGTCGTCGGTCCACCTTGTTGGAGGCCTTCCAACGCTGCGTCATCCGGTCCGCGGTCGCCACTCAAGAACCTTTCTGCCCCAACGGCCATCGATTCTACGAGCAATGTGCCCCGCCCAATGCCACTTAAGTTTGGCGACTGTCAACTGAAATCTTGGGATTTAGCCTCCTGACGACCAGCATTCATAACCTACAACCTTGGTTCTCTTGCGTATCTCATCATTATTATATATATATATATATATATTATAAAAATCAAGGTTTCGTTCTCGTCTGCTTCCTTGCCTCCAAATTTATAACCAATCCTTACAAATGTTTAAGAACTGAAAGGTAAGGAAATGGTCTGTGTCGGACCGTTTATTGTGTTTGTGTATTAAGCGTCTGTTTTGAGCCAAAATTCGATCGCAAATGGCCGCCTAGTACACTGATTTCATAATAATTTGTGCAGCAATCGCAGCGGTCTAACCTTTCCTCCCATTAAGTTTCTAAAATTTCGTAAAGATTCGTTAAGTTTTGGGGAACGAATCAGACAAGAGCGTACCCTCGCTTTGTATAAGCCGGTTACGTTAAGTTTGGACCTCATTAGTATCCTACGTTATAGTTACGAGATGCAAACTAATCTGGGAAAAGTGGCAGGGATATAACCTCTTGACTTACCTACAGTTATTTTTATGAGCGTGTTCCTCAAACACAATATTTTTGAATCGTCGTCTGTTGCCTCAGAATTTTTCAGTTATTGATAATGGAGTAGTCATTAATATAGGTACATTACATATAGGCACGGACAACTACAGCTCAAATTTAACACGTTTTAATAATTTGCGGTAATAAAAAAATAAAATAAAAAAGCCTATATTTCTCACAGAATGTCAGTGTACAGTATTGTTTATTTTTTTGTTTATACATAAAAAAAAAATTTATGTATAAACAAAATTTTTTTTTGTGTTTGCGATGTTTAATCTGCGAAAACCCTGCAGGTAAAGGCCTCCTCCAAAGTTAATTAGCGATATGCACTGTTTATTTTTAGACTTGTAAACGTAAATATATGCAGCTTGAATAGCTAAAATCAATACAGCGATTCGAAACGTATTGAATTGAAATGTTTTTTCCGAGTGAAGCAACCCTAAAACAAAATGCTGATTATTAGGGAGATATAGCGACGGAATTAGGAATAACGACTGTCATGCTGAAATTTCATACGTATTTCCGTGTCTCTGCGTTCGAGTGCTCTGTGTATGTAGATTGTGGCGACACCCTTTCACAGAAAAGTTGCTCGCACTGTACTATACATTCTGCTTATTTTACTGTAGTTGTAAGTATACTACTACAGTTAGCTCGCCATTTCAGCACCAAAAACTTGTAAAGCACCACGAACCGCCCATAATGGCAGTTATAACCTCATTTTTAACTCTTCTCCTTATCCACACCGCCTTTGCCTCTGAGCAATACGTCTCATCATTTTTATCTATAAATAAATGTGAGAACCCTGATTTACCATACGCTAAAAATAACCCGGTTGAGATAAGCCTGGAGTTATACAACAATAGCAGAGGCATCACTCTTTTGCGAGGCAAACTGGTAATAAAAGAAGACGTCAAAGACGATCGCAACCGCAGAAGCTTGAAATACGGCTACGAAACTCCAAACGGTGTCAGCTGGTTGTTCGATTTGAAGAATCTTAATTGTGCAAGCTTCGCTACTAAAACTATATATGCCGGATTGGGTATACCGTTTACTAAGAAATGTATGATCAGAAAAGGAACTTACGATATTAAAAATGTGGACGTGAACAAGATAGATCATGCGTTCCACGGGAACATGGCAAGGAAATACGGGGTATATGCTGTTATATCGGCTGTCAACTCGGAGAAGCATACCATGGCTTGCTTTTATGCGCGAATAAAAGTACAGCCTGCTAAAAATAAATCGAAATAATAATGTTTCTGTCAATAAAACTGAAATAAATTTAAGGCGTAGTTTTATTTCAATTTACTTTAATTTTCACACAATTCACGCCCCACGTATAACGCCACCTTTTGTACAAACAATCAATTGGGATAAATATTATTATATTTGACGACGCGGTTAGCTCAGTTTGTAGTGCAGCTGCTTACTGAGCCAGCCGTCCTGGGTTCGAATCCCGGCCGGGGCAAATATTTATTGTGATGAGCTCGAATATTTGTTCCTGGGTCATGGATGTTATCTATATATGTACGTATATCGTCGTCTAGGAACCCATAGTACAAGCTTTGCTTAGTTTGGGACCAGGTCGATTTGTATAAGATTGTCCCTTTATATTTATTTATTTATTTACCTACCTAAAGAATAACGACCCAATTTCGTTATTGAAATCGTAAAATATAGGCCAATACAAGATGATAATTTCATCCGTTTGTTAATTAAATATGTTCAATAGTTTTTCTTAGTGATGACGTCATTATTATTTGATTTGAATTGCACTGCAGTGCGGCAAGAACAAGTGAAAGTTGAAAATATAATTATGATTAACTTTTCACACTTGTCATATTGTCACAAACGGATTATTTATCGCGACAAAAGAGCCCTATTTCTAGAAATGGTTTCTGAATTGACAAAGGTCGTAATCGTAAATAATTGGTCCCAATTAAATACTAAGTATAGTAAGCGGCTTTTATGAAGATAAGAAAAAAAAACTTTCTACAGTTTTATAATTAAATACCTATATGATCTAACAAAGTTTCTTCTTGGGATCGGGATTTATTTTACCGTAGTAATTATTCACAAATAGTTACAGGATACGTTTATACCTGACTACGGTAAATCATGTAAGAGGGTTGTCTTTTCCACGCAAACAAACTGTCTGTCGAAGGTAGCTAATCACTTGCTAAACAACGTTTTATTTTACAAACAACGTTAGACAAATTAACGATTCCCAAATTAGACGTTGTATAAAATATAGTTTTACAAATAGATCATGATACAAATTATATATTGGACAAAACATCATATCACAAAACATTATTTAGCAAATTATTCATTTATTATTCTAGTCAATTAACAAAATAACGAATGATATAAAACAACGTTAATAACATTTAAGGTGTGAACGCCATTCATGTTAAAATAAGCATGTTTTGTTATTTAAACTTTCTGGCTTAGATTAATGTTTACCGAGATATTGGGGTTTTTTAGGTAACATGGGTCAAAAACCGAAAACTGTAGGTTACGTTTGTTTTACGGCTTTTTAAAGCGGAGCGAGCGGAGCGTCAAAATGCTTGCTTAAAAAATTGAACACCACTCAATCTAATTTAGCCTAAAAATGCCAACATTGAAAAAATATTTTTTTGAACCCCAATATCTCGGTAAATATCGCTCTGAGAGAAGAAGTTTAAAGAACAAAACATGCTTATTTTAGCGTAATCTACAAGATTACAGCAAAAAGATAAATAAATATAAAATTACGAAGTTCGAGTACATATTAAACTTCATGTTACCGTCCTGCGTTTCATTACATAGAGAGTTATTTTTAATATTTTTATGAAACAATAGTTTATCAATCAACGTTTTGCAAAATAACTTATTTTTAAAACGATTTATTCGTGAAGGGAACACTTAGAGCATAGACAAATGGAGATGTCATAACGTAAACTCTTCGAACAAATTTTTTCGCCAATTTTAGCGGGGGGCGAGGTAAACACGTACAGCACACCACCAAAAGACGAATAACTCAACAGACACAAATTTTGCTGTTGCGATAAACGCACACTACAGCAAAATTCAACACATCAAAAATGACATGCACACAGATACTGTTTTCACGTAACTGTGCAGCATACATAAGAAAAACATAGTGATGGGACACATATAAAGAATGAGTCAAATCATTTTAATGAATGAACTGAATTGTCTTATAGGTACTATTTATTGTGAAATTTGAAAACTGTGAATTCTGTATATTGAAGATGTTATCCAATAAATATATTTGTTTCTATGTATAATTATCTGTCTATATTTATTGTGTACTTATCACTCTCGCATAACTAAACTGTGAAATAAAACAGTCGCCCGCGGTTGTGTCGGGCTTAAACAATCACGGATTTCTAAAACAAGTAGGTACACTCGACTTCATATTGCTGTTGCTAAAATGAAACCACTTAATTTTCGCTATTTTGGAGCCGATAGCTATGTGCAAGTTGTGTGAGCGTCCATGGATCTAATATTAGAGATTCACAGATCGTCACAGGTCAAAGAACCGTTTGCCTGAAATGTCCATTTTAGTAGACGTTCACGCAGGATGCTTTGAATGGGCACTGAAAACAACTGTCATTCCCTATGGAATATTTAGTCCAACGTGCTTGTAGTTTAGAGGTCAGTGAATACAACCTTCAGGAAAAGATCGAAGATATGAGTAAATAATGAGTAAAGAGAAAACAATAAAACAAATTAAGATTAAAGATTTTTATTGAACATAATAACAAAACAGTACATAAAACAAATGCACGTAACCACTGCAGTAGTTAATATAAACTGTGTCGCAGTCAATCTTTAATTGTTATTAATTTAATTAGAATTACCACATATAAAACAAAATAAAAAAAGTTATAATTAAGTAAATATATTCATCTATCTATCAGCCACAGACGTCCACTGCTGAACATAGGCCTCCACAAGAATCGTCACAACCCTCGCTACGCTGCGCTTTCCTATACGTGGTCGCCACTCTAGCACTTTGCTGACCTAACGGCCATCGATTCTCCGGACTACATGGCTTGCTCATTGCCACTTCAATCGTGCAGTCCTGTGAGATATGCCGGTTACCTTGGTTCTTCTGCGGCATATCCTCATTTCTCATTCTATAAAAGAAAAGAAGAATACGGAAATAAGGAGGCAGCAGTGAAGATGGAAAGAATATGAAATAAAGTCTATAAATAATAGTATATGTATAACGCATATACTCATAGCCCAGCATTAAATGTTCCTTTTACCTAGATATACTTTTAGCAAACAATTATTTTCATTTTCATATTAAATTTCAACATCGTATGTCTAGAGAAAGGTAATATTTCTAATTCACCTTACAAGATTTAAAAATAGCATATATCTATACCTATTATTAAATTCAATCACTACATAGTATAGAACAAAGTCGCTTTTTGCTGTCTGCCTGTTTGTCTGTCTGTCCCTATGTATGCTTAGATCTTTAGAACTACGCAACGGATTTTGATGCAGTTTTTCTTAATAGATAGAGTGATTCAAGTGGAAGGTTTATAATATGTATAATACATGCATAATTTATCAGTTTTGCACCCGTGCGAAGCCGGGAGGGTCGCAAGTATCTAATAATACACTACCTAACTATTAAACGAACTGCAGTGATCGAATGAATGAATGATTCATTCAAATGTTGAGTCGCAGTTTTGACTTTGTCACATCCCTCGCCCCTGTACCACTGTTTTATGTTTACATTTTTCTGTCGTTTACGTATCGCAACGGTTTTTTTCTTTAAATGGAGATTGTACTTTAATACACATTTAACACTTCGTAAAAATACTTACCTGTAATAGGAAACGCGATCTTGTTACGTATTTGAGCTGTCAGATCGCCTTTTACAAGAAAATATCTGCACAATTCACCATTTTTAGAGAGAAGTGTCACGCGACACAGATCAATGCAAAATGGCGGTGAAGCGACTTCAAGTAGTTTTATATAACGTGCTTGACCAGTTGACCAGTTATTTTGCCGGAGGGGGTCGCCCGTCCATGGCATCTCCTGTCATTAAATACTCAAAGAGGGAACATTTTATAAATGAAACTTTGTCTTTCAATATGTTTAGCGTCAAAGTTACTTAATGTATATTTGTCGAGTAAATTTGAAAAATGAGCATTTTAAGGAAAGCAGGTTTGTGAAATGAATAGTTTGTGAATCGTTGTTTGCTAAGTGATTATTTGTAAAAAGTTGTTTAGCAAATGATGATAAACCCTGTCGAACGGTCGTCTACCAGCGATCCCATAAACATTGAAAATTTAAATTTGATTATGGATCGCTTGACATGGTCACATTTCAAAAGATCCATTATCAGATCCGAGTATTAACAAGCTGGTCTTATTTGGGAGTATGAGGAAATTTTTAAACAAAGAAAAGATAATCAAAGTCGGTTCCTAAAATAATGGAGTTCTGAGATAACGATAAATAAAAAATCTGTTGACTTCAAAACCTTCGGTTTTTTTTTAATTCTGTTAAATAAAAGATAGTATTTTAAGTTGACGAACACGTTGATTGTTTTTTTTTAATCTTTATTAAAGAGCTTTATCGCAAAGCGATTATGTCGCTCCATTGAGCCATCAGTAACAATACTATTCTCCTTTTCATCGTTTTGCGAGACCTAGTCTCACTAGCTTAAACAACGCCTAGTCATCATCCGATAAAAGAGATGCCAGTGCGCTGTTGCAGCTACTTATGTTTGAAAACAAATTGCTAGAAGTTCGCAGATGATTCCTGAACGACTCGTTTCGAACACATTCCATTACGATGTGGTACACACCTTCGATCATTTCACACTCTTCACAATATGGAGATGAAACTTTGTGCATCATAAAACCAAACTTGTTTAATATGTGTCCGGACCGAAGCCTCAGTGCAATAACAATTTCTTGGCGACTAAGCGAACAATCAATCCATGATGTGTTTAAGAGCTCAGGTTGGATAGTTCTGTACCAAATTCCTTTTTCCTTTGCCCTTTCATCAAAGTACTCTTTCCAAAGTTGGCAACATCCATGTTTTTTATCCGATTTAATACATTCGAAAAAAGCTGGTAATATATTGCATTGTGTCACTATGACAAGCCTTGACAATTACGAATTTATCGAAAGTAATTGAGTCCAGGTAAGACAGGGCCTCTGCAATGGCCACCAACTCGGCATGCATAATGGATAGGTCAGATTTTATTTTTAATTGAATTGATACACATCATATTAGGGATCATAAAATGCGGCACCTATTGACCCTCCTCCCTTTGACGCGTCAGTAAATATTTTGTAGTCATTAAAGTATTGATTTTCTATGAATAGTGAAACTAATGATTTTAAATTCGTTTTGTTATATTTGCGTTTTGACTGATTAATTTCTTCTATGTTTGATTTTACTACATTGGACAGGTCAATTTTATTAGTACAAAATGGTAATGATAATATTTCTAATTGGTGGGTAGAATGCATAGGAGTCGATTTATGTAGATTGTGGGATGTGACTAACAGGGGATTTTTTTTCGTAGTCAATTATAGCGTTGACATGCCTCAGATAACTCTTGTAATAATTTAATTGTGATTTTGTCTTTTAATGAGTTTGATTTTAGCCAATATTTACCTGCCAAAAAACTTCGACGAACTTGCAATGGGGGCAGGCAAAGCTCATTTTCAACATGGATTGGCGACGTTTTGATAAATCTGCCAATAGTTCTTAAAGCCTGATTTTGAACTTCATCCAACTTGTATTAATGAGTACGTCCGCTATTGTCATAAAGGAAGGATGCGTAGTCAATTCTGCTACGTATTATTGCTATAACTATAAAGCCTTCTTAAATATTTGGGATGTACTCCTCATTGCGGACCAACAAAAACTTTAAAAATATTAAGAAACTTTTGGACTTTCTGGTCCAATTCGTTGATGTCCCCACCTAAGAGAACTATCCAACCAGAGCCCAAGATATTTTACTGCCTGAACTATTTCCAGGTTTTCATAATTTAATCTCAACTGAACTTCATCGCGACACACACCTTTTTTAAAAATACAAATTTTAGATTTACATGTCGAAATATCTAAGCCTAACTGAATTAAACAATTATTAAAATTGTTTAGGGAATTTTTCAACACATTTTGAGCCTCTGTAATGTTTTTAGTTGTAAAATATAACACAAAGTCATCTGCATACTGGCTGATGTAGACGTCATGAATCTAATTTCGAATAAATATGGTGGCAACGTTAAATAGGAGAGGGGATAAGGGGTCGCCCTGTGCTAGTCCGCGATCAGCATTCCGACTTATGACCTTACTGTCTGCCTTAATTTGGAGGGTTCTTTCTTTAAAAAAGTACCAGAGATATTTGATATCTAAATTCCTTAATAAGCTGGTCATGTTAACATTATTATATGCGTTGTCGATGTCTATAAAACATGGTACCGTAGTCATGTTTTTAGAAAAACCGGTCTGAATTCTAGAAACCGCCGAGATAAGTTATCGAGACATGATTTTGTCTTCCTGAACCCTACTGTTTCCTCGGCAAACCTATGGTTTCTTTCTGAAAACCATTCTAGTATTTTATTAAGAATTGAGTGAAACATTTTACAAACACACGAAATCAAACATATAGGTCGAATAGCTGAGTCTGATTGTGGATCTCTCCCCGGCTTAGGGATCGGTATTATGGTGTTATCCTTCCACGGGCTGGATACAAAACTCAAGGAATAAAATTTGCTGTATAGGTCTATTAGAACTGCCTTGACATTATCAGGGATATTTTTGAATTTCGTCAGAACTTGGGGCCGTGTCTGTCGATTTAATGCAAGAGTTGAGTTCTTGGATAGTAATCTGCCCTTCGATCTCAAGATTTTGGGAGGTGAATACAGTTCAGGGGGAGTGACCACATAGACCCTAGGACACCTGTAACCCTTTATCCACTTCATGCGATTTCACATATCAGATGCAGATGACACTTCACCTAAGGAGTTGGAGAATTCCTGCCAGCTTTGGCTTTTACTATTTCTAATCAGTTTTTGTGCTATTTGAATCTTATCCTGAAGATCCTTAAGGTTTTGCGGCGTTGGGTTCCGTCTAAACTTGGTCAATGCCAGGCGACATTCGGCTACTGCTCTAAATAAATCTGAGTTCCAATAAGGTTTCGGCTTAAATTTGTTTGTCACGTTGACTGGTTGACAAAATGAGAAATCATTGCTTCACCTATTATCTTGTTATGAACTGGAAGTGCCATGTCGACAATCTTTGTGGTAGGTTGAGTAGTGCTGTCTTTGCGCTTCGAAAATTAGCACCACTAATCTCGGGAAACGCGTTAAAACAAGTATACTTTGCTCATTTCCACTCCCTCATGTCATATGGAACACTTATTTGGGGTAACTCCACTGACGCAAAAAGGTTTCTAATAATGCAAAAACGAGCTTTTCACTCTTGTCGGAGCTACACCTAGGCGCCCTTGTTAACTTTTTATATCGCAACGCATAATGACGCACTACTCACAATATCTTTTCGACTTAATTCTATTTGTAAGAACTAATATCTCTCAGTTCGCGCGCGTCCATGTTGCAGGTAAACACCTCCGCACTACCGGGCGACTCAGAACCGTGCCTCGTCGCATGGCGCTTTCAGGCAAAAACCCACGGGTCATTGGCCCAACTTACTATGAGCATTTACCTGAAAACCTACGAAATGAGCCATCTTACGAAATATTTCGGCGTCGACTGAGAGACATTTTGTTGGAAAACCCTCTGTACTCCGTGAGTGAGTACATGGAACTAAACTTTTAATTATTATTTGTATATTTGTTATTGACATTTGATTTAGTACCTATTTCATTTAATTTTGTATTGCGACGATGATTTTATTTTGTATTATTAGATGTCATCTGATTATTATTTTCTGTGTATTTAGATAGTTTGTTTTGTTTTAGTTTAATGACTTAAAGTTGTGATGACGATCCTTATTGGGAGATTATATTGATTATTATTATTATGGTTAACATTTCGTGTGCTTGACATTGTTATAGTTAGTTTTATTATTATATTTTTATTTTGACGATCATGATGTGAATACTTATATTTTTGAATATTTAATGCAAATGCATACAGTTATTTTCACATGAAATAAATGAATCTGAAATCTGAATCTATTAGCTTCGATTATAAAAACGCCCTCATTAGTCATTATGATAAATATACTTTTCGAAATGCAGTTATTATTTGTCGATTACGACTGTTAGGTACGAACGGTGACCGTAAAATTGTTATCGTTTTACGATAAAGATCATAACGAGATCACTTCAACTATATCACAAACAAGCTATGGGTTCAGTAGGTACATTTAGAAGAAATACCACTGCTCATGCTTCAATACAAATCGAGGTTCCGTTCTCGTCGGTGTCCTCCTCCAGAACTAAACCAATCTTTACTAATTATTAAGAACTGAATGGGAAGGAAATATTCTCATTATGATTTGTTTACTAGGCGTCCGTTTTGAGCCAAAATTCCGTTGCAAATGGCCGCCGGGTACACAAATTCTATAATAATTTGCGCAAAATCTATCAAGAGAAATAGCCCAAAATTTAATGTCAAATACTTCAAAGATTTTGTTACTTACCTTTATAATTAACATCTAGATTTTCTGGTTTTATTTTATTATAGTGTGGGATTGCATTATCTTAGTTTTATCAAGGTTAAAAGAAGGTCAAAAAGATCAAAAAAAAAAAAAAAAAACAAAAAAAAACCGTTTTGGTAATTTTATTCGGCAAATCGTTAATGTATAGAACAAACAATAATGGTCCCGTATACTCGCCTGTGGCACACCATATTCATAATATAATTATGTAACTAGATTTAAATTTGTTAATGCATTTGGTTCCAGAGCAATATCAGTTTAGCACTTTAGCCAGTCATGTGCTGAAACACGAATGCCGTATCGATACATCTTTTCTAGCAATCACCTTGCTCATATCCATGAAAAGAACACATAGGTACTTCGGGAGCTTTGTCATTTGAGCACTCAGTGATATTTTTCATTCATTGAAATATAGTCAGCCATGTGTTTATAATAATCGACTTTCTCGCTAAGCAAACAATTTTTTATTCGTCAAAGTTACTAATTCTGATGTATACTAACTAACATCTCAGGGTCTGTTTAAAAAATTATCTAAAAACTGTTTGTTTTCCTATTTGTGAAAAGGTTTTACGACTAATTTCTTTAACTTATTTGGAAAACAACTTTGTGTTAAAGAAAAAAATATGGCATAGCTTAAGGGTGCACCTATTAATTTTTAGACTTTTGTAAACGTTAATATATGCAGCTTAAATAACTCGGTACATCGATTCGAGACGTATTAAATTGAAATGTTTTTCCTAGTGAAGCAACCCTAAAACAGATTACTGATTATTAGGGAGATATAGCGTCGGAATTAGTAATAACGACTGTCATGCTGAAATTTCATACGAATATCCGTATCTCTGCGTTCGAGTGCTCTGTGTATGAAGATTGTGGCGACACCCTTTCTCAGAAAAGTTGGTCGCACTGTTCCATACAGGCTGCTCATTTTAGTGTAGTTATTAACAGTTAGCTGGCCATTTCAGCACCCATAACTTGTTATACTACACCTTAATAGCCACCACCACGAACCGACACCCACAATGGCCTTTATAACCTCATTTTTAACTCTTCTGTTTATCCACATCACTTTTGCCTCTGAGCAATACGTCTCATCATTTTTATCTATAAATAAATGTGAGAACCCTGATTTACCATACGCCGAAAATGAACCGGTTGAGGTGAGCCTGGAGTTATACAACAATAGCAAAGGCGCCAGTCTTTTACGAGGCAAAGTGGTGATAAAAGAAGACATCAAAGAAATTCGTGACGGTGGAAGCTTGAAATACGGCTACGAAACTCCAAACGGCGTCAACTGGTTGTTCAATGTGAAGAATCAGAATTGTAAAAGCTTCGTTATGAGACCTGTATATGCTGGATTGGGTATACCGTTTGCTAAGAAATGTATGGTCAGAAAAGGAACTTACGATATTAAAAATGTGGACGTGAACAAGATAGAACATGCGTTCCAGGGGAACATGGCAAGGAAATACGGGGTATATGTTGCTGTAACGGCATTCAACTCGGAGAAGCATACCCTAACTTGCTTTTATGTGCGAATAAAAGTACAGCCTGCTAAAAATAAATCGAAATAATAATGTTTCTGTCAATAAAACTGAAATAAATATAAGGCGTAGTTTTATTTCAATTTACTTTAATTTTCACACAATTCACGCCCCACGTCACGTATAACTCCACCTTTTGTACAAATAATCAATTGGGATATATATTATTATATATTATTTGACGACGCGGTGGGCTCAGTTTGTAGTGTAGCTGCCTACTGAGCCGGCCGTTGTGGGTTCGAATCCCGGCCGGGGCAAATATTAATTGTGATGAGCTCGAATATTTGTTCCTGGTTCATGGATGTTATCTATATAATTATGTATTTATATATTATGTACGTTTATCGTCGTCTGCAGACTTCTAAAGAAGACATACAGGCAGCTCAATAGACATATCCATCGGTCCATGCGACACGATATTCGTCTCTTTAATACCAACCATATTAAATAAACGATAGAGCGAAACAAGGGCTCCAAAGTGTTTGCGAGGGATCTGTCTATTGGTCAAAGCCAGCTGACGAAGCTGGAGACAGAAGACGGCAGCGTAGTGTCGACGAAGTATTGAGAGAGATCGAGAGGTTCTATGGGCAGTTATATACCTCGGTTGCCAAACCTGTTGACAAATTGGCCAAAGATCCGAGAGCCAAGCTTACCCGACACTATACCGAAGATATCCCGGACATCAGCCTGTACGAGATTAGGATGGCCCTAAAACAGCTTAAGAACAACAAGGCGCCGGGCGATGACCGAATCACTTCAGAGCTTCTGAAAGCGGGTGGAACCCCGGTACTAAAGGTGCTTTAGAAGCTCTTCAATTTCGTTGTGCTCGAGGGCATCACGCCGGAAGCATGGAACGGAAGTTTGGTGGTGCTATTCTTCAAGAAAGGTGATAAAACACTGCTCAAGAATTATAGACCCATCTCGCTTCTGAGCCATGTCTACAAGCTGTTTTCTAGGGTCATCACGAAACGTCTCTCAAGTAGGTTTGATGAATTCCAGCCTCCCGAACAAGCCGGGTTCCGAAAAGGCTTCAGTACCATAGACCACATACACACGCTGCGGCAGGTTATACAGAAGACTGAGGAGTATAACCTGCCACTCTGCTTAGCGTTTGTGGACTATGAAAATGCCTTTGATTCCGTCGAGACATGGGCAGTACTGCAGTCACTCCAGCGATGCCGGATTGACTATCGGTATGTCGAGGTGCTGAGAACGCCACTATGTTGGTCCGAGTACAAGACCAGCGTACGGAGCCGATTCCTTTGCGAAGGGGTGTGAGACAAGGGGATGTTATATCTCCGAAGCTCTTCACCAACGCAATGGAAGACGCCTTCAAGCTTTTGGAATGGCAAGGACTAGGCATCAATATTAACGGCGAGTACATCACGCACCTTCGGTTTGCCGACGACGGTACGATGCTCGAAGGTCTCAACAGAGTATCCCAACAGGTGGGCCTTAAGATGAACATGGACAAAACGAAAATTATATCGAAAGTCCATGTAGCACCCACCCCAGTAATGGTTGGTATATCTTATAACTCGGTCCTCGAAGTTGTTGACGAATACGTCTATCTGGGATAAACAATTCAGTTAGGCAGGTCCAACTTCGAGAAAGATATCAATCGGCGGATTCAACTCGGATGGGCAGCGTTCGGGAAACTGCGAATTGTCTTCTCGTCCAATATACCTCAGTGCTTGAAGACGAAAGTCTTCAACCAGTGCGTATTACCGGTGATGACCTACGGAGCCGAGACGTGGTCTCTAACTATGGGCCTTTTAAGGAAGCTCAGAGTCACTCAGCGAGCTATGGAAAGAGCTATGCTCGGGATTTGTCTACGAGATCGAATCAGAAATGAGGAGATTCGTAGACGAACCAAGGTCATCGACATAGCAAACCGGGTAAGCAAGCTGAAGTGGCAATGGGCGGGGCACATAGCTCGAAGGACCGATGGCCGTTGGGGCAGAAAAGTTCTCGAGTGGAGACCACGTACCGGCAAGCGCAGTGTAGGACGACCACCCTCAAGGTGGTCGGAAAGACCTGGTTAGAGTTGCGGGGACTCGCTGGATGCGGGTCGCTGCTATCCGGCCCATGTGGAAATCAATTGAGGAGGCCTGTGTCCAGCAGTGGGCGTCCTATGGCTGAAATGATGATGATGATGATCGTCCTCTAGAACCCATAGTACAAGCTTTGCTTAGTTTGGGACCAGGTCGATTTGTATAAGATTGTCCCTTAATATTTATTTATTTATTTACCTACCTAAAGAATAACGACCCAATTCCGTTATTGGAGGCCAATACAAGATGATCATTTCATCCGTTTGTTAATTAAATATGTTAAATAGTTTTTTCTTAGTGATGACGTCATTATTGACTTGAATTGCACTGCAAAACGGCAAGAACAAGTGAACGTTGAAAATATAATTGTGAATAACTTTTCACACATGTCATATTGTTGTCACAAACTAATTATTTATTATGATAAAAGAGGCCTATGCCTAGAAATGGTTTCTGAATTGACAGAGGTCGTAATCGTAAAAAATTGGTCCCAATTAAATACTTAGGCGGCTTTAATGAAGATAAGAAAACAAAAATTTCTACAGTTTTATAATTAAGTATATGATCTAACCAAGTTTCTTCTTGGGATCGGGATTTATTTTTTCTTAGTAGATATTTACAAATAGTTACAGGGTAGGGTACGTCGCCCCCTGCCTGATATACGGCCACATCTCAATAATTTTTTTTGGATTATTGTAGATTCGTATTCAGAATTGTTTAATTTACGACCTTATTTCGAGAGCCATAAGAAAAAGTGTCCCTAAGAGCCTTTTTTCCACAAGTGGCCTTATGGATCTGACATCTGACCAAAAATTGTCAGTTGACTCCCTGCAAGACAACCACTTGTTGGCGTTCCCGCATGATTTTGGAGTTGTGGCTGTATAGAACATAAATTTATAATATTTTTTTTGAGTTGCGTTGCGTCCTAAAGGAATAAAGATTATTCGAGGTTATTACGATGAATTCCTTTAAATATATAAGCGAAATAAACGTCACTTTATTGTGTCACAACAGTAAGTTTGTGGCGATTCACATGATCTCGTCATGTGCCCGCCATCATGTAGTCATATATCATCGTCGTGATACTCACATCGACATTATCATCATCGAATTTAAGACATATTAGCATCATACGTCATCAAGCTAATACTAAAATTATCATTTAGTAGATATATGCAATACAAATGCAAAATAAGAGTAACAGTGTGAATGTTTGCGGAAGCAAGTAAAACCATTCTTATAACTAAACATACTACCACTATTTAAAAATAGCAAGTTGATATTCACAAATTGACAACAGAGGAGTTGAGCTTTATTTAGACTAAATAAGAATCAAAATCCCATATACAACGCTTAGAGGGCGGGGGCTAGGTCACGTGACGTGTCGGGAGTGTCCCGAGTGTCCCGAAGCTGTCGAAGCTGCCGAAGCTGTCGAAGCTGTCGAAGCTGTCGAAGCTGTCGAATGTCTCGAGCTATTGGTTATAAATAGGCAAGGGCTTAGTAGAAGGGGATTCTTTTTGTTTGGAACTTCGTCGGAGTAACATTACTTTCTGGCAGTTAAAATTAATTCTGGGGGGAATTTCTGTCGGGTTTTGGTTGTTTCTTAAACTATAATTGCCTACTGAGATTAGTGGGGTTTGTTGCTTTAAGGCTATTGAGCCTAGTCACATGCCAGAAATAGTGTTTTGGTACATGGTTGCCAGGTGAAAGATATTTAACCTTGCGGCTGTTAAACGAATATCTTTCAGACTCTTCTAGTTTTACCCGAGTTAGGCGGCTCGGGCACTAGCCATATATAAGTGCAGTGAATAGCCTACGAATGTGGATAGTTTTGTTTGGTGGAAGCAAGGACCACACGTGTTGGACATGCGGGCCTTTCCGCGCTTGCCGAAGCCAAATGGACCTCCATGCTCGGTCTCATATACTTATATATTTATATGTCTGCTTTATATACACATATTAGGGCGAGCTACTCCATGCTTCCGGCGTCTCATTAGCCGCGTGGGGGGGGCTCAAATACACCGATGATAGTCACTTCTTCGGGCTAATCACCCGAACTTACAGTTCAGTTTAGCTAGGCCCATACACGTTTAAATATAAATGTGAGACCCAGGTCTCTAGTGTTCTTTGTACTAGCTAAGGAACGGGGGTATGGGGATAGGTACACTCCAGTAGGAATATTAGAACGGGGTTCTTTATCTTCCGAGCAATCGGCCATTCATCATTAACTAACATAACATCTATTCAAATTATTTTAACCTTGTTAGGTATAGTGGTTAAGTGGTTGAACTATTAATTTCTTTAGTGGTTATGACCCGGGAAGTTAGTAGGGGAAAAACAGAGTCTTGTAGCGGTTTGTAAAGATTGAGAATAGGGAACCTGTTATTTAGGCCAACCAGATATTTAACACCTTTAACTTACCAACATTAATTATAGGAATAATTAGTTAAAATTTACCGATTATGATTTAAAGTAATGTACCTTTGGTATAGCTTAAGTGATAGAATGGCATCACTGAAGTAAAGTTGAGTCAGTTGGCAGTAGATATTCGCTTTTTCAATGAACAGAAATAGTTTAAACTTTGTTATAATTTTGATAAGGAAATTGTGGATCGTTGTATAATATGGAAATACAAAACATTCCTAAGACTGGATGTGGAGTATCTGAAGTGTAAATTGCTAAAAGAAAAGCCGGGGACTTATGGATAGCAATAATGAAAGTTATTCGTTCTCGTATTTACATCACAAATCTCAGAACTAAAGTAATTTATATCACAAGGGTTGAGAGTAATTTCCTTTATCAGAATGAGACAGTCGAGAGTTGAAAGATACTCCGAATGGGCACAATAGTCTTCATGATTTCAAGGGTATACTACATTTATGAATATGGTCAAACGAAAACCAAGTTCTAGAACTCATTAGAAGGGTTCATACCTACTAGGGAAGAGTAGTGTATTAGACTTCTTACAAATACAATCATAACTTCATTTTTTCTGAATTATCAGTTTTACAATCATTACATATATTTAGCAAGTTGTAGGGCAGGTAGCTTAACCTAGCGTAGGCCTTGTGTAGTTAACTTAAGAAGCTTGCGCCAAAGGGCTTCCCTTAAAGATGGATCCTTGACACTTTGCCTAAGGTAGGACGTTATGCATAGATGTGATGAGATCCCACAGTGGTTTGATAAGTTATTAGCCAGGCGTGAAGGTCCGTCCATCCCTGTGCTGTATGTCTTAATTAGCTTTGCCAAAATAGAATAGATAGCTAAGGCATACAGTATTACTCCTTCACACACTTAGAAGGGTTGGCGATTTTCTAAAAAAAAAATTATATTTTTTTTATACACTTTAAAGTTACCTTCTTCATCCTACTATAATCTAGGTTTTACTAGGTCTTAATTGTGAAGACTATAACGACGTCCTATTTATTGTATAGGCCTAGAATCCACTTTGGATTGTTCTACTGTGGTTTGTTTAAGGGATGTATACCATCTTCTCAGATTAAGGTGTAATGACAAAATTTATTTAATATTGTCAAATATGAAAACTTAAGATTAATTAAATTCGTAATAGAATCTCATAGATCCTGTAACTTCCACCTATTTCTAGATTGGTGATGAAGTGTAGTTTCATATTGTACATAGACATATGTTTTCTAATCATTCTGGAGTAAGAACATGCAATTTTAAGAACTAAATTCTCTATCATTCCAGAATTCTAATAAAATTTGGATAGAATCACATATTGACTTTTATTGTTACATAAGGTAATCTAGTTCGATTATACCTGACTGTGGTCTAAATGAATTCGATATTTCATATAGAATTAAACAACTTTCATAAGAGTATCTGTAATATTCCATATTGATTTTGATATAGGAACTATATAAGTTAGGAATTTAATTAGTACAAAGAACCGAGGTAGCAGTAGGATAGGAGTAGCTTGCACTAAATAAATAATAGAATACACACTTATTTAGTTAATTTAACAAAAATACTTAGTAGCACAGTATATAGGTATGGCGGCACTTAGCGACACATCACGGTTAGATTTCTCTTAAAAGAGCTTGAGTTACTACATCAACGTAGGATCCGACCAATCTAGACGTTCACAACGGTTTTACCGATCACCTTTGGCCATACGTTATTAAGAAAAGTTCAGCTCAACTGTATAAAGATCCTTTCATATCTAGGTTTGGTTAGTTGTAGGTTCTGGAAGGCTAGGTAGTCGTTGAAGGGTTTCCTAGGGTTTCGTGGTAGGAGTAGAGTCTGGAGGCGAGGGTGAAGGAGGCGTAGGACCTGTACCTTTAGTTAGGGCTTAGCATACATTACGATTGGTGGTCCCGTGACTCAGGATAACTCTAGAGTTAAAGTACCTCCGCGTAAACATTACAAGTTCCTATAGTACAGTCGAGTTCATTTACATCTACACACTTACGAGAACAAAAATATCTGAACACGACTTCATGCTCCTGACAATAATATACCTATAGTAATTATTATTTATTTAAATTTATTCGTATGGCATAATACTTTCTAATAGTTTTAGCCACCTTTTTGTATAAGTTTATTAATTGTTTTTTTTAATGTTTTCTTGTAAATATTTTTTCCCATTAATGTAGTCATTTATATCTACAATTATAAGTTAAATTCAAGATCTTTTATCCAATGAATTGCGTCGTTACCGAGGACAACAATTCTGCATGGTCGCCGTTATACTTGGTGAGTGGACAGTCTCGGATGATGTGCCCGATGTCTTGGACTGCGGCTCTAAATTGGCATGCTGGTGAGTATCTCCAACCACATCTGTAGAGGAAGTCTCGGGATGGCCCAAGCCAAGCTTCTTAGCCAATTCTGAGCCTGTTGAGCTGGCACCATTGTTTTCGGGGCAGAGTGAAGCTGGGAGGTTTTGCCGTGGGATTTATACTTGCACCTCTGGGTAAGTCGGGTGGTTTGACTTGCCAGTCCTGATTCCATATATGACTCAACACAGCCAACCAAACCAGAGGATTACATTTTGATGGTGCCCGATATACATAGCATGGTTCGGTTTTAGCTGTACGTCTATCCAATGCACATATGCGCTGTTGAGCCAAACTGGCGTGCAGTACTCTATCGTGGAGTAAACTAGGCTAAAACCTAATTGCGTAGCACATCAGCTGTTGCTCCCGAAGTAGTTCCCGCTAGTCTGTCTGTGCAGTATTTTATTCGGCGTCTATTTTGGTGCTTGTATTTATATTTTCATGTAACTATTTTCCCATAATTCTGGTACGGTTTTGGACACATCTCAAAATTTCAACAAAATGTTTATGCAATACGGCCACGACTCTAAGTATCTGATTTAAAGGCCTTGTATCTTAAGAAATAAACACTTTTTATAAAAAAAGATGTATTCATGAGAAGCATTATATAATCTTGAGTACAAAAAGCTAAATCTAATATGAATTGACTCAAAACTCAAGGAGTAATCGCCGTTTTACTACCACGCACTAAGCTGCCAAAACTTTAACAAACGATTTCTCGAAAACATTTTTTTTTGAGATATGGCCGTATAACAGGCAGGGGGCGACGTTTTTACTTGACTACGGTAAATCACCTAAGAGGGTTGTCTTTTCCACGCAAACAAACTAGCGTATAGGTCTGTCGAACGGTCGCCGACCAGCAATTTCATAAATAATGAAAATTAAAATTTGATGATGGATCGCTTTATATGGTCACATTTCAAAAGATCCATCATCAGTACTGATTTTTGACAAGATGTTCCCATTTGGGAAACTGAGGAAACTTTCAAATAAATGAAAAAATGAAACTCGTTTCGTTAATATTGGAATTCTGAGATAACTATAAAAAAAACCAGTTGAATTAAAATCTTCTGTTTTTTTTTTCATTCTGTTAAATGTAAGATAGTTTTTCGAGTGAACGAACCTACAAGTATGTTAAAATAAATTAAAAAATATTGCTTAACCTATTATCCTGCTATATTTATTTCGATTATAAAAACGCCCTCATGGTCATTTAGTAGGTACTTATGATAAATATACTTTTCGAAATCAGTTATTACTTGTCGATTACGACTGTTAGGTACGATCGTTGATGGTAAAATTGTTATCATTTTACGATAAAGATCATAACGTGATCACTTCAACTATATTACATAGGTACAAGCTATGGGTTCAGTAGGTACTTTATTTAAGAAGAAACACCACTGCTCATTCGAGGTTCCGTTCTCGTCTGTTTCCTCATCTTCATCCAAAACTTAACCAATCTTTACGAATTTTAATGAACTAAATGGGAAGGAAATGTTCTTGTTATGAAATCTGTGTACTAGGTGTCCGTTTTGAGCCAAAATTCCGTTGCAAATGGCCGCGGAGTACCTACACAAATTCTATAATAATTTGCGCAAAATCTATCAAAAGTAAATAATCGCCCAAAATTTCATGTTAAAATACTTCAACAATTTTGTTACCTTCATACTTAACATCTAGATTTTCTGGTTTTATTTTATTAGTGTGAAATTGCATTATCTTAGTTTTATCAAGGTTAAAAGAAGGTTAAAAAGATCAAATTTTTGGGTAATTTTATTCGGCAAATCGTTAATGTATAGAATAAACAATAATGGTCCCTTATACTGCCCTGTGGTATACCATATTCATAATATATGTAGCTAGATTTATATTTGTTAAAGGATTTGACTCCAGGGTAATATCAGTTTAGCACTTTAGCCAGTCATGTGCTAAACCACGAATGCCGTATCGATACATCTTTTCTAGCAATCGCTTGTGACAGAGAAAATCGAAGGCCTTGCTCATGTTCATGAAAAGAACACATACTTCGGGAGCTTTGTCATTTGAGCACTCAGTGTCATTTTTCATTCATTGAAATATAGTAAGCCATGTGTTCATAATAATCGATTTTGTCGTTAAGCAAACATTTTTTTATTCGTCAAAGTTACTAATTCTGATGTATACTAACTAATAACTATTTGTGAAAGGGTTTTACGACTAATTTCTTTAACTTATTTGGAAAACAACTTTGTGTTAAAGAAAAAAATACCTATTGCAAAGCTTAAGGGTTCACCTATTTATTTTAAGATTTGGTAAACGTTAATATATGCAGCTTGAATAGCTAAACTCGATACATCGATTCGAGACGTATGGAATTGAAATGTTTTTTCCGAGTGAAGCAACCCTAAAACAGATTACTGATTAGTAGGGAGATATAGCGACGGAATTAGTACTAACGACTGTCATGCTGAAATTTCATGCGAATATCCGTGTCTCTGCGTTCGAGTGCTCTGTTTATGAAGATTGTGGCGACATCCTTTCTTGGAATTGTTGGTCGCACTGTACCATACATTCTGCTTATTTTACTGTAGTTATTAAATAATTATACTACTACAGTTAGCTGGCCATTTCAGTACCAATAACTTGTTATACTACACCTAAATAGCCACCACCAGGAACCGACACCCACAATGGCCTTTATAACCTCATTTTTAACTCTTCTGTTTATCCACATCACTTTTGCCTCTGAGCAATACGTCTCATCATTTTTATCTATAAATAAATGTGAGAACCCTGATTTACCATACGCTGAAAACGACCTGGTTGAGGTGAGCCTGGAGTTATACAACAATAGCAAAGGCATCACTCTTTTGCGAGGCAAAGTGGTTATAAAAGAAAACGTCAAAGAAATTCGCGACCATGGAAACATGAAATACGGCTACGAAACTCCAAACGGTGTCGGCTGGTTGATCGAATTGAAGAATCTTAATTGTGCGAGCTTCGCTACTAAAACTTTATATGCCGGATTGGGTATACCGTTTGCTAAGAAATGTATGGTCAGAAAAGGAACTTACGATATTAAAAATGTGGACGTGAACAAGATAGAACATGCGTTCCACGGGAACATGGCAAGGAAATACGGGGTATATGTTTTTATAGTGAATGTCAACTCGGAGAAGCATACCCTGGCTTGCTTTTATGTGCGAATAAAAGTACAGCCTGCTAAAAATAAATCGAAATAATAATGTTTCTGTCAATAAAACTGAAATAAATATAAGGCGTAGTTTTATTTCAATTTCCTTTAATTTTTACACAATTCACGCCCCACGTATAACGCCAACTTTTGTACAAACAATCAATTGGGATATATATTATTATATTTGACGACGCGGTTGGCCCAGTTTGTAGTGTAGCTGCCTACTGAGCCGGCCGTCGTGGGTTCGAATCCCGGCCGGGGCAAATATTTATTGTGATGAGCTCGAATATTTGTTCCTGGGTCATGGATGTTATCTTTATATGTATTTATATATTATGTTTGACGACGCGGTTAGCTCAGTTTGCAAGCACCTGCCTACTGAGCGGCGGTCCCGGGTTCGAATCCCGGCCAGGGCAAACATTTGTGTGATGAACTCGAATATTTGAGCTTGGGTCATGATTGTTCTATGTATTTAAGTATATATTTATCTATATAAGTATGTATATCGTCGTCTAGTACCCATAACACAAGCCTTCTTGAGCTTAATTTGGGACTAGATCGATTTGTGTGTGGTTGTCTGATATTTATTTAGTATTTATTATTATTATTTATGTACGTATATCGTCGTGTAGAACCCATAGTACAAGCTTTGCTTAGTTTGGGACTAGGTCGATTTGTATAAGATTGTCCCTTAATATTTATTTATTTATTTACCTACCTAAAGAATATTAAGGACCCAATTTCGTTATTGAAATCGTAAAATATAGGCCAATACAAGATGATCATTTCATCCGTTTGTTAATTAAATATGTTCAATAGTTTTTTCTTAGTGATGACGTCATTATTGACTTGAATTGCACTGCGAAACGGCAAGAACAAGTGAAAGTTGAAAATATAATTATGAATAACTTTTCACAATTGTCATATTGTCACAAACGAATTATTTATCGCGATAAAAGAGCCCTATTTCTAGAAATGGTTTTCGAATTGACAAAGGTCGTAATCGTAAAAATTGGTCCCAATTAAATATTAAGTATAGTAAGCGGCTTTTATGAAGATAAGAAAACAAAACTTTCTACAGTTTTATAATTAAGTACCTATATGATCTAACCAAGTTTCTTCTTGGGATCGGGATCTATTTTACCGTAGTAATTATTCACAAATAGTTACAGGATACGTTTATACCTGACTACGGTAAATCATCTAAGAGGGTTGTCTTTCCCACGCAAACAAACTAGCGTAGGTCTGTCGAAGGTAGCTAATCACTTGCTTAACAACGTTTTATAAATATTCATTTTACAAACAACGTGAGACGAATAAACGATTCCCAAATTAGACGTTGTATAAAATATAGTTTTACAAATAGATCATGATACGAATTATATATTGGACAAAACATCATATCACAAAACATTATTTAGCAAATTATTCATTTATTATACTAGTCAATTAACAAAATAACGAATGATGTAAAGCAACGTTAATAAAATGCATTGTTTGGTAAACATTTCGTTTAATAAATCATCAAGGTGTGAACGCCATTCATGTTAAAATAAGCATGTTTTGTTATTTAAACTTTCTGGCTTAGATTAATGTTTACCGAGATATTGAGGTTTTTTAGGTAACATGGCTCAAAAACCGAAAACTGTAGGTTAGGTTAGGTTTTTTTATAGCTATTTATAGCGGAGCGTCAAAATGCGTGCTTAAAAAATTGAACACCACTCAATCTAATTTAGCCTAAAAATGCCAAACATTGAAAAAAATATTTTTTGAACCCCAATATCTCGGTAAATATCGCTCTGAGAGAAAAAGTTTAAAGAACAAAACATGCTTATTTTAGCGTAATCTACAAGATTACAGCAAAAAGATAAATAAATATAAAATTTCGAAGTTCGAGTACCTATTAAACTTCATGTTACCGTCCTGCGTTTCGTTACATAGAGAGTTATTTTTAATATTTTTATGAAACAATAGTTTATCAATCAACGTTTTGCAAAATAACTTATTTTTAAAACGATTTATTCGTGAAGTGAACATTTTATAAATGAAACTTTGTCTTTCAATATGTTTAAAAAGCGTCAAAGTTACTAAATGTATATTTGTCGAGTAATTATTTGTAAAATGAGCATTTTAAGGAATGACAGGTTTGTGAAATGAATAGTTTGTGAATCGTTGTTTGCTAAGTCATTATTTGTAAAAAGTTGTTTAGCAAATGATGATAAACCCTGTCGAACGGTCGTCTACCAGCGATCCCATAAACATTGAAAATTTAAATTTGATGATGGATCGCTTGACATGGTCACATTTCAAAAGATCCAGTATCAGATCCGAGTATTAACAAGCTGTTCTTATTTGGGAGTATGAGGAAATTTTCAAACAAAGAAGAGATAATCAAACTCGGTTCCTAAAATAATGGAGTTCTGAGATAAATAAAAAATCTGTTGACTTCAAAACCTTGGGTTTTTTTTTATTCTGTTAAATAAAAGATAGTATTTTAAGTTAACGAATACGTTGATTGTTTTTTTTTCAATCTTTATTAAAGAGCTTTATCGCAAAGCGAATATGTCGCTCCATTGAGCCATCAGTAACAATACTATTCTCCTTTTCATCGTTTTGCGAGACCTAGTCTCACTAGCTTAAACAGCGCCTAGGCATCATCCGATAAAGGAGATGCCAGTGTGCTTTTGCAGCCACCTATGTTTGAAAACAAATTGCTAGAAGTTCGCAGATGGAACGACTCGTTTCGAACACATTCCATTGAGATGTGGTACACATCTTCGATCATGTCACACTCTTCACAATATGGAGATGGAACTTTGTGCATCATAAAACCAAACTTGTTTAATGGAATGTGTCCGGACCGAAGCCTTAGTGCAATAGCAATTTCTTGGCGACGAAACAAACAATCAATCTATGGTGTGTTTAAGAGCTCAGGTTGGATAGTTCTGTACCAAATTCCTTTTTCCTTTGCCCTTTTATCAAAGTACTCTTTCCAAAGTTAGCAACACTGTTTTTAACCGATTTAATACATTCGAAAAAACCTGGCATTGTATGCAACTATGACAAGCTTTCTTAGCTAAATTAGCTACCATTTCATTCCCCGTTATACCTACATGCGAGGGTATCCATTTCAGAGACAACGAAAGGTCGTTGTCTCTGAAATGGATACCAGGACTGCAGGAAGGCCTGCAGATATTTGTTTATTGATACTTTCCAATATGCTATAGGCAATCGGCAGTCATCGATAACTCGAGGTACAGCGAGCCAGATGTTGTAATGCACTTTTAGAGTCTGTAAAAAACACGAATTTATCGAAAGTAATTGAGTCCAGGTAAGACAGGGCCTCTGCAATGGCCACCAACTCGGCATGCATAATGATAGGTCAGATTTTATTTTTAATTGAATTGATACATCATGCGGCACCTATTGGCCCTTTGACCGGGCCGCGTCAGTAAATGTTTAGTCATTAAAGTATTTGAATAAATAGTAAAACTAATGATTTTAAATTTGTTTTGTTGTACATACTTGCGTTTTGACTGATTAATTTCTTCTATGTTTGATTTTACTACATTGGACAGGTCAATTTTATTAGTACAAAATGGTAATGAAAATATTTCTAATTGGTGGGTAGAATGCATAGGAGTCAATTTAAGTAGATTGTGGGATGTGACTAACGGGGGATTTTTTTCGTAGTCGATTATCGCGTTGACATGCCTCAGATAACTCTTGTAATAATTTAATTGTGATATTGTCTTTTAATGAGTTTGATTTTAGCCAATATTTACCTGCCAAAAAACTTCGACGAACTTGCAATGGGGGCAGGCAAAGCTCATTTTCCATAACATGGATTGGCGACGTTTTGATAAATCTGCCAATAGTTCTTAAAGCCTGATTTTGAACTTCATCCAACTTGTATTAATGAGTACGTCCGCTATTGTCATAAAGGAAGGATGCGTAGTCAATTCTGCTACGTATTATTGCTATAACTATAAAGCCTTCTTAAATATTTGGGATGTACTCCTCATTGCGGACCAACAAGAACTTTAAAAATATTAAGAAACTTTTGGACTTTCTGGTCCAATTCGTTGATGTCCCCACCTAAGAGAACTATCCAACCAGAGCCCAAGATATTTTACTGCCTGAACTATTTCCAGGTTTTCATAATTTAATCTCAACTGAACTTCATCGCGACACACACCTTTTTTAAAATTACAAATTTTAGATTTACATGTCGAAATATCTAAGCCTAACTGAATTAAACAATTATTAAAATTGTTTAGGGAATTTTTCAACACATTTTGAGCCTCTGTAATGTTTTTAGTTGTAAAATATAACACAAAGTCATCTGCATACTGGCTGATGTAGACGTCATGAATCTGATTTCGAATAAATATGGTGGCAACGTTAAATAGGAGAGGGGATAAGGGGTCGCCCTGTGCTACTCCGCGATCAGCATTCCGACTTATGACCTTCCTGTCCGCCTAAATTTGGAGGGTTCTTTCTTTTAAAAAATACCAGAGATATTTGCACAGTTTTGATCCCGCTTCTAAAGTGTCTAAATTCCTTAATAAGCTGGTAATGTTAACATTATTATATGTGTTATACCGTAGTCATGTTTTTAGAAAAACCGGTCTGAATTCTAGAAACCAGCCGAGATAAGTTATCGAGACATGATTTAGTCTTCCTGAACCCTACTGTTTCCTCGGCAAACCTATTGTTTCTTTCTAAAAACCATTCTAGTCTTTTAGAATTGAGTGAAATATTTTACAAACACACGAAATCAAAGATATAGGTCGAGCTGAGTCTGATTGTGGATCTCTACCCGGCTTAGGGATCGGTATTATGGTGATATCCTTCCACTGGCTGGATACAAAACTCAAGGAATAAATTTGTTGTATAGGTCTTTTAGAACTGCCTTGCCATTATCAGGGATATTTTTGATCATTGAGTATGAAATTTCGTCAGAAGTCGGGGCCGTGTCTGTCGATTTAATGCAAGAGTTGTGTTCTTGGATAGTAATCTGCCTTTCGATCTCAAGATTTTGGGAGGTGAATACTGGTTCAGGGGGAGTGACCGAATCAGGAGTCAGATTAGTAAGAAGCCTAGTAGCTTTATCTTCATCCACATAGACCCTAGGACACTGTAACCTTTTATCCACTTCATGCGATTCCACATATCAGATGCAGAAGACACTTCACCTAAGGAGTTGCAAAATTCCTGCCAGCTTTGGCTTTTACTATTTCTAATCAGTTTTTGTGCTATTCGAATCTTATCCTGAAGATCCTCAAGGTTTTGCGGCGTTGGGTTCCGTCTTAACTTAGTCAATGCCAGGCGACGTTCGGCTACTGCTCTAGATAAATCTGAGTTCCAATAAGGTTTCGTCTTAAATCTGTTTGTCACGTTGACTGGTTGACAAAATGAGAAATCATTGCTTCACTTATTATCCTGTTATTAGCTTCGATTATAAAAACCTCCCTCATAGTCATTATGATAAATATACTTTTCGAAATGCAGTTATTATTTGTCGATTACGACTGTTAGGTACGATCGGTGACGATAAACTTGTTATCGTTTTACGATAAAGATCATAACGAGATCACTTCAACTATATCACAAACAAGCTATGGGTTCAGTTGGTACTTTAAGAAGAAATACCACTGCTCATGCTTCAATTCAAATCGAGGTTCAGTTCTCGTCTGTTTCCTCCTCCAAAACTGAACCAAGAACTGAATGGGAAGGAAATATTCTTATTCCGCGTATGTTGTTTACTAGGCGTCCGTTTTGAGCCAAAATTCCGTTGCAAATGGCCGCCGGGTACACAAATTCTATAATAATTTGCGCAAAATCTATCAGGAGTAATCGCCCAAAATTTCATGTCAAATACATCAAAGATTTTGTTACCTTTATAATTAACATCTAGATTTTCTGGTTTTATTTTATTAGTGTGGGATTGCATTATCTTAGTTTTATCAAGGTTAAAAGAAGGTCAAAAAGATCAAATTTTTGGGTAATATTATTTGGCAAATCGTTAATGTATAGAACAAACAATAATTTTTATTTTTTTATTTTATTTTTTATTTTATTTTATAATAATTACATACCTGTGTTAGCAATTTATGTATTATTTCAAAAATATACACAAATATTAAATTACTTGTTTATTTTGTCACTAAATTGTACTATTTATTAGCGCTGGTAACACTCCTAGACTTGTATTTTCGCGAACAGTTTGTTATTAGTACGAAAACGATTTCTTAACGGCTACTATTGGTTCGTTGCTCGAATACATGTGCTTGATTTCTATTGGTTGGTGATTCGAGCGGGGAATCTTGATTTCGAGTCGTTGAGGAATGGTCATTCTGTTACGGTTGCTCGAGCTGTAAACTTGTCTGCAAAATAGTGTAATATAAGGAAGGGTTATTAAATTATTGGAAGGTTATTTTAATTAAGGAAAGTTATTGTTCGATATTGTGATCGGCTAATTAAAAGTTATAGTTGGTTGAAGATTGTGTTATTGCTTCACCTTGGTCCTGGAGGCTATCCTAGGGAAGATTATTCACAAATCTCAGAAAGAGGGATTGACAACTTAGTGCCCACAAAAGGATCGGAGATACACTTACGTATTTGGTGTACAAAGAAAACGTAAGTGTTCCTTATTCATTTTATTTCAATTGCACTTGTTTACACTTATCTATTCGTGTCTAAAGATTTACGTAATTGATCATTTATTTTTCTAACCTCATTCGTTAGCTCTATTGGAATGCTTTAAAAACTAAACTGTATTTACCGTAACGGAGACATTCCGGAGGTTTATATGGTTATTCATGCATGTTAATCTTGCCAGGGTACTCCCTGGAGATGAACATGTATGATAGTTAAGGTTGATAGGTAGGGAGAAAACGATAAACTGTATTTGCCGTAACGGAGACATTCCGGAGGTTAATATGGTTAGTCATGCATGTTAATCTTGCCAGGGTACTCCCTGGAGATGAACATGTTTGATATTTCGGTTCATTAGCTGTTAGAAACTAAACTATATATTCCGTAACGGAGACATTCCGGAGGTTTATATGGTTGATCATGCATGTTAATCTTGCCAGGGTACTCCCTGGAGATTGACATGTTTGATTGTTTATAATTTAGATTAGTTAAGTGCATATAGGTCATTAAAAAACGGATTATTAACTCCGATGTTTCTTTCCTTATGTATGTTGAGGCTGCGACAACATGGATGAAGAGCGTAGATCAAGGTCTCGTCACCGGCGACCAAACATTCCAAGTGCCAGCGGCAGAAGTGGAGCACATGGACAAGACAGGGAGCATAGGCAACGGCGGTTGCGGACTCCAGAAGGCTCATGGTACAGCGGCAGAGGCAGCGCTGGTGGCGATGGCATCACCGGTGGCAGAACTTCTGGAGGACGTAGTCATGGTACACCTTCACCGTTATTGGCTGCTGAACAGGGATCACGGGATTCACAGGATAGGGGTCGTAGTAGAATGCGACGTAGCATATCACGGAACAGAGTAGTTAGATCACGCGATCAATCAGTGCATCGTTATGCTGTAGCGCGTTATAGTCGAATTCCTCGTAGTCGTGAGCGATCGGATAGTCATGGGGGACGTGATCGATATAGAGATCGTCGTCAAAACCATCGATCACGTAGTAGAGTTAGCAATCATTCTGGCTGTAGTGACCGAAATGTTATTGGAGGGGAGTTATTGTCTAGGTTTGCGGATATGATTGAGAGCTTTACTAAGACTAACAAGATCAAGAAAGAAACCTTCTCAAATACGAACGTTATTCCCGAATTCGATCCTTCTTTAAAAAATCAGACTGTTGATAAATGGCTTTTAAAAGTGAACGAATGCGCGACTCTGTATGAATGGACGGAGAGGCAAACCATTCACTACGCACTACCGAAACTCGTAGGTATTGCTAAAAAATGGTATGAAGGTTTGCCTTCTCTGTTGTTAAGTTGGGAAGAGTGGCAATGTAAATTAAAAAGTGCCTTTCCGGCAAATGAGAACTATGGTCAAATGATGTTAGAAATGCTGAATAGGAGGGCGAAATTCGGAGAATCATTAGAAACTTATTTTTATGACAAGGTTAATTTAATAAATCGTTTAGAGGTGATTACGGGCAAGAGGGCAGTAGAGTGCATTTTGCATGGTATAGATGATAGGTCGGTGAGATAGGGTGCAGAGGCTGCGCAGTTTGATGATTGTGACAGATTACTTGCATACTTAAGGAAAGTAAGCGTTCAAAGGACAGAACAATCAGGCATTAAAAAGGGAAGTACGAATAATAAAGCTATATACAAATCACATGTAGGGAATAAACCGAGCATTAGGTGTTATAATTGTAAAGAGGAAGGTCACCCTGTTTCAAAATGTCCGAAGCCAATTAAAAAGTGCAGTAAATGTTCAGCGGTTGGTCACATCGATTCCGAATGTTTTCGTCAGCCAAAAAATAGTGAACCTAAATCTGTAATGGCTATAGAGGCACCAGTTGGGAAGCCCAACTCTAACAAGTACGTTCAGAATATAAATGTTAATGGCGTGCCAATTGAAGCATTCATTGATATGGGCAGTCAGTTAACTTTCATGCGAGAGAGTGCAGCCAAGGACATTTTTAAACAGTGGGATACTTCGAGAGCGTATCCCATGATGGGATTTGGTGGGACGTTGGTTGAGTCTATAGGGTCGTGTGTAGCGGAGGTTATGATTCAAAATGTAACATGTACAGTCACATGTGTGGTGGTATCAGATGTATTTATGGCGCACCCGGTTTTGATTGGTCAGACTTTCACGGAACAACCTCATGTTAAAATTATAAAGGCGGGTGACAAGTTGTTGTTCGAAAATTCAGATGACTGTAACGAAAAAGGAAAGTTGGAATTGAGAGTGTGCCAAGATACCACCATACATGAGACAGGGGTCATTGGTGTGTATTGCGATACGGGTTATACAGGATTATTTTATGTGAGAGGGGGATTTAGGGGACAAGTAGACAAACAATATTTTTTAGGAGAAGGAGTATACAAGCTAGAGCAGGGCAAGGGTATTATAATTATAGAACCTTTATCAAAATCAATAAATTTTAAATCGAACGAATTAATTGCTAGGGCCGAAATTGTGTTAGAATCATTTGGCATTCATCAAATTAATAAAATTGAGAGTGAAGTCAAATCATTAAAACCTTTTACGTTAAGTGATTTGAGCATTGGGGACATTGCTCAGGAGGATAAAGTTAAGCTTCTCGAGCTAATTAATTCATATCGGGATTGTTTTGCTACGTGTCTTGAGGAATTAGGATGCACAGATATTGAAAAAATGGATATCGATTTAAAAGATAATGAACCGGTAGTATATAGGCCGTATCGCATGTCAGCGAATGAAAGACAGGAAGTTCAAGGGATGGTAGACGAATTAATTGAGACAGGGATCGTTCGCGAATCAAGTTCACCTTATGCGAGTCCCATTATTTTGGTTAGAAAAAAGACAGGGGATAAGAGGCTATGCATAGATTATAGGCAACTAAATAAGAAAACAGTTAAACAACATTACCCATTGCCTTGTATGGAGGATCAGATGAATCGATTAGCAGAAAATAAGTTTTATTCAGCATTGGACTTAGCTAGCGGCTATTATCAAATTGAGTTAACCGAAGAGGCTAAGCCTAAAACCGCATTCGTCACACCAGACGGGCAATGGGAGTTTAACCGGATGCCGTTTGGTTTGGCGAATGCGCCCGCGGTTTTTCAGCGTGCAGTAAATAAGGCTCTAGGATCTCTCAGATTTCATACGGCTGTAGCATATATGGATGATATCCTAGTGCCTTCAAAAACAGTAGACGAAGGCTTAACTAAATTAAAAGCAATTTTCAAAAATATCAGAGCAGCTAATTTAACACTAAAATTGACTAAATGCAATTTTTTCCAAACATCCGTTGAGTTTTTAGGTTTTGAGATAAATGTTAATGGCATTAGGCCAGGTTTAAAAAAGACTGATGCTGTCCGCAACTTTCCTGTCCCACAAAATGTACATAACGTAAGGCAGTTCATTGGTTTAGCCAGCTTTTTTAGAAAATTTGTGAAAGACTTCGCAACAATTGCTAAGCCATTGACTAGTCTATTGAAAAATAATACACCGTGGGTTTGGGGGGATGCGCAGCAGCAGGCTTTTGAGAAACTAAAGTCCCAATTGGTGTCGCGTCCTGTTTTGGCTCTGTACAATCCCACCCTTTACACAGAATTGCATACTGATGCGAGTAAGTGGGGCGTGGGGGGAATATTGTTGCAGAGACAAAAAGAGGGAGACATGAAACCAGTTGCGTATTACAGTTGTCAGACTTCACCAGAGGAGCAACATTTTTCGGCATACGAACTAGAAACTTTAGCAGTAGTTATGTCCTTGACAAAGTTCAGGACGTATCTGGCGGGAATGCCCTTTACCATTGTTACTGACTGTAATTCGCTGAGAGCAACATTCGCTAAAAGAGATATGTTGCCTAGAGTTGCTCGCTGGTGGGGTCTGATACAGGAATTTAACTGTGACATTAAATACAAGGCAGGTAAAGGGATGGTGCATGTAGATGCGTTGAGCAGAAATCCGATAAAAGGTGATAAGGTCAGCTTAGATTTCCCTACAGTGTTTAAAATAGATGATGCTTGGCTTAAGACGGTACAATCCGACGATAGTGAAGTTAGTAGGATAAAAAGCAGACTTTCTGATCCCAACAACAACAATGTTGTTGAAGTTAAAAATAATTACTGTTTAAAAAACAATAACGTTTTCAGAATTACTCCCAGTGGACCCAAATGGTTAGTACCCAGAGGTGTGAGATGGCAGATTTTGCGCACGTGTCATGACGACATTGGTCACTTTTCTGTTGATAAAACGTTCGAAAAGGTCAGTGAACATTACTGGTTTCCTAAAATGAGAAGGTTCATCCAAAAATATGTTGGGGCCTGTTTGGAATGCGCACTTAGTAAAGCACCATCAGGAAAAAATCAGGTTTCCTACATCCCATTCCTAAAGTGCCAACGCCATTTCACACCCTGCATGCTGACCATTTGGGCCCTTTTAACCCTAGTCGTTCTAAAAATAGATACCTATTGGTAATTGTGGAAGCATTCACTAAGTTTATAGTTTTGAAACCGGTTAAAAGCACGAAAGCGACGGTTACGATTAAAATTTTCAGGGAGTATTTCGGCACGTTTGGCTTACCGTCTAGGCTTATAACTGACAGATATTCATCCTTCACGGGTAAAAAGATAGCGTCGTTTCTGAAAGAATTAGGGGTACATCACATAATGAATGCGGTCGCTACTCCACGCGCAAATGGGCAAGTCGAGCGGTACAACCGCACCATTCTTGATGCACTTACGGCCATGAATCACGGCAGGGATGAAGAACTGTGGGATGACAAAGTCATAGATGTTCAGTGGGGATTAAACAATACGATCAATAAAGGGACGGGGAAAACACCTGCTGAGGTGTTATTTGGTCTGAAATTGAAAGGGATGACAGAAGGTAAAATAATTAGTGTATTGCAGGATGATGATGCGGAAGCTACAAAAGAGATTGATGTCGATAGTATTCGTTCTGATGTAAGCAAACATATAAGGGAATCACAAGAAAAACAAAAGGAAAGGTATGATAGGAGTAGGTGCAAGCCGCGTAGTTTTGCTGTTGGAGATTTGGTAAGGGTAGAAAGGAGTACGCTTTGCCCGGGAAAAAGTAAAAAATTAAAATCTAAATGTTACGGTCCTTACAGAATAGTTGATGTGTTACCCAATGATAGATATTTAGTGGAAGATACACCATTGACGAAAAGGAAAGGAAAAGCAATTTATAAAGGGGTGCATCCGGTTGATAAAATACACCCATGGTTAAGTTTTAAGGGGATAGATGACAGTGAGTCTAGTGAAGAGGAGGTTATAGTAGGGAGTAGGGTTGATATAGAAGCAGATATTAACCATGTAGGGTAATCGGGTTTCTATAAAATTTTGATAGATGTGGAATGATTAAATTAAAAAGTTAAATAAATAGTAAACGGAACCGATAGAATGGAATAGGTACTCCTGAAGTATTGGAAGGATATAGGAAATTGGAAGGATATCAGAAATGGTTAGGATATCGGGAGGGAAAAGTAAGGGATATTGGAAGGATATTGGAAGGATATTGGAAGGATATTGAAAAGATATTGGAAGGATATTGGAAGGATGTTGGAAAGATATTGGAAGGATATAAGTTGATAATTATAAAATGTTAAATTACAAATGAGTGTCTATTTTATCTCTGGAGCCAAGTTTTTACGTCGATTTAAATATTTTTCCAACATATTTGGCTACTTGAGATAAATAGATACTCATCAGATTAAGAATTTATATTGAAAAACGATTGTTTGTAAACTACGAGTCTCTTATTTGATTGTATAAAATTATACTTAAATAAGTCACGAGGACGTGACATATTAGTCAGGATGGACGAATTTGTTAGCAATTTATGTATTATTTCAAAAATATACACAAATATTAAATTACTTGTTTATTTTGTCACTAAATTGTACTATTTATTAGCGCTGGTAACACTCCTAGACTTGTATTTTCGCGAACAGTTTGTTATGAGTACGAAAAAGATTTCTCAACGGCTACTATTGGTTCGTTGCTCGAACACCGCCATTTTATGTGCTTGATTTCTATTGGTTGGTGATTCGAGCGGGGAATCTTGATTTCGAGTCGTTGAGGAATGGTCATTCTGTTACGGTTGCTCGAGCTGTAAACTTGTCTGCAAAATAGTGTAATATAAGGAAGGGTTATTAAATTATTGGAAGGTTATTTTAATTAAGGAAAGTTATTGTTCGATATTGTGATCGGCTAATTAAAAGTTATAGTTGATTGAAGATTGTGTTATTGCTTCACCTTGGTCCTGGAGGCTATCCTAGGGAAGATTATTCACACCTGCAACTTACAGCTTACAAACAACAAGCATTATCTATATCCTTAAAAGTTAATAGTTAAAAATTAAAAACAACAAAGAAGAAAGAAAACAGTAACTATACTTTAGTGCACAGCAAAACAATTTATAAAAGAAAAATACGAATACAAATACAAACATTGAATTTACCGCCGTTCGAGATATTTCCTGCACTCCACCAGTAGATTCGCAAAGCTAGTAGCAAATATATCGCAGTGCGGGGCCACGTCCAGTACAGAGTTGATGATGGAGAGCGCGCTCGAGATCGGCGCATGCTTCAGTAGCGCAGTGCGTGCGCCGCAATCGCGATCGCGCGCTAGGCGCATATAGCCGAACTACCTTCTCAACCAACCCCGTGCAATCAACCTTACTATTAATTATGCCCAACGCAAATTCGGCCACTGCCAGGTATCGCCTCACTTCTAAAGATTCATATCCTAGTACCCCCAAAAGAAACAATGTTGGATAGAGATATGGGTAATAGGTATATTCCTTTTTATATAGACACCTTAAGAACTTCTTTTGGACCTTTTCTAGCATTAACGTATATTTAGCTTCGTGGGGATTCCAGACCGATGCATTTGCTTCGAGCACGCTCCTCACTAAGGCTGCGTAGAGAATTCGAAAAGCATTCGTCGTGAGGTTTTGCGAATTCCTTATCACGAACCCTAACTTTTTCGCTGATTTCTTGGCCATTTTAATAATATGGTCTCTGAAGGTGAGTTGGGGGTCGAAGTACACGCCAAGGTCACGAACTTGTATCACTCTATCTATGGCCGAACTATCCAGACTATATTGGTGATTGTACGGATGCCTCGATCGGGTGAAGCTCATCGTTTCGCACTTTTTAATAATAATGGTCCCTTATACTGCCCTGTGGCACACCATATTCATAAATATATGTAGCTAGATTTATATTTGTTAATGGATTTCACTCCAGGGTAATATCAGTTTAGCACTTTAGCCAGTCATGTGCTGAACCACGAATGCCGTATCGATACATCTTTTATAGCAATCGCTTGTGACAGACAAAATCGAAGGCCTTGCTCATGTTCTTGAAAAGAACACATACTTCGGGAGCTTTGTCATTTGAGCACTCAGGGACATTTTTAATTTATTGAAGTATAGTAAGCCATGTGCTTATAATAATCCATTTTGTCGCCAAGCAATCATTTTTTTATTCGTCAAAGTTCCTAATTCTGATGTATACTAACTAATTTCCCATATTTTTTTGAAAAATGGGTAAGTATTAATGTGATGGGTCTGCAATTATGGAAAAAAAAATTGTGTCCATATTTGTGAAAGGGTTTTACGACAAATTTGTTTAACTTATTTGGAAAACAACTGTGTTAAAGAAAAAAATATTGCATAGCTTAAGGGTTCACCTATTTATTTTTAGACTTTGTAAACGTTAATATATGCAGCTTCAATAGCTAAACTCGATACATCGAGTCGAGACGTATTGAATTGAAATGTTTTTTTCCGAATGAAGCAACCCTAAAACAAAATGTTGACTATTACGGAGATATAGCGACGGAATTAGTAATAACGACTGTCATGCTAAAATTTCATACGAATATCCGTGTCTCTGCGTTCGAGTGCTCTGTTTATGAAGATTGTGGCGACACCCTTTCTCAGAAAAGTTGGTCGCACTGTACCATATATTCTGCTCATTTTACTGTAGTTATTAAATAATTATACTACCACAGTTAGCTAGCCATTTCAGCACCAATAACTTGTTATACTACACCTGAATAGCCACCACCAGGAACCGACACCCACAATGGCCTTTATAACCTCATTTTTAACTCTTCTGTTACTTATCCACGTCACTTTTGCCTCTGAGCAATACGTCTCATCATTTTTATCTATAAATAAATGTGAGAACCCTGATTTACCATACGCTGAAAGCGAACCGGTTGAGGTGAGCCTGGAGTTATACAACAATAGCAAAGGCATCACTCTTTTGCGAGGCAAAGTGGTTATAAAAGAAGACTTCAAAGAAGTTAGCAACCCTGGAAGCATGAAATACGGCTACGAAACTCCAAAAGGTGTCAACTGGTTGTTCGATTTGAAGAATCTTAATTGTGCAAGCTTTGCTGTTAAAACTATATATGCCGGATTGGGTATACCGTTTACTAAGAAATGTACGGTCAGAAAAGGAACTTACAATATTAAAAATGTGGACGTGAACAAGATAGAACATGCATTCCAGGGGAACATGGCAAGAAAATACGGGGTATATGTTGCTGTAACGGCATTCAACTCGGAGAAGCATACCCTGACTTGCTTTTATGTGCGAATAAAAGTACAGCCTGTTAAAAACAAATCGAAATAATAATTTTTCTGTCATTAAAACTGAAATAAATATAAGGTGTAGTTTTATTTTGATTTACTTTACATCTTAGGGTACTTTTCAACGTGACCATTCGCATATTTTTTTGTTACATTAAAGCCGAATGCTCGCGATGAAGCATCCATACTTAAATTTGAATTTAAAAGGGTATAAACCCTAAAATGTAACAACAACCACTTGACTGGAGAGGACATAGTACCAAAAATTTACACGACAATGGGCACAGTCCGTTTTATTTATGTAAACTACTAATGTAAGCATCCTGTGAAATTAATGTCAACCGTAACTTGTCAAGAATAAGACTCTTGTATTATGTCATTTGTCATGTCATTTTTGTTACATTACAGCGCGTGTCAAAGTTATGCTAGACGTGCAGCACTTTGAGGAACTTAGTTTAGGGTTGTCAATGTACAGAAAATGAGCAATGACGTCGCCCCTCTTCGAAACCGGCATTCCAATCCTGAAACCTTCAGAAGAGTAGGCTCAGGGCCAGGCAGAAGCACAAAGCCCTGAAATAACTTACTCAATCCCTATCAAATTCTGCGGACCAGGAGCAGAAGACTTATCATTAATATTCACATGCATCCATAGTTCTAAAGTTGTTTTTATGGATATATTAGTTTAAGTATTTTAATATGTCTGAGACTCACGATAGTTTATTTCTATATAAAAAAGATATATTGATTATTTACGTTAGTCTACAATTTTATACATACCCTATTTTGCCGAAGTGAAAGAATAACATTAAATTTCTAACATTTTTCATTAATAAAAAAAGTATTCGAATATTCGAATACCGCACACGGTAGTATTCGAATATTAAAAAGAGTCGAATATTCGTACTATTCGAATTGCAGGCCCTAATTACAGGCGAAAGCTCAGAATGAGAACACTCCCATATAAATCCGATAAGCAGAATATTCAAGCAAGTGAATGTAAGAAGGTATCCCTTTTCCGCAGGAAACCATTAAATGAAGTAGTAACCAAAACGGAGATGGACTCTTGGGGCATGTATTCGCTGACTAGCTCAGCCGTTGTCCACGATGATGACGTTGGGAGGCCGTGGGAGGAGTTCATCTGTGTCCTGACGCTTCCGCCTGCGAATTATACGGATAACCGCACCACAGTCTACTACCCTGGTGAGGGACCTGGTTACGTTTTTTTTGAGATTTGATTGTAGTAACTTAGAAACGTATAGTCCGACCAAAAAGAGTAGAAATTAAAAAGTGGCAATACTGTAGTGTCCTCCCTTTCCAATCAATCTAAGAAAACGGGGACGACACTACAGTATTGCCACTTTTTAATTTCTACTCTTTTTGGTCGCACTGTATAACAAGATAAATAGAACAATGAAATATACCTACTCATAACTAGATTAAATTATACCCTAAATTCCACTTTACGGCATTCGGCGTCGAGACCCTGAGCTGGAGATGTGCCGTTCTCGAGAAAGTTTCTCGCTTTGTAAGGGGAAAGAACGTTCTTGAGAACATTTCCCATCTCTACCCAGAGCCCGTAGGGTCCAAGCGCTTATGTCCTCTTCAAACCTATTAAAACGGCTCGTCGATACCACAAGTAACCAAACGGCTGGCAGCATCCTCTCCTCGCCCAGATACTGGCAGAATTACCTCTTTATTACAATACTGATCCAGTATCCGATAATGCTGCCAGCATCTTTGGCACAATGCCACGAGGGCTTAATGCCCTTTGTATATAGTTTGGTTGTAATTTAAGTTTTTATAATACTTTTTGAGATATTGGATCTCGAATGTTGATAATGATGTAAGAATGCCCACAACAAGATTTTTAACCTTAACATTAAATAACGTAGGTACATTGTTATGTTGGTAAAGATGTTGTGAAGATCGGGGAGACCTTACAGGACTGTGACTGTGTAGTCTGTGAGCTCTCAGATTTCAGCTCGGGTTTGGGTGAAAACTTAGGCTGGTTTTAGAGTCGCACTGACCGTTGGTGCTCCGGATTGCTCCGCACAGACCCGTCAGCTTTGTTCTAAAGCGCTCTCTGAAGTCAATATAGATTAGTCGGTGCGGAGCAATCTGCAATGACGGTCAGTGCGACACCAACACCTGAGAGGTTCTTACTCGTATATGGATCGCGTAAGAGCGAGCCAGACTGGTATTTTATAACGCGAATCACATTCTGACAGCTCACGCACTGTTGACGTCTATAACCAGATAAAGTTTGCTTATAAAACCAAAACGTACAATCCATTGTTAGATCAAAATGGTGGCGTTGGTGACCCCGGTTGGTACTGATATAATTGTATTAAGGGTAAGAACATCACGTCAACAATAATAGAATAGATAATAATATACTAGAAACAATAATAATAATATACTATACTATAAAAAGACAGCTCGTGGTGTTGTTGAATTACAGAAGCCCTATCACGCCAAGCTAAGAACCAGTTACTTATTCAAAAGTTTTTTGTCACTCGTCATAGTACACTGCATTATTTTCAGGTCTAATGCCAACAGCCTACAGTGCGGCCATTGAGGTGGTGAAACCACAAGAACAACATACAAATGGTACGTAAAACATATTTTTTATTCTATAAAAAATTTCCTATTTACGTAATTTATTTAATAAGAGCTGATCCTGAATCTCAATCCTTCGGCGCACGGTGTTACCCGCTCATACCACGAGAACACAAATTTTTTCGGGATAAATAGTAGATTAACGTGTTAATCCAGCGTGTCAGCAACCTTTATACCAAAATTTGAGCCAGCCGTTTGAGCGTTAAGAAGTAACAAATATTCACATTAACACACTCACAACCTTTCGCCTTTATAATATTTAGTGTGATTTTTATAAGTTTAACTCTGTAACTTGACATTGGCTCATCATTGTCAAGGATACGTAGATGGGGTGTGGGGAGTTTGGAAACTCGTGTCAACAAATGCAACCCTAGTATTTGGTTTGTTAAACGCCTGATGCTCCAGTCTGATACTAGATTTATTCTGAATGAAGGGCTACTCAAACAAGGTTTGAATGAGCGGGACGGCACGATACGATGTTCGATTTCCGATCATCGTAACCCTTCTGGCTTCATCGACGGACGTTTTATGGCATGTTTCATTGATTAGTTATAAGACAAACCGAACCTTACGTAATGGCTTCTACAAGATGACATTTTCAAAATTCGTAAAAAAACATGTCTTCACGGATCGAACATATGAAAACTCTACAAAACCTTATTCAGCGAAACGAAGGGACTAGCGGTTAAAGCAATAGTTTCCACAATTTTGGAAGCAAAAATTATTTCTTAGAGGAGAATATAGAGTATGTTTTGGAGAATTATCATATCAGAATCCTATTAATTCATAACTCCAAGTCCAACAACAATTTATAACTTTTTATGTAGATACGGAGATACTAAGTTACTATTTTTCTTTACAGAATGTCGAGCTCTGAGAGAAGATCGCAACAGTTTAATTTTTTCTGTGTTGCTCTTTACAGTTCTATATCTGAAACTTTCCGAACTAGTTTGAATGTGATTTTTTTGTTGTAAGACCTTTTTCAGACTGTTTTAAAAAGACTTGACAAAGGTAATTTATATTGTTATACGGATTTTCAATATTAGTAATAGAATAAGCGATGGATTATGAACATGCTGGAACTGTGTTCATAATTTACGATAAGCTACACTTGTATTCGTTTCCTAAAGATAATTATAATAAGTTTAAGGAAAAGGGGAAGATGCCCCAACATCAATTGTCTATTGCTATTTTCTTTGTCAATTTATTTACTTACCTGATATTTTAGTAACGATCGTGAAATGCAAGTGCGATACAAAACAATACAATACAATACAATACAATACAATACAATACAATACAATACAATACAATACAATACAATACAATACAATACAATACAATACAATACAATACAATACAAATCCACTTTATTGCATACCCTAAATACACAGGGATACAAAACATGAGAGACATACAGTAAGAAATAAACAGAGGTTAACAACAGGCGGTCTTATCGCTAAATAGCGATAGCAAGTAGCTAGTATGTTGTTGTTGTTGGCCTAAGGCACCCCGGAGGTGCAGAGGGTCTTCATAAGCTACGCCTTTTTATCGTCAGCTACTCCTTTAGCCTCATTCCAGCTTAGTCCAGCTTGCAGCTCGCTTTCAATGGTGCGCCGCCAAGAGTGTACTGGGCGTCCACGGCTATGCCTTCCATACCCAATACCTAATATAAAACAAATAAATAGTTTCATCTGTTCAAATACTTTTTGCTCATTGTAAACGAAAATGAATCGCTCCCGTAATGTTAATTCAAGATAAAACTAGACAAGTTTAATAACCAAATGGGTCGTCATTTGAATAGCCATCTTATAAAGACAGGAATCTTGGAAAACGTACATGACTAGAAAGTGTACAAGGGATCATTTATTAAACATATGGCTCCGGTGCTGTGAAATAATCTATGAGTAGCCTGTATATTTCATGTCCTCGTATTGTGATAGAAGCGTGACTGAGTCTTTGTGCGTTTTATACGTAGGAGAGAGCAAGCATCATCATAATAATGTATGTAACAGAGTATTCTTTATGGTCAATGGATTTTTAGGATATCAGCTCATGTTTTGATAGATTTTCAGGTAGTTACAGCTTCCCTTTTATAGCGCCGTAAGGTGCGGTTATTGGGGACCCAAGGGACTATTTGGTATAAATTACATATTTAAAACAAGTACCTGGTTATCATAAGACGCTCGTTAAATTAGTGGTATAGAAAATCCTACTAAAACTGAAGTTATGTTATACTACAAAATTTTGAATTATTAGCTTAAATATTGGCTGAGATCTTGTTCTTTGTTCCAATTAAAGCTGAATATCTCGGAAACTTGTGGTTCTTCTTCCACCAAATATAGCTAAGAACCATTTCGACGGACAAGTATTTCGAGTCATTTTGGTGATCTAGCAGGTGTACTTACTGTATTTTTTTCATTGACATTCCAATACTACTTTGCATTGGACGAGTTCGTTGAAATGACGTTTAATTGAACAAGTCGCCCGGGGTCGCTATATTTTTCCCCATAGATTCTCATAACAATCGTGAAGGTATGCCTTTATTACGAAAAAATTGGAATCTTTTTCCTTGTGCCTATATTAACCAAAATTACAGTTACCTACATTTAAACATAATAACCTGCTGGGCCTTATTAAATTAATTCACCATCAATAAATAACCTTCATTGTACCTTTTCAGGATTCTTTAAATAAAATCAGAGTTTTTCGTTGTATACAAGTTATAATAACCTAACAAAGTGTCGGGTTTTGTCCAAGGATTGTGGCGCTAAAAACAGCTTTCATATGGCCATAATGTACATACATGACATAAATATATGACGTATGTACATTATAAAACGTCAGTAGCCATTTGTCAAGGATTTATCATGAACCAAATTCAAAACATCGTTCTGTTCAATCGATCGATTGCGATCTCAATACTGACTCCTCTTGAAAAAACTGACTTTCATCTGCTTTCATCACTATGGATAGTTTTGGCTTTTTTATGCAAAATTACTCTTTGTTAACATGAGTGACATTCACTGACTTCCAACGTCAGTAACCAAAAAATTGCCGTTGCCAGTATAATAAATTAGTACCACTAAAATCCGCAATGTTGGGCTACACGTTACCTATTACTTCTTGAAACCTTCTTTGGTGACCATAATTCGAAGTGACTCAGCCAATATTGAAGTGAGATTGTCCGGAACCAATGAAAATATAAATTAAAATTAATAAAATAAAAACTTATATTTCTATCCTGTATCGCCTATTTTATTTTCATTATCTTGACAGTTTCATTTTCCATCTACACCCTATCTCAAGACCGAAAAGTATTCGATTTCATTTTAGCCAGTTACAGCAAATTTAAGAAAAGATTGGTTATTTTGAGTAAATGCTTATTATTAGGTACTTTTAAACAAAAGATTGTAATAAAATCCTATTCTTTCGCTCATTGGCATTAACCTGAAATTTAGCTTGAATGCGTTAGATCTCTTTATAATTCAAGGAATATAACAGGGTTCTTTGAAAATCAAACCATGGAGCTAACTGATACCTACTTCAATATCTCTTTTAAAATACAGACGAGTTTATTGTGTAGAATAAGCACGCTTTTATTAAGATCTCGAGAATCGTATGAAATTTAAGCAAATAATACTACACAGATCATGACTAAAAACAAATTAAGATAACGACACAAAGTTGAATTCCTTAACCCACTTCGATTCAGATATCGGACACCTATATACAAAGACTTGTCAAAAATTGTCGTCGAGATAAAATTTCTAAATGTACTTAAGAAAAGCGTAATCGTTACCTTAGATAAATATTATCAAGTTTGTTTTAAGCAAGGGTTCTTAAATTAAATTCATTTATCATTCTGTTAGTCAAGTCAACTTCAAATGAAAATTTTGTATGTAAATATTTACATTATTAACTTGTAAAGGTTTCGATAAGGTTTAATAAAGTTCATAGTAAAATGGCACGTGTTTATTATTAATACTCCTACTAATATTTTATTTCGAAATACGATATATATTTTTTTTTTATGTGGGTAAATTAAAACCACATTTTTTTTGCTATGTAGATGCAAAGATCAACAAGCAAAGAAAATTTAAATTGCGCTCATACGTGGTCCAGACCGGGACTCGAACCTGCTATCTTTGTATTACCGGTCCAAAGTTAACCTTACAACTTCATAACCTTACCTTATGCCAACGTATGAGCGCAATCTATTTTTTTGCGTATCAAATTGATCTTTGTAATCTATAATATAAATACTCCTAATTTAATACCTGCCCGTCTAGCACAACTGGACGTATTTATGCCAACTGGAACCAACCCACAATAAGTGTTTGTAGTTTATGCTAGAGTGAGAGGGTTCGATATAATAAAAACTTTCTGTGTCGGTTGGTTCTCTTATGCACAAATACATCCAACTATGGTTCGCGACTCTTGTCGCGCGATATAGTATCACCCGTCACTCTCTGACAGTGCTGTACAGAAAGAGATAGGTAGTAAATCTCGCGCAAGAAATAGTCACAGTTACTGCTAGAGGTCCTGGGTTCCAGACAAGTAGGGCTAGACAGGGCGTCCCAAGACTATGGGACATCAAGGCAAAGTACCCTAAATATCGTAGATAGGAGATTTTGCTGAAAAAAGACTTTATTTTATTTTTAAAAGTTAGTAATTCTGCATTTAAAGATTTTCCGCTGGGCCTGGATCGAATCGAATGACACGACTATTATTTTTTTCAGTAAAATAAATTACAAACTACAGTTTTGCAGCGCCATTGAGATGATGGAGAGGATTCAGAAAAATAATAAGAACAACCTAACTAACTAAATAATTAGAAAGCCTGTATTTCTTAAGCTAATGAAGAAACACCACAATAAAATCCGACTTTACCTGTTTGCTATAACGTATCGCCTTAAACAGTTTGTCAGTAGTTGAGCGGACACTCGCGACACGACCCCTGAAGCAATCAGTGTTCGCGAGTTTTGTAAAAGCTCGCCTCCTTAGGGATCATACTCGTGCTACACACTGATAAATAAAACAGGAATTAACTTGTCCCAACTAGTGGCAGGGATCGGACGTGGCCCGTGTTAAATTGTTATAGGTGTATCGGCCTTATCACACTTGCGAATTGCGAGCGAATTTTGTATTATAAGGTGATCACGCAGCGAGTTCGCTGCGACTGATATTGTATAGAAAACACGCTCACAAGTCGCAAGTGTGATAAGGACCTATGGCATTGAAGTAGGGGGCAAACAAGCAAATGGATCGCCTGATGGAAAGTCGATTACCGTCGCCCATAGACACCTGCAACACCAGAGGAGTCACAAGTGCGTTGCCGGCCTCTCAGATGGGAGTATAGAAATAATTCTTTTGGTTGAGCGAATCCACTTAGCTTTGTACCCGATGAACAATACACATTATCTGTATTGTTAGCTGTGGCCACAACTTTCACTTCAAAATGTAAGGCGTTATAACTGCAAACTACTTTTACACTAAATTAGTCTTTATGTTAAACGAAATAAGGTTTATTCTTAAACAAAGAGAACAGAGATGTTGGTCACTTCATTGTCTTTATAACCATCGAAACGAGCTTCACTGCTCTTTCACTTACGAAGTGACCAACATCTGTGTTCTCTTTGTTTAAGAGTAAACCTTATTTTGTTTGAGTTAAAGACTAATTTAGTGTAAAAGTAGTTTGCACTTATAACGCCTTACATTTTGAAGTGGCAGTTGTGGCCACAGCTAACAATACAGATAATGTGTATTGTTCATCGGGTACAAAGCTAATGGGATTCGCTTAAAAAATGGGAGTAGGACTATACGCAGTTTTCTTGAAGGTTTGAAGGTCGTATCGGTCCGGAAATACCCCAAGCAACAATGTATTCTACAACGCATTCGTGCGAGGCAGGAAATGTCTAGACAAACGACAGTTGTGGACTGCCAAATATCTGAGTCTTTGTTTTTATAGTTTTACTTCCGATGTAGAGCTCCATCAGATTAAGGAATGCAAAACCGATTACTTTGTCACAGTTATTCCTATAATAAAATTATCGGTTTTCAATCCCTATTCCTAGTTTTTTTTGTCATATATTTTATGTTAAAAGCAATTCTAGGTATTGTAGTGATATTACTATTTTCTGTCCTTATATTCTACACATATATGATATACCTATTACCAACTTCGGTAACTGTAACTACCGGTCGATTCTCAGCAAACTTAATTAAGGGATGTCCCATAATGTTGTTGCTAATTGGACAATACGTAGTTACCTCCTCATCATGGGTTAAAGAAAATTATACCAAACCAAAAATAAAGTATGCATAACTCGTATAATATACCACTTCAAATTTTAGTTCAAATGATTGAAAATGAAATGAGCCTGCATAATAAATAAATAGTGTGTCCATTACTCTAGGAGAGGGTAATGGCAGATTTGTCCCGGTCAACTATCCCATTTTTATGGCAACTACTCTACGGTCATTATTGATATTCAGACAAGCGTGTTGCATCATTCCCGATGTCTGCGAAATTAAAGCAGCAGTGAGTTGTGATAATGCGGCCGTAGAATAAAATGATGTAAAACTATGGATATAGCTTTGATCGGTCATTAAGGATATTCCCATGAGGCAACCCTGTATAATGGCGGGGAAGGTAAACCTTTTTATATGGAAAGGGTTATCGCTTCCAGACAATCCTTGAAACGAATTCGAGGTTTGAAATCTACTTATAAACCCTACCTGCGGTAAATTTTGACACTATTAATCAACTTTAAAAATATAACTGAAGGAATGTAGCGTTTCTTTAATATGTAGGTAACATCCAAAAAAAGGAAAACAGGCCTTCTACTTATCGAACTTATAAAATTTCATGAGAGCCGTTTGAGACATGTAGCTTGTAGGCAAAACAGCTAGAAATACGAACATCCGGATGTATGAAAGAAATTTTGTCGAAGCTGAAACAAAAACCTCGCTCGATTCACTCGGATCGGCCAATTACTGTGGTTCCTCCATGCCTTAAGTTTGCCGACGTAAAGAGCAGCGTGTCTGCGTACACCCAGTACATTTCAGGACACGTACGCACGACGTGTTCGCCGTTGCCTGCTTTACCCCATTTCCGAGCGAAGTGCAATTAGGGACTCATCGCGAACTGAACCAACTTGCCCCTTATTACGAGATTGCGCACGATCTGGGAGCTCTCAAACAATTAGGGAAGTTGTTTGTGTTGAGACTTTTTAATCAAAGATACACGGATCCGAGTGTCAGTGATATCATTTGATGGGGAATTCAAAATCTGGCCTAGAATGGCTGGTATGAGTTATTTATACGCAGAGATGGGCAAAAGTCAATCGATTAACGATTAAGATTAACCTACTTAATCGCGATCAACGATTAAAACTGACGGTTAGTTAATCCGAGTTCCGATTAATTTAATCCCGATTAAGTTAATCGTAGATTAATATGTAGCGATTAAATTTTTAATCGATCAATTAATTGATTAATTTTCTCTCGATTAATATTAGGAAGAAATAAGATATTTTTTCTAAGTCTAAGTCCTTACCTAGACTACCATATTAGAGTACTGAACTATATGTATAAACCACCTTGTATTACTGTAACGTGTAACAAGTTTATTTCAGACAGAATGTTTTTTCTAGTTTATGACAAGACATATTGTATTTTCGTAAAATGCTTAAAATGAGCGTGTTGCAACTTTCAATCGATAGTTAATCATGAAATTTAATCGATTAAGACGACGATTAGTTAATCGTTAGTGTCGATTAATTTATTCATGATTAAATTAATCGCGATTAATTTTGACGATAATAATTTTTAATCGATTAAAAAATTAATCCATTAGTGCCAATCTCTGGTTATACGAGTATTAATTCAGTGAATAAAGGATTTTGACCTTACAAACGGTCGGGTAGTTTTGAATTTTTGATATGTTGTCTAGGATGGTTAGTCAGTGCTTAAAATGCAAAATGCACAATTCCCCCCCCTCCGCGCCCGCCGCCATATTGAAAAAACCGGCACTCTCTTCATATTTTTGCTCATATCTTCCTTTAGGAGCATTTTAGCTAAAATAAAGCTTCGACAATATTATAGAGAGTTAAATTTACTACATATTACATTTTATATTTTGTTTCTAGGACAGATAGTTCCGGAGATATGCACATTTAAAAAAACTAAAGAAATTGCAATTTCCAACTCAAAAACAAACTTCTGGATTATATCTCCGTTTAGGAGCATTTTAGCTAGAATAGTGCTTGGGCAAAAAAAATTGTAGAGAATTAAATTTACTATAATTTACATTTCAAATTTTGTTTCTAGGACAGATAATTACGGAGATATGTAAGAAATAAAGTCACGTTTTCCGAAAATGTATGTAAAAATGGACATGAGTTTTATAAGCAATTATATTTCCTACATGTTTGAATTTGTCCTAGTAGTCCATAACTGAATGACAGCGTTCTAAACCAAGAATTTTGAGAAATTTTCGGAAAATTCGACTTTTCCTGTTTTTTAAATGTGCATATCTCCGTAACTAACCGTCCTTGAAACAAAATTTGAAGTGTAAATTATAGTAAATTTAATTTTCTACAACATTACCCAAGCTTTGTTGTAGCTAAAATGCTCCTAAACGAAGATATAATCCAGAAGTTTGTTTTTCAGTAGGAAATTGCAATTTTTTACGTTTTTTTTAAATGTGGATATCTCCGTAACTATCTGTCCTAGAAAAATAATATAAAATGGAGAATGAGTAAATTTAACTCTCTATAACATTGTCGAAGCTTTCTTCTAGCTAAAATGCTCCTAAAGGAAGATATGAGCAAAAATATGAAGAGAGTGCCGGTTTTTTCAATATGGCGGCGGGCGCGGAGGGGGGGAATTGTGCATTTTGCATTTTAAGCACTGACTAACCATCCTAGACAACATATAAAAAATTCAAAACTACCGGACCGTTTGTAAGGTCACACATAGTACTTAAGTCTCTATTCACCGTATTATATATCGAAGACGTGGTTGGCGCAGTTTGTAGTGCACCTGCCTACTGAGCCGACGGTCTTGGGTTCGAATCCCGGCAAGGGCGTATATTTGTGTGATCAACTCGAATATTTGTTTCCGGGTCATGGATGTTATCAATGTATCTTCTAGTACCCATAGTACAAGCATTGCTTATTAGTTTGGGACTAGGTCGATTTGTATAAGATAGCCCGTTGATATTTATTTATTATTTATCTGTAAATGGTTCTGTGGCATCGCAGTTTCTAAACAATTGAACTTAGCCTGTTTTTTTTTCTAAAAGTAGGCGAGGATACAGGAAACGGGAGACGAGAAAATCGTTAAAATTTCCAATTGACGACCTTCAAATAAAATAATAAGAAATAAATAAGTAGATACTTTCAAAATGGAGAAGATACAAAATATATCACTTTTGCTATACGTATCTTCGTATCAATGACTTTCTCAGATACAATGACTGCAATGTACATACAGACGGACCAACAGATGGATAGGTGGGTATGGCAAAACATTTGAAGACGAAGGGACCCTAAAACATACTGACTTCATTAATTACAGGGCAATCTACAGTAGTGTCTTAGAAGACGCAAGTCAAACGAAATATGCGTATTTCCGAGTAAATGTTGAATTAGAGTAACCGTGTTAATTAAAATGACCTTTCAGTGAGGTTTCCGTTTGAGCCGCCTTTAGACGGCCTTTGCAAATGCAATTAATTACTGCATAAATGTGACCGTCCATGACTAAAGGGTCCTTATGGCAGGTATTGAGTTTAGCACAGGTTCTAAATCTATGTTAAATAAGCTATTTAACACAGAAAGAATCATGACCCTAAGTCTCATACTTTTTAAAAAAAAAAACATCATACTTACACTTGCTAAAATTTCACTTTTGAGAAAACGTCAAAAGAAGTTTGAAACTAACTTTAAGTATGTTCCCATTGGAAGTTACATAGATTATGATTGATTTTGTATCTCAAGGGGTTTTTCTATTGAACTCAGTCATGGTTTCATCAATGTGACTTCCAGATCCTGAGAAAACAGCCTTTGATAACAGCAACACGCTTAAGAATGAAATTAATAAAAACATGTTTTTCAGCTTTGTCTTTAATTATGTTGTAATCTGAACTATTGTATATAGTAGGACATATTTAAACTTACATTTTAGGATATAAGTAAAATCACATAGTTAACGAAATATCTTTATTTTAATGAAATCGTGATAATTATTATACTTTTCATCTTCTCCTATAACAATAACAAATTTAGTACAGTGAGTTCTAAAATATATTTATTCAGTCCACTGGAGTATCACAAAATTATCATTATTGTTCTACAGGTTTTATTTATTTATTTATATACGATTAAAGTTACGTAAAAATCACAATTTGACTCCCATACATTTGGGAAAAGGGTCCTTATGACCAATCACAGACAAAACATATTAATAATTCCAATATGGCACAATATTAACATTATTTATTTCCTAATCTTGTATTAACACAGAATACCGAAGAAAAAAGGTTATTATAAATTTACTCTAAATCTTTATCTGTAAGGAGTTATTCTCATTTAACGTCAACGAATAATTTACACAGTCGGTGACTACTAAGGAACTATTCATAAATCACGTAATAAAGATATCCTTGTCTTGTGAATTCCCATTATGCGACAAGTCTCCTGAAAGAACGCAGATTCGAAGTTTCTACCTTGATCACTGTGGATTTCGAGAGGTACCCCAAACCGGCAGAATACTTCGTTCACTAACTTTTCAGCTATGGTTACGGCTTCTTGATTTGGAATGGCAAATACTTCAGGCCCCTTCGTGAAGTAATCCATCACGACAAGAATGTACTTGTTTCCGGAGTCAGATGCTGGAAACGGTCCTGCTACGTCTAATGCAACCCTTTCCCAAGGGGCTCGAACGTTGTACAACTTGAGTGTTCCTCGGCTACGGGTATGCGGTCCCTTGACTGATGCACAGTTAATGCACCTTTTGCACCAGTTTTCAACATCTTCTCGGCAGTGAATCCAATAAAAGCGTTGCCGAATTTTCATTAGGGTCCTTTTTACTCCAAGGTGTCCACCGGATGGTCCATCGTGAAAGCTTCACAAAACGTCTTTCACCCTTTTCTTAGGGACAACGGCTTGCAGGTGAGCATCCTTCCCATTTGTTGATTCCCATTTTCTGCATAGCACACCATTATGTATAACCAAGCTATCCCATTGTGCCCAGTAGCTTTTTATTACCGCACTTATCGGAGCTACATCACACCATCTTCGTTTAGGCACACCCGCACTAATCCATTCAAAAATGGGTCTCACGTCAGGGTTCTTTTGTTGCGCTTGCTGCATGATTTCATCACTCTACTCATCGCTAACGGTATCTGTTCTTACCATTCGAACAAATTCCTTTTCTTCTTGTTTGGAGCAATGCTTACAGTCGTCCGCAAAAGGTCTTCGTGATAGGGCGTCAGCGTTTCCATGTGATTTCCCACTACGGTGTTCAATGATGAAATCATATTCCTGCAGTTGTTCAATCCATCTTGCCACTTGTCCCTCGGGATTTTTAAATTCTAGCAACCACTTCAAAGCAGCATGATCAGTTCTGATACGAAACTTTTTTCCCAACAGGTATATGCTGAAATGCTGTAACGTCTTGACAACTGCTAGCAATTCCCTCCGAGTGACACAGTAGTTCCTCTCTGGTTTTGACAATGACTTGCTGAGGTATGCAATCACAACTTCATTATCTCCTTTCTTCTGTGACAAGACACCTCCAATTCCAGTATTGCTAGTGTCTGTGTCCACAATAAAATCCACTTCCGGGCCTCGGTACCCCAATATTGGCGTTTCACAAAGTCTACCTTTAAGCTCGTTGACTCACACTGTTCGTTCCAGGCAAATGATCGCTTTTCCTCCGTTAGTTGATGCAAAGGCTTTGCTATATCCGAGAAGTTCTTCACAAAACATCTGTAGTATGAGCAAAGCCCCAAAAAGGCACGTACTGCAGTCTTGTCTTTTGGCGTCGGCCAATCCTTCACGGCGCTGATCTTCTCAGGATCAGTCTGGATGCCGTCCTTTGAAATCACGTGTCCCAAGTAATTCACTTTACGTTTGAAAAACAAGCATTTCTTCGGACTGAGTTTCAGATTTGCCCCTCGTAGTTTGGCTAGCACCTGCTCCAATTTATTCAAGTGGTCGTCGAAGTCTCTTCCAACGATAATGATGTCATCCAAATAGACCAAGCAAGTTTCTCCTAGAAGTCCAGCTAATATTTGCTCCATTAATCTCTCAAATGTGGCTGGTGCATTAAAAAGTCTAAAATGACCATAGGTACTTAGCAAAGAAATAGTTGTAAGCAAGTTTATCTATTGACCTTTGTCATTCTTGTATGCAATTTCCCACAAAGACCCTTTTCTACTAAACTTAAAACTCCGTTTTAATAAAGAAAGAATTAACGTACACAACTGAAACCAAGGTACAAATACAGCTCTATCTTTGTATTTTACTATAATGCATAAAACAAAAAAATGATAATTTTGAAGGATTTTACAAAACAGCAAATATCTCCGTAACTAGAAACTGCCATAAGGACCCTTTTCTCATGAACGGCCACAAATTATGTCCAGGGTAATAAAATATGCTATTAGTATTAAGAATAAGGGAAATGAAGAATATTATTAGAAACTAAACTGTGTCATATTATAATAACCATGGTATAAGAGAAAGGGGTATGACATTCTGCCTAGTGAGGCTTTCTACGTGACTGATTACCTAGTTGCCGCTTTATAGTAACAAAATAATTACAAGGAAAAAATGTTTGACTGGCATCGTACAAATATAATTACTATGCATTTAAGAGGCCTTATTCCTTTTAAAATGCGGATTGTTTTAGACATTTTCTCTATGAGTAAACATGTTTCTTAACATATTATAGATATACTACTTAGAACTGGGCTATTGGCATTTATTAGTATAATTATTTGAAACCTACAGTTTGAATTTTTCATTGATAATTTTTGTTTGAAAAACTACTCGAAGTTGAGAAAATTCACGCTGAAAATTAGTTTTTTCAACTTATTTTCGACTGCACGCAATGAAAGCATGAAATAGCTGTATTACTACCTAGAACACGGGGAAAAGTATTGTTCACTTCAAAAATTTGGTTGAAATTATCAATATATTGGTCATAATATGAAAAAAAAAATTAAAGGCATAAGTCAAGCATTACAGTTGTCAGTTTCAGTTCTTTGACTAAATTTTGTTTTGTCGTAATTACTGATTTTAAATACTTACGATTTTATGAGATTCATACAGGCAACAAGGGAATCGGGAAGTATTATGATTATGATACACCGCTGGCAACATAGAAACGGATTGACAGAACCAACGAACCAATCATAGCGTGATGTCGTCAAAAGTCCACCAGTTATTCTGGAGTAACATACGAATGATGATTAGAACAGATTAGCGATTGAATCTCAGGGAATCGTAACTAAGAGCCGACGCACACTACGGCTTCTAGTGGCCGCCACAGTACATCTCTCTTTTTCTATATATTATAATCTCATATCATATCATCTCTCTTTTTCTATATATAATATAATATTAATATAATAGATATAGATATAGATATGTCCCAAAACTGAGGTAAAGACCACCAGACAATGGGCCATCTCCTCAATACTATGCAAGTACTGCCGTGCGATAAACTCACATGCCAATCGTGGCGAATTGGCGAGGATATGAAAGAGATGTGAGATTCTAGAGCGAGACTTTCGTCAAGCAGTGGACATCTTCCTGACCCTTACAATGAGTTAACGTGACTCACGAGGGTCGTGAGATCACTCCAAAAGTGCAGCACTGAAATATATCTTTCTATTTTTCAGTAATTTCCGGTTACCCTACAAACAATAATGCTCCATCACACAAACAATTATACAACGCTTCCTCAGCTTCAACCTTTACCAACACGAGGTATCCAATCAAGAATACACGAAGGTGAATATGTAAGCCGTCTTCCTATGGTAGTCCGAAATGAATTCAAAAAAGAAAAAAACAAGATGAGGTGTCGGGCGACAATAATAATTAAACTTTCCATGAACGAGGAACGTGACACATTAACGTATACATGCATTGTAAACTAAACTTAACTTGGAAAACACGTCGAGAATAAAATTTTAACCCAAGCTATCCGAGTTCTTTTTGGGTCCCTGCATTCCATATTTATAAGGAACTAGGCTACAATAGGTACTTCAATTTATTTCTACGAGACCTCTCTCGTGAAATATGGCGGGTGGAGTTATTCCGGCGAGAGTGACTCATAAACCCCTTTACAAGTGCCCTTGCGAATGAAAGTTTTACAAAAGTCACCCTGGATAACGCACTTTTGCTTTTGATATATAACCCCGTAAACAGAAATTAGTAATGCAGAGGTTTGACTTTATGCTGATGTTGAAGGAGCATTTAGCGCTGAAATACTGTCACGAACTAAGGCTGTTCCAATAGAGCCAAGCAACGTAGTTAAGCGGTGAGCAAGGAATAAATAAATAAATATTTAATAATAATATATTTTTTATTACACATATCAAGCCACAAATGAAGCAATGCTTGTACGATGTATACCTACAAGACGACTCGACTCGACTAAGTACTCGTCTATAAGTATAGTTTGTCTTCTTACTAATATGATACTTCGTAGATCTGTGTTTGTGTCTTTTCTTTTATTACAATTGGTATTTCATTTATAGGTAGAATAAGTAGGCATTTTTCAGTTGTATTTTAAGCAAAAATGCATTACTAAGCTCATTTGAACTACAGTAAATGTTTGCGAATCCTTAGAGCTATCAAAAAACATGACTATATTAATATAGGTATTTCAAAAGCTTGTATGAAGTCAAGCTACTGTTTATGGTCTGCTGTGACACTGCTGTCCATATGCCGAGGTCAGGGGTTGGAAGTAACAAGTAGGTCAATTCACCGGTGACACAACTCGCCCCGAACAAAGGCCAAAAGTGTCAGCTGTGGTGTCATTCACTTACTCGTATTTGTCTCCAACTCTGAACCGGAATGGCATTTCTCTAAAGTTTCATCTCGAAGTTACACTTTTGATGGCCTACCTTGAAAATAGTAGGTACATGGTTACAGTCAGACCAAAATGAGTAGAAATTAAAAAGTGGCAATACTGTAGTGTCGTCCCCGTTTTTTTAAATTGATTAAAAGGTACGTTCGGATCTAAAACAAGTTAGACGAACTGAGAGAAATAATCACAAACTAGAAGCCCCTAGTGTACTGAGAAATATCTAGCACGCGTTTTAAAAATAGCATGCTGCGGCACAGAAGAAACTCATACAACAGTTCTGGGCAAAAACGGCATAAGGAATTTGGATTTTGTATAAAAAGTATAACAAATAATCGACTCTAGATAGTGGTAGTTTTGCGAAGATAAAATTCACCGTAGTGCCTCACGACTTCCCAATTTACATCTCTCAACGTACTTACCTACTCCGTCCGTGAAAGTGATAAAATAATTCTGAAAAAAAAGGTGTAATATCAATATAATGCATGTTGTTAATGTATGTTGTTTGATGCACCGCCTACAATTTCTCTGCTTCGCCCTAAGGTTGACTGGTAGAGAATGCCTCATGGCATTAGGTCCACCTTTTGTACGTTAAGTTTTTCTTTTGTGCAATAAAGTTTAAATAAATAAATAAATGCCAGAGCGTAAGGAAGAGGAAAACGAAAAGAGAGATTGAGGAGTCATTCCTAGTCAAGGAATGCTGGCATCACCACCGTGTAGTAAGCAAAAGAGAGAGCATTAACATTTTGGTCATGATTATCTCGTTACAGCCACGAACGTGAATAAGAGATCAACATGTAATGTATGTAATGTAACAATAAATTCCAAAAAATATACTGTTGCATTACCTACAGGCAAATGCTCGCAGCCTAAAATAAATAAATATTGAGGGACAATCTTACACAAATAGATCTAGTCCCAAACTAAGCAATGCTTATACTATGGATACTAGACGACGGTATGCATAATAACATCCATGACCCAGGAACAAATATTCGAGTTAATAAATATTTGCCCTGGCCGGGGTTTTGAACCCAGGATCACCAACTCAGTAGGTAGGTGCATTACACACTGCGCCATTCGCGTCGTCACAGCAGGCTTAGGCAGAGGAACAAACAAGAACACAGAGGTTGACATTTAGTTAAGTTTACGAGTGTATCATTAACCCTATTATCAGACCCCTCTTTCCCACTGGGCACTTTTGGCACTTGCCCAGGGCCCCCAGTCTCGCTAGGGCCCCCAATCTCACGTGGGGGTCCCAACAACCTCAAAATAAAAAAAAACCGGTCAAGTGCGAGTTGGACTAGCGCACAAAGGGTTCCGTACAAACACTTTCCATACTTAAGTGGTTAAGTTAAGTTTGCACCTGGTAGGTATGTATAGGGCTCCATACAAATGAGGTGCAAAGTTAACCCAACCAATCCCGTTTGTTGTATGGGAGCCCCCCTTAAATATTTATTTTATTTTATTTTTAGTATTTGTTGTTATAGCGGCAATAGAAATACATCATCTGTGAAAATTTCAACTGTCTAGCTATCACCGTTCTTGAGATACAGCCTGGTGACAGACGGACGGACGGACGGACGGACAGCGAAGTCTTAGTAATAGGGTCCCGTTTTTACCCTTTGGGTACGGAACCCTAAAAATGCACCTAGAGGACGTTTTTTCAGGCCCCAATTTTATTATGGAGTGCCCAGGGCCCCGGCATGCTTTAAGACGGCCTTGCCTATTAGAGTTGGGTTCAGTATTCAAACAAAATTAAAATACAATCATAGTACTTTTAGTCGGGCTCTCGTTTGCTCTCAAGGATTATTTCAATGATATATTATGATATGAAAATAGTGAAGATTTAAAATTATCTTCGGTTTCTGAGATTATCAAACATTTCAATTATGTACCTACATATCGTCTGTTGACAGGCAAAGTTCACTAAGTAACAAATACGAACTTAAAACAAAGCTCGTATCAATCTAATTAAAATACGAGGTTTTGAAGAACAGTGACAGAAATAGTGAGTCTTGGTTGTCGCCTACACATACCACTCAATTGCTTCGATTTTTGAGTTGGACTCTATTTATATAATAAAATAAGAGCGGTGACAGGTAGCCGTAGTTGCCAAAAGCAATCTAGTGGTTAGGTAACCCATTTGAATTCCTAATTCAAAAGCTTTGCCAGTACGACCGGAATTTAAAACTTTGTACTGTCTTTTTCTCCCCTTCATGTACAGTCAACCAATTTGATTTCTAGGCCACTATAGAACCTTGTCACAATGACAATGATATGAGATTTCAAGCTGCTTTCATATTGACGTTCAGTGTGACAAGGTACGAAATTGCCTAGGAATAAAATTGGTTGACTGTACTTATAGAGCTAACAATACAACCAAATTGATCCTTTTTTTAAGTCGTAAACTCACACGCAATTGCGCAATGCAATTACGCTTACAGACGTATAGAACCACACAGCAAGAAACGTTAAAAAATCCAATTATGATTTTCATTTAGAATTACTTCACAAAAGCCGTATCTGACGCAATAATCGTCAAAAATTGGAGTTGATTCGTTCGGAACACGGGTGATTTTGGTGTTGGTCCGTTTCATCATATGAGTTTGGGGAAATAAGTGTCATTTGGGGATGATTGGTTGATCGACTAAAGCCCCAATGAGACCACGGCAGTGCTGGCGGGTCCGATAAGAGAGGTGACGTTGTATAGGATTAATTTGGACGCAGACGTGTGTTTATGATATTTTGGACTATTTGTTACGTATTTGGAAATATTGTATTTGCAGTTATAATATTTAGTTTTCGTTTTAAATGTAGGTAGTTAATAGTTATCGGTATTTTAATTGCTTTTATTGATATAATAATTATTATGTTTTCATTTAACTCAGATCATCTAGGGTCTGAGTAATTTAAGTACATAAGTACTGTAAATAGATAATTACGTGTTACCTACCTAATATTCAAGCTTAATAAATCAATGCTTGTTTTTTTATCAAATTCAATAGATTATGCATATTTTTGCGTTATACCTACACACCTATAGTCACCTGTCATGTGTCCAATATTTGTTATAAAAAAATCCCACTGTAATTATAACCAACAGTTATCTGAACAGTGTCGTTAGTTTAGAAATATTTAGTGTCTGTTTTTTTTATTTAAGTTTAGAAGAAAATAATAATTATTATAATTTGTCCTGGTGGCGTCACCCTAATAAGTTTTTAAAATACAAAGTAAGCCTTAGTTGTGCATTTTAGCTTAGAATGAATAAAAAAATGCCCTCATGATATATATTATATTCTGCTAAATTAAATAGTAGTAGGTTCTAATTAATGAATAAGCAAAAGTAGAAATCTACGAAATGTCATTTTTGTCTTCCAATCATAAAAAGTAGACTATAGCTTAGAAATAGGGTGGTATATAATTATATATAACACTATAATAAAAACATACAATCAAAGCCATCTCTTACTTATAACGCCATCTAACGGAAAACCTCAACACTTCCAAATTCGTACTCACCATGGCAAACTGTTCGCTAAACTTTTTCGTTCTTTGCTAGCATCGTTTTAAGCTCCGTCGGTAGATGGCGCTAAAATAAATTTAAATATTAATGCGTGACCTGCCCTAATAATAGGTATTATTATTATTACATTGTTATAATTCAAATATGAGTATGAATCTGGCAGAGCGCTTTTTCAGCTTACAGTATGTCTAATGATGCAAATACTTACGCAGCATGCCTTTATCTTTTTTTTCGTCAGTAAAATAAACCATTTTCTGTTTATATTGAACGAATGGCGCCAAATTTTACATGAACAACCAATCAAATATCTTCTTCATCTTTTAGTCTTTAGGAGTATTTAATTCTGTCTAGGAGACATTGACTTTAAAAGTCATGCTTGTTTACTTTTGATTATTACCTTCTTACTGTATAGTGAAAAAGTGTGAAAATCGTGCAGGTTTTCAATCAATATTTTGAAGTCACCTTTCGTGAAAACAGTTTAAACATTTGTGCAGCTACTTATTTTCATTGCAGTAAAAAATAATTTAGCCGCATTTACTTACGTATAATTTCACTTTAGGTTAAAATAGGGATTCAAATCCAGAATTATTTTGAAATTTACTTCGTTGAACGTTCCCTCGTTATTAATTCAAGGACAAGAGCAAAACTACCCCCCTGCATGGTGCCACGCTGACCGCGGACTTCCGTCCGGGCCGATACAACTTTCAAACCTTCAAGAAAAGAGCGTACTCCTACCTTAAAGACCGGCAACACACTTGTGAGTCCTCTGGTGTTGTAGTTGTCTAAATATGAGCGACGGTAATCGCTTGTGTGATGATCCGTTCGCTCGTTTGCCGCCCATGACAAAAAAAAAACCATCCACCTCAAGCCACCAAAACCATCCACCATAAGCCCATCATGCGAGTCACCAATTTCGTCTAAACGCGCAGACACGGACTGTTAATCATGAGTTTAAATTAATTAAGTAATTGAGATTAATGAGTGTCGATTCGCCGCCGCGACTGCTATTAGCTCCTGCAGGGCATCTTTCCGGGACTTCGCTTGTCGCGCGACAGTATCATCTGTCTTGCTCGCACGGTATTGAAAGGAAAGTGACAGTTACTTACTGTATGTCGCGCGACAAGGAGTCGCTTAATTGTCATAGTTATTGTAGCGGTGCTGTTGATGAATCGCGTACCGATTCGAAACTTATCGAGCGATATTAGATTTTTACGATGTGAGTAAATAAAATAAATAGATATAAAGGGACAACCTTACACAAATCGACCTAGTTCCAAACTAAGCTAAGCTTGTACTATGGGTACTAGACGACGATATTCATAATATATAAATACATATAGTAGGTATATATAAGTGGCAGTGGGCGGGGCACATTGCTCGTAGAACCGATGGCCGTTGGGGCAGAAAGGTTCTGAGTGGCGACCGCGGACCGGAAGACGATAAATATAGGTAATATCCATGACAGGAACAAAAATATTCGAGTTCTTCACGCAAATATTTGTCGAGGGTTCGAATCCCGGCCAGGCTCAGTAAGCAGCTGCGCTACAAATCGAGCCAACCGCGTCGTCAAAATAAGTTTTGTGTGTATAGCTGCAATTATTCTGTTTCTGCATGCAGTTCTTCGTGAAAATTATGTTCACCTATATACGTCCTATATAGGTCTATATCCAAGTTATGGTGAGTCCAACTATACAGGATGATCATTCCAAATGGATCAGTTGGGAGAAAACGACTATAAGAGATGGGGAACTATAAGAGATTGGGAAATCTGTCCTTAGGAACCATGGCGTCGATTTTAGATTTAATAAAAACTGCATTATTTATTTTTCATAAATCTCATACATAATTTCATACATAACCCAGTCAAAACCGCTGTAAAGATTGGTACAGTATGACATGCGGTTACTTGACAGAATTTTAACCAGGTTCAATTCCCGGTTATGTATGAGATTCATAAAAAAATATTGAATGCAGGTCTGTAAAATCTAAAATCGATCTCTTATAGTTTTCGTTTTCTCCCTACTGACCCATTTGGATTGATCACTCTGTATACTTACCTATATATAGGTAGGTCTATATCCAAGTTATGGTGAGTCCAACTATATAGTTGGACTCACCATAACTTGCTTGGATATAGATAATACTTGAAGTTTCCGCTTCATATTTAATTTACTATTAATCGTGACTAAGGATGAGCCATTACTCCAGCGATAACGACACCTCGTTAAGTAAACAGCCTCACAATGGGATGTACCAGATATATCGGTAACCTGACCGCTAACGGGACGGCCAGTTCGCAAATAGCAGTACGTTGATCGGTAAGGAGAGCAGAAAGGTCGTTCACCTGCCCTATAGGTACCTCACTTGTTTTGATAAACCGGTATATGCCATTTGTACTTTAACTCGTTTAAGAGAATTGTGACCCAATTCGATTGACATTGATATACAGGGTGATCAATCCAAATGGGTCAGTAGGGAGAAAACGGAAACTATTAGATATAGATGGCGTTGATTTTAGATGTAAGTAATAAGAACTGCATAATTAGGGTTCCGTACCCAAAGGGTAAAAACGGGACCCTATTACTGAGACTTAGATGATGTATTTCTATTGCCGCTATAGCAACAAATACTAAAAATAAAATAAAATAAATATTTAAGGGGGGCTCCCATACAACAAACTTGTTATAGATTATGGTACGGAACCCTTCATGCGCGAGTCGGACTCGCACTTCCCCAATTATTATTTTTTTATAAATAGGTATCATACATAATTTCATACATAAACATAACCCGGTCGAAACCGCTGTAAATATGTTACCGAGAAGTTTAACTAGATTTATAAAAAAATATGAATGCAGTTTCTATTAAATCTAAAATCGACGCCATGGTTCCTAAGAACATAATATTTTCCTATCTCCTATCTCCGTTTTCGTTTTCTCCCTAACCCACTTGGATTGAACATCCTGTATAATAGAGATGGGTTATGGATATTACGGACTAATTGGTTGTCGGCGGATTATTCGACCAAATAATAGTAGCCGACTATAAATCTTGTTGAATAGTCGGCGTCGCCAATTCGGCGACCAGTCGGCCCGTCTCTAAATATATCGCTGTTTGGGCAATACACCTATAAGTCGGTGAATGTCACTGATGTAAACAAAGAGGAAACAGGACTAAATATTCCGCAAATGTCAAGTATTTTTGCATAATAAAGCCAAAACTATCATTTGAGCTTCATTGTGTTCGTAGAAAAATACTTCAGTATATTGTACATACAGTACAACATACTCTAGTAGGTACTTATAGTTTCTAAGCTAAGCAGAATTGACGCAGAAGACAGGCAGAATTTTTATAATTGGTTTATTGATCGAGCGAGTGAAGCGTCTCAGTTTAAGCTTGGCCTCAAATTCTTTTGTGTGTCCAGATGTCCGTTTGTCTGGATTTCCGACTGTTCTCTCCTACAGGTCGCATTTGTCAACCGATTCTCATGACATTTTGTGAGTGGATTCGATAAGTAGGTCTAGGTATATATAGTTTTTTTTTTGTCAGTTTTTTTCAAAAAAATGGCTGGGGGTTGAAAACGTCAAAAATACATAGGTATTTCAACCATTTTGAAAAATGATCGTAAGGTCTACAATTCACGGAAGGATCTTGAAGTGTAATATACCTACTACGTTTCAAATCGGTTGTAAACACAGGTGAACAAACATAATATCAATGTGAGTCAATAAACTAACTATACTAATGGAAATTACCTGCAACTAAGCACCCAACACTTGACGGCACTTTAGACTTCAGAACCACTCTAAAATTCATACCATTGGGAACTTCATCTTTGACTTATCCATAAGAGGTAATACCACTGCTCACTTTTAAGGTTTCGTACCCAAAGGGTAAAAAACCGAGACCTTATTACTAAGACTCCGCAGTCTGTCTGTCTGTCTGTCCGTCTATCACCCAGCTGAAATTTTCACAGGTGACGTATTTCTGTTGCCTTTATTACAACAAATAAATACTGAAAACAGAATAAAATAAATATTTACGTGGGGCTCCAATAAAACAAACTTGATGGGTTGCGTTAACTTTACACCTCATTTTTACGCGGCGCCATACATACCAGGTGCAAACTTAACTTAAGGCGACTCCGTACGTGGAATGGTGATTTTTAAAGTCATAAGGCTCGTAATCTAGTCAACGGAAAAATCTGAAAAAAATATATGTTATTTTTTAAATATTTCTTCTAAAAAAATATAGTTGGATTTTTTTTAAAGCAATAATTACTACGGAAAAAATAATGTTGAAAATGGGGTCGTTTTCAATTTTCAATTCCCTAAGGCTTCTAAACTACAAATGATATTTACATGGCTCTTTCGCAAGAACATTGTCAATTCATTGATCTTTAATCGTATTGTTTAAAAGTTTGTAAAATGTAAATTCGGTCTAATAAAGCATCAAAAAAACTGAATTTCTGCGAGCGCGGCCATGCCCGGGCTGCGAGCTCAGTGTAAATCTAACTGTCGAAGGGGAAGGCACTGTGTCACTTGCTCTCGCGATCCATCTAGTTGCGGAAAATTGTTATAGTACCGGATCCCGCGGAGATTCGATCTGTCTTCGTGCGTTTGAAGTGTATTTTAAGAGAGTGTAGTTCGTTTTTTCACACGACTACGCTATGCGACATAACAAAAAGCACTCATTTTCATATAGAGTTAAATTCAACTGTTTTTTTTTCGTATTTAGGTATCTATTACGTAGTCAGGTCATAAGTTCTGTCACACTGTTCAAATTTCAAAATTTGAACCCTGGCTGGAAAAATAAGCATTACATTTGAAATTAGAATATCTCATCAATTAAAAAAAAATAAAAAATAGACATTGCCCCCATTTTCAAACATGGAGTGGACGCAGACAGAAGACCGTGTCGCTGTTATTGCATTACACCGCTGTGGTTACGCGCCAAAACAAATTTTTAAACTCCAAGAAAATTTGAAAATTACGCTTAGGTTCGTATATTGTACCATTAATCGATACCGGGAAGTCTCTTCTTTCGTGGATAAAAAGAGAAGTGGGCGTCCACGCTCGGTTCGGACTAAAGCCGTCATCAAAGTTGTGAAGGAGCGAATACGAAGAAATCCCGTGCGCAAGCAAAAACTTTTAAATCTTCAGATGGGCATAAGTAGGCCGACAATTAAAAGAGTGATAAATGAAGACTTAGGACTTCGGGCTTATCGGAAAAAACCGGTCATCTTCTTAATGCTCGCCTAAAAAAATTAGGCCCCTAAGATCGCGATCACTGTTTAAGCGGTACGCAGGTAAAAAATACCGCGAGTTCCTATTTTCGGACGAAAATATTTTTACTGTGGAGGAAGCCTTCAATAAACAAAATGATAAAATATCCGCAACTAACAGTGAAGAAGCGAGCAGGCGTATCCCCCGTGTCCAACGTGGCCACCACCCGTCATCAGTCATGGTTTGGCTCGGAGTGTCATATTCAGGCCTAACTCAAGTGTTATTCTGCGAAAAAGGTGTAAAAAATAGTGCCGCTGTATACCAAAATACCATCCTAGCAAACGTTTTAGAACCTCTTTCACGTACAATGTTCAAGAACAGACAATGACTATGCGAGTGTATGAAGCTGCTTGGACGCCACTCAACGAGATTATGAACGAAGTAATGTTCCGGGGGCGCACGGTCGGCGGGGGGAATAACGTTAGGCTCCGCCCAGATCCTCAAGGACGTTGGGATTAGGAGTCCAGCGAACGAATAAAACATAGAAGCCTAACTAGCGTCGGAAAATGGCCCCACGGATTTTGTGTCAGTTAAGGCGGGGCGTAAATTTTGTGTCAAACGGCTGTCTAGTTTGCAAATGGCGACGCCGCCGAACAGTTGCATTACGTGAAATAAATTAAGTCTTAAAGTAAGAAAATATGCTGTACTGTTGAGTGAAATGGTGTATTAATCACTCAGGAAAACACAAAAAAAAAGATGTTATCAGTTTTCATACGTAAGTAAAGCCTTACACATATTAATTTAATTTATTTTACGGAACAGATTTTGTATAGGGATGGTGTTATGCCATATGACTAATTTATATACGACGTTTGAAAAAAGTAATGCAATCAGTGCCTAGGCTTACAGGAGAGGGCAAGCCCAGGGATATGTTTTGGTAATTTTTTAGTGTGCAAATCCATTTTATTGCCGCATTACTGTTCAATGTAAAATTTCAATAATACACAGGTCGGGCATGGGTTTTGGGGAAAATATGAGCTTTTTCTGAGCGAAAGTTAGTGCCTACCTTTCCTTCGCCTATTATAAGACCTGCACACCTTAACTCAATACAATCGCACAGAACAACTCCTTCCATTGTTTAAAGCCACAGTAATCACAACAACAAACAAAATCAAAACACAAGCACTGTTTCTCAGCGAACGAATAAAACATAGAACACGAGCTTCATACAAAGTTACAATCAAAAACCGGTGTTTTATTCGTTCGCTGCTGTTTCTAATATTATTACCTACTTTTCGCTCAAACAAACACTAAACTAACTAAACATTTCTAAACAACGTGAAGTTAAATCACCCCTGTTTACGCGCGCGCGCACGAAATTTGCAAGTGGCCGATCCGTATCTAACTTCTAGCCCTGATACATAGGATATTTTCATGTGTTAGAGTAGGCGGTATGAAGCCCGATTGCAAGCCAACGCGTGCGAGGGAGATGACTAGCGGTGACATCGATCGGCGACGAGCGAGCGGCCGGCGCGCGGCGGTGGCGTGCGCGGTCGGAGCGCGGACAAATTTTGAACGACGCGGCGTCGACAAAATTTGAAATTATAAAACACGTCATGGCGCGCCATTTTCTTTAAAGTGTGTACGTTTGTCGTTCACGATTAAGAATGTTTGCAAAGACCGTTCCTAAAAGGCTATGCGTTTTCCGTTAGTCCGGCAGGACAATGTATAAGTACCTAATTATGTTTGATATTTTTCCACTAGAAAGGTTAATTGTAAAGGTAAAATATAAATTATTACAAAAAAGGAGAAATAATAATATATACAGCACGCATTAATAATAATCATTCAAAGTATTAGTAACAACAAGGAACAAACAAAGATTCCTTAAAAATGTTTTCTTTTTTTAGAAAATCGTATGTAATCAATAACCTTAACATTCAAGATTTATAATGAAGTACACAAAAATGACTCTTTATTGCATTAACGATTCACCAATTATGAGTTTTCACTGTCACCGCCATGTTACCATAGACAAATGTCATGCGTTTAGTCGAATCACAGCTGGCCATTCGGAAATTGACGAATCACATTTATTTGTTAAGCGTAACTGAAAACATTTGACTGGCTGTGATTGGTGGACCGGTGCGCATGCGCATTTCGACTATTGGGCCGGTTTTTGATTGTAACTTTGTATGAAGCTCGTGTTCTATGTTTTATTCGTTCGCTGTAGGAGTCGCCTTAACCCGGCCAATTAAGATGGCATAAGCATTTGTACGGAACCCTCGGTGCGCGAGTCTGACTTATCTTGGCTGGTTTTTTGATACCGTCCGTTTACAGTTTGCACCCGGTAACTACGGCATTGCATACAAGTTAATCCAAACTTGCCGGGTTCTAGAAATCGACGTTTCGTTCTTGACTGTTTTCTCTTCCAAAACTTATCCAATCCGAAATTCGGGAAACTGATTTGATTTTTTTTGCTTATAATTATACAATTTGTGCACTAGACGTCTGTTTGCAGCGACATTTTGGCCAAAAACAGTCACCTAAAATGAAACGGTCCGACAGAGAACCATGAATTCCTTCGTCAGATCCCAAAATTTCGTTACGAATAGTTAAATTTTCAAGAAAGAAACAGACTTCTGTGACGCAGAGATAATCCCATTAGCTAGTTATACTCCCACACAAAGTCCGACTCACTGGTAGTGGGGGCTAAACAGACCTGATACAGTTCAAGTCATTTTAAAAAAAAAAGAAGAGGAAACAGTCGATAAATAACTTCGATTTTTATGGAAAAAGAAGGCAGTGGTATGTCCTCTTAAAGACGGACGTGTTTACAAACATGCAAACTCAGAGTACATAAGCAGGTGTTAAAAAGTTTGTTTAGGACTTGGTATAAGGCTATCTAGTATCTTTTCCTTTTCTTTGTTGATACTACTAGTAAGAACACTCGAAACACTCGGTCCGTAGAGCGTGGGTGCGCGTGACAAAACGCCTCTAAGACGGGTAGTTTTTCAAAATTACGAAAGAAACTAGTGTGAATCGGAATTCTTCTTCTTGATCGCTCCGTCACTGCTGAGGATCGTGAGAATCTTGTCAACCAGTTGTCGCTATCGGCTACGTTCAGTCGCTTGATGAAGTGCGGCGCTGACAGTTAAGGCAAGCTATTCGGATATCTCGTCTGACCATCGTTTGGGACTTCGGCCTCGATGACTTTTACCCTCTATCTTTCCTTTCACTATTAATCTTTCCAAGTGGTCTGGACTCCTTATAATATAATATGATTAATATATACGGATATTATAAATTTGATGATAAAAAGGGGAAGGCAAACTAGTATAAATAAGATAAAATCGTGTGTTTCGGTTCAACTACTAGGTATGGATTGTGTATTATCCATCATAATCGTATTTGGTATAATTATGTACTATTAGTATGACATAACTAGTAGGTACAAGCATGACGGAAAAAGAGAATACCAATGAAATTCATGTAAACAACGCTTTTTGAGCATCAATTATTATTTCATGTACGTACTTGACATATTAGGGTTGATAATACCAGTGAGATATGAAGAGAAACGATCGAGATATTTTTTTGACTTGGAAACTTAAACTACATTATCTGGTTGGGTATTGAAAAGGATTAGAACCAGCGCAAACGAAAAGTAAACCGAATTTGCATGCAGTTGGCGGATTCGGTCGATTATCACATACGGTATTAATTATCTAACTTGTGAGTTATTCACATACTTTGTTCAATTGCTATGAGATTACAACGATTGTTCAACTTATTTAACGTTAATCGGTAAAGTTTGTTCGGGGGTTAAAATATTACGTATGTATTCTACTTTGTCGATTTGCGCTAGATAAATACCGAATATACTGATCAACTTTTAGGCAGAAGACACATTATATGTATCTACCATCATCATCATCCTATCAGCATATTTTATTTTATTTTATTTTCTTTATTGGGGAAAAAAACAGACAGACAAAAACAGTTACATAATAAGAAAATAAATCTTACGCTAGGTATAGCCTACATCCTAACACAATTCCCACTAAGATTTTATGTAAGTAAATAAGGTGGCATTGCCATTAAAAGAACACTTGATTAACACTACTTATACTAAAACTGAGATGAAAACGTATTATACTAATACTAACTTAAGGTACCGTAAACGAAGAACCAGACAAATTCTATGTTAAACAATGCGCAATTAAACAGTACATACACATACAATTCCTGAGTAAGTGAATGACTCGTAGTTTAGAAAAGCAACTTGGACCATTGTTGGATTAAAAGAGTTGGTTAACTTTATTCTTGAAATTAACACGTGTGTTACTAAATATATCAACCGAGACCAGGCTCCTATTATATTGCTGACACATTCTGCGCAGAGGAGCTCGAACGCCTGCGTTGGTCGCAGCCATCGGGACCGCGAATAGGGACTTGGTTCGCGTTCTATGTGGAGGGGCTCTGAAACTTATACTTTCCAATAATTTCGGACAGTCATAGTGGCCCGTACATATATTAAATAGTATCATTGCATCCTGCACTTTACGCCTACTTTCCAGTGTGTTAAGCTTGTACCGCTCGAGAAGCTTTTCATATGACAAGGGTGTATGAGCAAGTCTGTAGTTAAGTGCTCTCAGGAATCGTTTCTGAACTGCCTCCACCTGGTGTGTATATGTCATATAGAGAGGGTTCCAAACTTCTGATGCATATTCCAGGTAGGGCCGGACAAGAGACTTGTACAAAAGTAGGTACGACGTGTATTTTTTTAAAGGTTTAGCAGCTCTAAGAACAAATCCAAGCATCTGATAGGCTTTAGCAGTGATATTATTAATATGTTGATCAAGAGTTAACTTCTCGTCGAGTGTCACCCCAAGATCCTTCACATGCGAAACCCTTTTGATCATTTCTCCTCCTATCTTGTAATTATTTGATATTTTATGTTTATTTTTAGGGTTCCGTACCCAAAGGGTAAAAACGGGACCCTATTACTGAGACTTCGCTGTCCGTCCGTCCGTCCGTCCGTCTGTCACCAGGCTGTATCTCAAGAACGGTGATAGCTAGACAGTTGAAATTTTCACAGATGATGTATTTCTATTGCCGCTATAACAACAAATACTAAAAATAAAATAAAATAAATATTTAAGGGGGGCTCCCATACAACAAACGTTATGTTTGCGTTAACTTTGCACCTCATTTGTATGGGGCGCTATACATACCAGGTGCAAACTTAACTTAACCACTTAAGGATGGAAAGTGTTAGAACGGAACCCTCGGTGCGCGAGTCCGACTCGCACTTGCCCAATTGTTTAGTAAATATTATATGTACACATTTATCGTAAGCCAAATATAGTTTGTTGGTGGTGCAGTAGTTATGGAAGCGATCCAGGTCCTCTTGGATCAGTTCTTGGACGCCAACAAACTGTTTCACAGTTTGGCGCACTTTAAACACATTGTAAAGTATGTGCTAATATTAATGAATAAATTAAAAAAAAAAAAAAAAAAAAAGTTTGCACTCTTTATGGTTTTTTACGGTTTTAAATATTTTTAAATCATCTGCGAACATAGCGAATTCACATTACCGGAAGCAAGTACTGATATCATTTATAAATAAAGTATATAGAAGTGGTCCTAAGATAGATCCTTGAATCACCCCAGAAGACACCCGCGTTGTTTGCGGTTCGTAACCGATTAACGATTTTCTGCGTTCGGTTCTCGAGATAGGAAGCAAACCATCTCAGTAAGTTACCTTTGATACCATTATAAGCTAATTTTCGTAATAGTAATAAATGATCGACTTTATCAAAGGCTTTCCGGAAGTCTGTGTATACCACATCAACTTGAGTACGTTTGTCCATAGAAGAAAAAAGAAAGTTGGAAAAATCAAGAGATTGGTTGATGTCGATTTACGCTTCATAAAGCCATGCTGCTGAGGAATAATACTATTTTTGATAAGTGGATAAATTAGGTACATCATGAATGAGGGACTCTAACAACTTTGAGATGCAGGATTTTATTGAAATGGGTCTATAGTTAGTAACCTGAGCTTTGGATCCAGATTTATGTATGGGTGTGACAAAAGACATTTTCCAAGCTTCGGGGAATGTTCCCTCTAAGAGGCATTTGTTAAATAGTTTTTTTTAATGGGGTTATTATAGCTGGAGACGTATTTTTAAAAAACTGTGGACTAATTTTGTCTGGACCTGGACCTTTGTTAGGATCTATCTCGCGAAGTTTACGTTTGATGTCTGTCTCACATATATATAAGCTCGGTATAATATTAGCTGCCGGTGAACATGGTAGATCGTCAAGGTCAATTTTATTGTAATTGGGTTTGCTTTCGAATACCGAACTAAAGAACTTTGAAAATAATTCGCAGATGTCACTAGGGGTGTCGGCAGATGCGTCTTCCAGGGACATAGTGTGTGGATAATTAGATTTTGTTTTTCTTAATGATGATATATAAGCCCAGAATGATTTTATATTAGACGCCATCGCTTTTTCGGTATTGCCGGTGTATTCGCGAAAACATTGTGTCATCAGTAATTTGCATCGTGAACGTAACAGGGAGAATTCGCTATAGTCTCTAAGATATTGACGTTCACTGCTGGACAAAGGCCTTCCCCGAAGTTCTCAACAACGATCGGTCGTGCGACGCCCTCATCCAATGTCTGCCCGCGGTCCTACCGCCCACTGCCACTTAAGTTTGGCGACTGTCTGAGCTACATCTACAACCTTGGCTTCTCTTGCGTATCGCATCAATTCGGATTCGATCACGCAAGGAAACTCCGAACATGGCTCGCTCCATGCCTATGTACATGTGCTGCAAACCATATTATGAAATTTATACATTTAGATGGTGACTAGTATAGGACGTTTGATTGGGTAAAAAAATAATTTATAATTAATAATATTTGGTACTCACATCTTGTTGATTGTAAAAAAAACATGTCAATTTAATACCTAGTATTTTAACATTATAGTCATCGTCTGAATAACCGTAAGTGTTTACTTTCACAAAACATTATTTATTTTCAATTTCAATACTTACGCCGATGAAATACAAATAAACAATCGATTCACATAACATATTGTGATATGAATCGTTATGTTAATTTGTCTCTTAGATGACGTTACTAAAATTATTCGCCAGTTTGCAGTTGACGACGCGGTTGGCGCATCAGTGGTTGCATTGCAACTGCCTACTGAACCAGCGGTCCTGGGTTCGAATCCTGGCAAAGACAAATATTTATGTGATGAACTAAAATTTTTGACGACGCGGTTGGCACAGTGGTTTCAAGCAACTGCCTACTGAACCGACGGTCCCGGGTTCGAATCCCGGCAAGGGCAAATATTTGTGTGATGAACTCGAATACTTGTGCCTGGGTCATGGATGTTATTTGTATTTAAGTATGTATCTATCTATATAAGTAAGTATGTTTATCGTCGTCTAGTGTCCATAACACAAGCCTACTAGAGCTTACTGTGGGACTAGATTGATTTGTGTCACTGTCAGGTTGTCTGAAATATTTATTCATTTATTCATTTATATATTTGCTCCTCGGTCATGGATGTGTAAATATAAAACTTTGACTACCCAAATTTATCATTATGTGTAAATTGCCACTGAAACTCACTAGGGATGTGCCGTTCTAGAGAACGTTTTCCGATTTGTATGGGACATTTTCCCAAGAACTTTCTTTCCCCATACAATTCGGGAGAATTTTTCGAGAACAGCAAATTTCTACACTGAATAAATATACGGATGAAGATATTTGGGCTTGAGCACAAATCACGTAAGGTTAGATAGGGACAGTAAAAATCACGAAGGATCACGTTGGGGGAGGGTGGGGTTTAAGGTAACCTCACGTGTATTTTTCTACGGTGAACGAAGAAAAAAAACTACAAAAAGAAGCCGAAAATACCTCACGTGATTTGTGCACAAGCCCTTTGCGGCGGAATCTTAAGGTACACCACCGCTAATTTTTTCATACAAATCGAGATTTCGTTTTGGTCTGTTTCCTCCTCCAAAACTTAAACAAACTTTACGAAATTCTAGGACCTCAATGTTAAGAATATGTTCTGTATTGTTCCGAGCCGTTTTGATTTTTACGCTTATTATTTATACAGGGTGATCAATCCAAATGGGTCAGTAGGGAGAAGTCACAAAATATGAGAGATAGGGAAATCTGTTGTTAAGAACCATGGCATCGATTTTAGATTTAATAAAGACTGACCATATCCCGGGGTTTCGTTGCATGAATGATTTGACGCATACTGTCAAAGGGAGCGTTCAAGTATTACGTAACCGTAACGCAATTTTTGAAGATTTTTGACCCTCCCTCTCCCCCTTGTAAAGCGCCGTCTCGTTTTTCTGTACCCCCTCTCCCCCTCACTAAAAGTTACATAACACTCAAGTGATCGTTTTTACCCAAAAATCGCAAAAGTTATATTGCGCAAAGTACAGGAAATTCGATAAAAAAACCTTGTTATAGTTTTAATCGCCTTCTTAATAATCATAAACAAAAAAAGAGATTATTAACCCGCAATACATGCGTATTTTGTTTTGTTTGGCTTTACCTATACACAATTGTTTTGCTCCTTTATTATTTTTTACTAATAAAGTCTTATAATAAAGAAACAATGTTTCGTAACGTGTTGTAAGAAAGACCCCCTCCCGCCCCTGTAACGCATCGTAACGTTTTACGAGAACCTCCTCCCCCCTAATTGCGTTACGTAATACTTGGACGGTCCCTAATTATTTGTGCACCTAAAACCTCCCGGGGTATTGACCCCTGATGTATGTTACGCATTAAATAGTAGTGTTTTCTAGATTTACCGGTTCTAGAGTCCTACCCCGCCCCTGATACCTACTGAACCCAATAAAAGTAAAAGTTTAGAATGCCATACAAATGGAATGCTTTAATAGATGTGTTTTTGGAGAAACTGTGATTTTTATGAGAACTTGAATTAGAGTGAAAGGTAGGAAATGGTAATAAAGGACGTTAGGTATAAATATGTTATAGAGTATTATTGCAAATTGATGAATGGGCTATTCATTTTGCTACTAAATTTATAATAAAAAAATTGGGCAAGTGCGAGTCGGACTCGCGCACCGAGGGTTCCGTACTAACACTTTCCATCCTTAAGTGGTTAAGTTAAGTTTGCACCTGGTATGTATAGCGCCCCATACAAATGAGGTGCAAAGTTAACGCAAACATAACGTTTGTTGTATGGGAGCCCCCCTTAAATATTTATTTTATTTTATTTTTAGTATTTGTTGTTATAGCGGCAATAGAAATACATCATCTGTGAAAATTTCAACTGTCTAGCTATCACCGTTCTTGAGATACAGCCTGGTGACAGACGGACGGACGGACGGACGGACGGACGGACAGCGAAGTCTCAGTAATAGGGTCCCGTTTTTACCCTTTGGGTACGGAACCCTAAAAATATGATTACTTTTTAACTTTTAGAAAAACATTACCGATGCTACAAATAAAATATTATCTTAGTTATGATGAGAATATTATTTATAGAAATGTAAATAAAACAAAAATACAGCGTGGCTATTTAATACGGACATATATTGAAATGACGATTAGTTTCGGACCTAGGGATCCTATTTACATTGATTTCTTTAGAAAATTAGTTGTTTTTTTTTCATACAAAATAAATTGAACACGCATCCAAATTATGTAACGTACCGAAAGGTCATTGTCAGAATTAATTTGTTGGACTACGTACATTGCTGCTTGGTTGGACTTTAAAAAATTGGGCAAGTGCGAGTCGGACTCGCGCACCAAGGGTTCCGTACAAACACTTCATCCTTAAGTGGTTAAGTTAAGTTTGCACCTGGTATGTATAGCGCCCCATACAAATGAGGTGCAAAGTTAACGCAACCAACCCGTTTGTTGTATGGGAGCCCCCCTTAAATTTTTATATTATTTTATTTTTAGTATTTGTTGTTATAGCGGCAATAGAAATACATCATCTGTGAAAATTTCAACTTTCTAGCTATCACCGTTCTTGAGATACAGCCTGGTGACAGACGGACGGACGGACGGACCAGCGAAGTCTCAGTAATAGGGTCCCGTTTTTACCCTTTGGGTACGGAACCCTAAAAATGATTACAGCTAATTAAAAACGGTATATTATTAATGGCACAGCAAACAAATAATCGCCTTTAAATTTATTTTCATCAATTATATACTTTTTACATCAAATTAATTACTGCACAGCAAATAAAATAAATGCATGCCTAGCAAAAATTGTACTGCAGATAATTAGAAAATACACATCACCACGACATTACTTTCATCTTTTTAAAGAACCCAGTAGGTTAGGTTAGGTTTGTTTCATAATTATTCTGAAAAAAAAAACAGTTTTTGATAAAATGGCTTTCGGACAAATGAAAATTTGGCGAAACTTTACAGATGGGAAACAAAAATTAGTGTTTCAGATAGGTAACCATCAAATCCTGATCATCTTTCAGAGCAGATCCGACTCGGCCGGGTTAGGTTAGGTTAGTTTTTAGGGTTCCGTACCCAAAGGGTAAAAACGGGACCCTATCACTGAGACTTCGCTGTCCGTCCGTCCGTCCGTCTGTCACCAGGCTGTATCTCAAGAACGGTGATAGCTAGACAGTTGAAATTATCACAGATGATGTATTTCTATTGCCGCTATAACAATAAATACTAAAAATAAAATAAAATAAATATTTAAGGGGGGCTCTATGTATAGGTAGGGGAGACCGGGTATGGAAGTCACACGGGTTGGTTGTCACAGCGGCCATAACTGACAACTAAAGGCACGAATCAGTTTACCGACCGGTGTCCAAGGATCGCGAGAGCTAAACCCCCCTCCGTACTTTACCTCAGTCGGCTCCGGTATGTTGTGACGGAGCCACATTCGTTTACTTTTTTCCGCCAGTAAAAATATTTTTTTGGGCATCTGTTTTAAATCTCGTAGGTACACTTTTATTTTGTATATTAATATGCTTCTTCATGTATTGTTCAAGTTGAACTTGGTTATAATCATATTGCTATAAGGTTTTTAGTGGAAACATTCATTTGAATTTATATTGTAAGATTATTTTCTAAAACGTGTTTTGGGGCAGGTTGTCTCAGGTCGACGGGGGCTGGTAGTCACGTGTGACTACCTTATTAGCTGAAAGCGAATTTAGTTTTTGGGTCTTTTTATTAATTATGAATACGTATTTCGTTACTTTCCTGGTCACAGTGACTTACATACATCATTTAAGTTTATATAAGTTACTAGCTGAAAAAAAAAATTGTTTTTGAGATTTTTTTATTAATTACGAATATTTCGTTATTTTCCGTTACAGTAACTTACATAAAACATTTTTATCTTCAACAAGAAAAAAGATCGTTTGATAGAAATGTGTGTATTATTGTAATATCCCTCTTATTTTACTATGTGATTACGTATCCCAGCACCTGTGACAACCATCCCTGACACGGGGTTAAAAGTCACATTTCTCTTTTTTCATAAAAATAAAAATATTTCCTCCGTCCATAATGTTAGTGAAAAAGTATTGATATATTTTTAAACTCAAATAAATACACTATCCATTAAATTATCTTTTATCATCCCCAACTAAAAACAATAGTACTAAAAATGCAAAAGAAAAAAAATGTGACTTCCATACCCGGTCTCCCCTACGGAGCCCTTCACGCGCGAGTCGTACTCGCACTTGCCCAATTTTTTTTTTAAGGCGACTCCGTACGTGGAATGGTGATTTTTAAAGTCCTAAGGCTCGTAATCTAGCCAACGGAAAGATCTGAAAAAAAAATATGTTATTTTTGACTATTTCTTCTAAAAAATTATAGTTGGATTTTTTTTTAAAGCAACAATTACTATGGAAAAAATAATGTTGAAATAGGGTCGTTTTCAATTTTCAATTCCCTAAGGCTTCTAAACTACAAGTGATATTTACACGGCTCTTTCGCAAGAACCTTGACAATTCATTGATCTTTAATCGTATTGTTTAAAAGTTACTAAAATGGAAATTCGGTCTAATAAAGCATCAAAAAAACTGAATTTCCGCGAGCGCGGCCGTGCCCGGGCTGCGAGCTCAGTGTAAATCTAACCGTCGAAGGGGAAGGCTGTGTCACTTGCTCTCGCGATCCATCTAGTTACGGAAAATTGTTATAGTACCGGATCCCGCGGAGGTTCGATCTGTCTTCGTGCGTTTGAAGTGTATTTTAAGAGAGTGTAGTTCGTTTTTTCACACGACTACGCTATGGGACATAACAAAAAGCACTCATTTTCATATAGAATAAAATTCAACTGTTTTTTTTTTCTATTAATTTTTATCTTTTTTTATCTATTAATTTTAAGTACTTATAAAAAAAATTGTCATTGCTTAGCATTCCCGGACACATTTGGATACTTAGATATTCTCAGTCATGGGCCCACTACAAACAGGATTCCCAGAAAATAACACTTTTGGTGTGGGTTTAAGGCCCTTCTCTGTGTAATATTAGAGTACCTTAGGTATTTCGGTTAGTAAAAAAAAACTGATAATACAGATATTTAAGTATGATAACGTCTAATGATCTTTATTAATTTAACCCTAAGAGATATGAATATCGTAATGCAGAACAAGTATTGTTCGTTTGAATACCATTGTAATATTCGGTAAAACGCTAATTTACGAATACGAATATTTATTGTAAGTATTCACATTCGTTGCGTCACTAGTACAGTACATGACATATGCTATAAAAATACATTACTTATCAAAAAGTACAATAATTTTCTAGTTCAAGAAGGCAAGTGACAATTTTGGCATGAGGGCTTATTTATGTAAATATAGTCAGAATACATATTTGCATCAATAAATTTCCCACTTCATATTGAAATCTAAATGAGCGTTAGTAATTATTGACATATCCGCCGAGCCTAGCTAGACATACCTAGCCTGGCCATAAGTTCTGTTCCAATTGTTTACCGTTTATAAAAAAAAACCTGATTTTTATTACATATCGTTTAAAAACCATATATTAATGATCGGATTACAGTTGAATTAATGAAAAAAATATATAACTTTATTTAGACACATCGTAATGCCTGGACTTGATTTTTGACTAATGCTCAAAATTTTTCTCTCTAAGTTTGCCAGAGGGCAATGAAACGATCTTGGATCAAATTAATCGAACGCCAAAACCCAAATAGCTTACGTAACTCAGACAACCGCTAAACTAAAGTAGGGCTGACACGTTTGCCGCATGTCAACCGATCTGCAGATCAAGAAATCTACACCCACCCAATAAAATTCGGAACTTCTAAATTAACGTAAAAAAAAAGATACGGCTCTTTATGCCGCAAAAAAAACGTATCTACGCTGGAAAGGAAAATTATCCAAGAGACACGGAGCTAACTTTACAGGAGATCCAAAAAACTACGAACTTTTTCAAAAAAATAAAAAGTTAAATATTCTGTGGACCTAATTTTTAAATGAAGCATTTTATAATGTCGCTTTTGTTATTTTGTCTATTAATGGAATAATTTAAAATTTAGCATCGCTTACGCAAAATGGCTGTCAAAATAGAATTAGGTAAAATTACGACACGTTTCCCGAGATATTAGTCAGGTAAAATAGTATAATCTATTACACAACATTCAACACAGTTAACAATACATATGTGCATGCTCATTTTATAGTCAGGTAAATATATAAATGTGCATAAATCAGCATGAAATAAATCAAGAAAAATTATCTAATCGCCTTTGTAGGAAATATTTTAGACATGAAAAGCTATTTATCGTACAATAAAACCTCACGATTAATGTTTTAAGTAGAGGAAAATATTTATTTTCAAACATTAAAATTAATGAAGTGACATTTAAAGTTCTCTAAGACAAAAACTTATGGTCCAACTACGCAAATACAAAAAAAAAACTGCTTTAGAAATGTTGAAGATTTATTCATCAGACATCACGTGAAATTTCAATTTTATCAATTTTTATGTGTGATCTGCTGAAAGATTTCCAGTAGTTCTAGACAAACGATAGCTATGACTAATGAGAACAGCACAAGAGTTCTCAAGACTGCAGTCACTCGGTACTCATTAAGGAATTTTAAATCACGAACTACGTGAAATTTCAAGTTTTACAATTGCAATGAGATAATATCCTATCCTAACAAGAATAACAAAACTACCTACAACTCTGTGTGGTATAAGTAACGTCTCGTAAGACACTGTTTGAGTGAGATGGCGTTTGGGTCCAACAAGCGAGTCCAAAGTAATGCCTTAGCGCCACAGACACAGATTTACACCGCAGGTGGGCCTAACGGCCTTTATAAATATATTGAATTACTACTAAATGTGTGATATTTTATAAAACAGAACCGGTAAAGTTGTCTAACTACCAATTTAACGAAAATACTTGTTTTTTAGTACATTCTATGCGACAAATACGACTCAATTGTCATTCAAGCAATTCAAGATAAGCGACAGTAGTCGATCAAAGTCATATCAGGTAAAAAAGGATAAGCGACAATGGTTTCATAGTATCAAAGCAGGTAAATTTGGATAAACGCCAATAGTTAAGATACGACAATCAGGTAATTTAATCTATGTTATTTTTTTTAATGGAATCTTATATCGATTCTGTTTAATAATGTGGAAATACTACATTTTTACTTTTTGGCTAATGCGCATAAGCATTTTAAACACACATGACACAGAGGGCGCTCCAGTAGCGAAGAATTATGGAATCAAATATTTAGTGTGATTGACGTAACGATATGATAGCTCAGTTGGTAGAGCACTACGCCGGAAACTTAGGGTCGCAGGTTCGAGTCCTGCTTACATTGCAGTGGATCACATTCAATTTTTCTTTCATAATTTACCTTTATGTTAATTTTATCATAAGGACATAGTTAAATGCCTTAAACGACATTAAAATATATTCTACGATCAGGTAAAAACAGATAACCAACAAGTGCAAGGTTAGTTGCAATAAAGAAAAAATATCCAAGTTGTTTGATCTGTTTTGACAAATAAGTAAAAAAGCTCTAACGTTCATTATTATGCAAAACACTCTTTATGTAATCTCCATTTTGCTAAAAAAACCTCAAATATCAAGTCGTTTAGTAGAAAAAAAAGTAGAGATTCTCTAAATCACCGACGGGATAAGCGACACAAAAGTCGTCAGACAGATGTATGCAGAAAAATCTGCCGATCCCAACAGTGTGTATAACTCTATATCCCCAAAAATGTCGCTTAGATAAGTTCTCCTTTCCAGCATCGGCATATTTTGACACTCAAGTAAATTAACATTTATAGGGTATCCATTGACCTTAAACATTGAAATTAGCCAAAAAATTCGTCTAGTAAAATATCGTCAATATCAACAAGTATAGGGGAAAATCTGAGAACATTACTAATGTAGTCATAAAAAACTATCACTGTTTATAAGTAGGTAAAGGACGTAAATCCGTTTTCCAACGGTAAAGTTGAGTTTGTCGCTCTATTATTTATAGTTTATCTTTTCATTAGAGCAGCATGACCCGGGGGATAACGCTGTGCCTCCACTAATATGTTAAAATACCGGTTCATCCGCTGGGTCACGATATGATTTATTTATTAAAAACGATATTTTTTATTTCTGCATGATTTTACACGTATAATCAAGAATCTTGTCGGCATTTTAACTATTTTTGGTAGGTACCTTACACATACAAAAGAAACTAAAAAGTATTTTACGATGCGAGACTTCCAAATGGCCAATTTCACTTATTTTTTTGGAAAATAGCTTTAACGCATTTTATTTTTAATATTCTACTGTAGTGGGTAAATAGATATTTAGTAATCCGCTATAATTATATCATTGTTTAAATGATTTATTTTACTTCGAGATTTTTCAATGCCTTTAAATATTATAAGGTTTGTTCATCTTCAACTCTCGCTCGGACTATGCGAGTGTATGAAGCTGCTTGGACGCCACTCAACGAGATAATGAACGAAGTAATGTTCCGGGGGCGCAGGATCGGCGGGGGGAATAACGTTAGGCTCCGCCCAGATCCTCAAGGACGTTGGGATTAGGAGTCGCCTTAACCCTAAAAAACGCTTCATAATGCGCGGTAGTCATTATTAGCTATGCATTACTTAAATATGCTTTACTTTTAAATAAATAGATGCACGCCACAACTATAAATTGTAGTACATTAAGTAACATTTTGAGTGCAATATTTACTGTGCAATCAGTAATTTTGATATAAATTTTGATTATTTTTGCATAGAAAAAGGTTTTTTTTGATGTGCGTTTAAATACTACCCATTAAAAACACTATTTAACAAAATAATAATGCCGTACGATTCTTATGATCAGATAGTATGACTGAATACATTATATGCCCGTATTAAATACCCACGCTGTATATTATACACTTATTGATGCCAGCAGCCGTAATCAAGCGCAGGACGTTCACCTTTAGCCTCAAAAGTGTCAAAACAAAAACACATTTTTGACAACATTGTATTTATGTTTAAACAGCCTTTTCTCCGGTGAGACGAAATAACGTAGGTATATAATATATATCGACGACGCGGTTGACGCAGTTTGTAAGCACCTGTTCGAATCCCGGCCAGGGCAAGTATTAGTGTGATGAACTGGAATATTTGTGCATTGGTTGTTCTATGTATTTATCTATATAAGTATGTATATGGTCTGGGACCCATAACACAAGCCTTCTTGAGCTTCATTTGGGACTGGATCGATTTGTGTGTGTTTATTTTTTAAGACAATAAGTACTTATAAAAATCTATGTCAGACAAAAAGTAGGTACAAGGGTCGATTGCAAAAAAAATGTACATAGTTATCATATCATATTATTTATTTATTTGTATTGGTCATACATTGTCATTGTTGTAAATTACGTACATGTCAAATAAATTGTTAGTCATTGTTGTAAATTATGTACATGTAAAATAAACAGTTAAAAGCTTAGTTAACAAAAAATCACGATCGCTTCCTTTGTGCGACGAAAGTTAGTCATACAAAATGTATGGGTAACTTTCGTCACACAACAGAATCAATTAAGTTTTGTTTTAATTAAAACCCGTAATGTAAAAAAAAATTGCAATCGACCCACAAACGGACTTAGTAAAAGCGGAACAAAACGGAAAAACTGAACTTAATTCCGATCACTTTTTTTCTAAGGCTAACTAAAAAGTTCCGTTGTGCGACAAAAATTAACGACACAATAATGAACCTCAAGACAGTACCTTAAGGTACATTATTCATCATCATCATCAGCCTGTTTCACTCCACTGCTGGACATAGGCCTCTCCCATGGCACGCCACTGAGCCCGATTTCCAGCTCTCGTCCTCCAGTTACTACCCGCTGTCCTACGAAGGTACATTATTCGGTGGCCAATTTGTCGTCGTACAGCGAAAAAATTGGTACAATTTTTTATTAAATGAGTTAAAGCAGCAAACTTTTTGGTCTTCACCCTTATTTCAACGAGATGACGTGTCAACGTGCACCCTCACGTCATCAAAACGTGACATTGTATACATTGTATGCTCTTACTCATAAAAAACAAAATAAAATGAAAACATAAACATAAAGCATAACAAAATCGTATAATGCATGCAAGCGGCGGACACTAATGCACTTCTTGTGTTTATTTAAAACTTAAATCTCAAGGAAATATTATGCAAATATGTTAGCAGGAAACGTTGAATTTACGTAAAATCTCACACAGTAATTTACAAAGTCCTGAATAAAGTAAACACGCACTAGACTGGAAAATGCTACTTTGTGTCGAGGCAGACGCTACAGAATGTGACGAATAAATATGTATGAATAATGTATGTTATTGTTAGTGTATATTATTTAAAAACTGACCAGCGTTTGTCCTCAGTAGGATCTGTACCTTTACCATGCGTTAACGTGACCGTACTCACTAGAGACAGCGTGTACGATTATATAGAATAGTACACCATAGGACACCCATAGCGGTTACTTTGTACAACAACAATTCTCCGTACAAATCTTTCACGCTGTCGCTAGCGAATACGGTCACTGTAAACTATAGTAAGGGCTACTACTATTACTGGCGTCTATTTCATAAGAGTGACAAATGTCAGGCAACAATGACAATTTGTTGCTCTCCAAGTTTCTAATATTTTCAGGGATACGAACGTATTAAGCATGGTTTATTAGTCTTTATAAAGTTAATATTAACTGGAACGGCGCTATTTAAACTATTTAAAGAGCTCAGAAATAAAATTGTCTTGTCGTTTCAGTGTATCGACACAAGTTTTAAAGTGAATAGGAGCGATAAGAAGAAAGCAAACAAAACCAATAGCGACGGAAAAGGACCTGTTCCTGTTTATGGTTAGAGTTGACATTCTGGAAAGTTCCCTGAACCCAAAGTAACGTGTTAGGTACATTACAAACATGCAAGAGCGAATCGTACGTTATAGGTACTAGCATGATCGCTCCCACCCTGTTTAACAAGAGCAACTTACTAAAACGAACGGGTAATAAGTACTGATCTGATCACAAAACATTCACAAACCGTTGAATAGAGTTTCTAAGTTAAAAAATGTGAACTATAGTTATATTCATATTTAACGAGTCAGCAGTCTGTGAAGCCTGAGAAGATTGTGAAATTATACTAATGAAGTAATGTACATTTTTAATTATAAAAAAGGAAAACAAAGTGACAATATAAAAAACTTAAACACTACTAACTACTATGAACAAAAAAGCTAAAATTAAAATAAACTAAAACAAATTCCAAAAATTGATCCCCTTTGGCATGGTACCAAAAATGCTGGCAGCATTTCCTCGCTGAACAGCTATGCTGATACGCTGTGCGAGGAAGCTGCCATCTCTTCAGTCCCCAGTGGTCTCTCTAAGCCTTTGGGAGAGCTCTTTGTGAAGTTTTTGGGCGCTGGGACCCCATGGACCTAATTTATTATTTTTATTATGAGCCCATGCTGTCCCACTGCTGGGTAAAGGCCTACCACTCTTCTTCCATTGTTCCCGGTTTTGGGCTATTTCTGGCCATTCCTCTATAAAAGATTCTAGCTCATCCCGCCATCGCCAATGAGGTCTGCCACGTTTCCGTTTCTGGCTGCTGGGCTTCCAATCTGTAACGATATATCATTCGGCATTCGACAAACGTGACCAGCCCAGTCCCACTTCAACTTGGCCGCTTTCTGAGCTACGTCAACTATCTGAGTCTTGGAGCGCAGCGTGGTGTTTTTACAAGCTTTTATTTAGCTTGCATGGTATGTTTAAAGTATGTTTGTTCGGGTGAAATCTTGGAACTCAATTTTGAAGCAGATATCGTCAACCGATTGAGCTGAAATTTTGCATACTCACTTAACTTTGATGACAATACAATAATATGGTACCATGGGGCTGATCTGATGACGGAGCCAGAAGGTGGCCATAGGAACTCTATAATAGAAAAAGCAATCCTACCGAGCTTGGGCTCTTTAGAACCGTCTCAGTGATCATTTGATGGATATCCAAAGAAAAGTACAGTTGGCTATAAAATCTTGCCACTAAAATGACATTTTTGACAGAAACTTATTATACTTATGTAAAAACATTACACGTCTAGAAATATTATTTACGTCATCGTAGGGCGTAAGTGGGATTTTCTGGGTAGAAAATCTCACTTCCTGGTCAAGGAAAGACGTAAAACTTAAGATAAACCACGGGCGGTAATTCATTAAGTCCCAGGTGGCATATTTATCCACAAACACCTGCACTCTGACGCCCTAGGTACGTACCTACTCGTAATATACTATTACAGACGCTTCGAATAGCTAAATTGTAATATGTCGCGTTAAATGACACAATTTTTATCTGTTCCTCAAGTTCTTCGGCATCACCCGAAACGAGAACTCCGAGGAACGATTGGTGGTGCAAGGAAAAGTCGAGGGCAAAAAATGATGACTCGATGGACAGAACTTATCAAATCTGTGACACAATGCGTCATACTTAAACGAGAATTCTCACTCCGCCAAACACAGAGCTACATGGCGTCGCATCACGAAAAAAGCGGTGGCGGAAGAATCAACCTAATCATGAATACGCCCACTGTGCCAAGAGTGCAGGACTAACAAGAGACATCTTTTTGTTAAAAAATAAGATTATAAGTAATCACATTCATGTTTTATACTCTGTACTTTTTTGTTATTCCTGTGTTTTCTTCCTTTTTATTAGGGTTCCGTACCTCAAAAGGAAAAAACGGAACCCTTATAGGATCACTTTGTTGTCCGTCTGTCCGTCCGTCCGTCCGTCTGTCAAGACCCTTTTTCTCAGGAACGCGTGGAGGTATGAAGCTGAAATTTATATCAATTACTCAGGTCTACTGTCCCTTGAAGCTGTGAAAAAATCAAACTTCTAAGCCAACGCAATCAAAAGATACAGCCGTTTATGCCGCAAATTTTCGACACTTGCAAGGGAATCAAAACCTACAGGGTGCTTCCCGTGAACTCAGAATCTTGAAATTTGGTACGAAGCAACGTCTTATAGCATAGATAAAGGAATAATTACGAAAACCATAAAAAAAATTTTTAATACCTAACTTTGCACCTAATTTATATGGGAGTAAAAACGGGACCCTATTACTAAGACTTCGCTGTCCGTCCGTCCGTCCGTCCGTCTGTCACCAGGCTGTATCTCAAGAACGGTGATAGCTAGACAGTTGAAATTTTCACAGATGATGTATTTCTATTGCCGCTATAACAACAAATACTAAAAATAAAATAAAATAAATATTTAAGGGGGGCTCCCATACAACAAACGGGATTGGTTGGGTTAACTTTGCACCTCATTTGTATGGAGCCCTATACATACATACCAGGTGCAAACTTAACTTAACCACTTAGGGATGGAAAGTGTTTGTACGGAACCCTCGGTGCGCGAGTCCGACTCGCACTTGGCCGGTTTTTTTGTAGTGCCAGTAAAGATAGATAGATATAATACTCTTTATTGCACACCTCAACACGACAGAAACACAGAAAAAGCGATCTCTTCCAGGCAACCTTTGGGTAGCGGACATAATGAGCATTTATTATAATTATACTTATCGAAGGTAAGCATAAAAGCGATTCTTAAGTTGACTTCATTATCATTATCATAATCCTAGCGTTAAGTCCTGGCTAAGGCGAACCCTGGCGCTTCCGTATCTTAGCCTTCCACTTTGCCCAGTCTTTTGCATCTTAAGTTGACTTCATATTTGTAACTTTATTGAACGAACTTTATCGAATCACACTGTCAATAAAGTCGTCGTCAGCGCAGAATGCACGTTTCCATACATGGTCTAGTTTGCTAGTATGTGAGTAATACGCAAGTTAATGACTGTCGAGTGTCATCAATATGATTATCTAGTGTGCGATTCAACTGCTAGATATGTTTTCCATCATTGGAAGTTCTTGTTTACCGAATCACACATTAACATAAAAATACAAGATATTTCAGCTGATTTAAATATATCATAACACACCTAGGTATTAAACTGTAAATTTACCCATGCCACCCAGTATAACTTTTTCTTTTTCTTTGTATCACAAATGGACAATGATGTGTTTTTTTAATTAACGCTGTAAAGCAGTGATCGTGTCAACAAAACGCTGATGATCTTATTTGTTCAGGCATTCTTAAAATATACAATCCACTTAAGAACCTCATTCTTCGCAGTCAGATAAAATGTGTGCCAAATGCATGCTAGGATTTGTTTCCGTAGCGATAAATTCTAGCGCTCGGTTAAAGCACAATACGCATCGAACCTTAACTATATAATAGACAATCAATTAAGGAATATTCCGTTCTTCCAAGTCGGTTAAAAAACCGGTCAAGTGCGACTCGGACTCGCGCACCGAGGGTTCCGTACAAACACTTTCCATCCATAAGTGGTAAGGTTAAGTTTGCACCTGGTATGTATGGCACTCCATACAAATGAGGTACAAAAGTTAACGCAACCAATCCCGTTTGTTGTATGGGATTGTTGTTATAGCGGCAATAGAAATACATCATCTGTGAAAATTTCAACTGTCTAGCTATCACCGTTCTTGAGATATAGCCTGGTGACAGGCGGACGGACGGACGGACGGACGGCAGCGAAGTCTCAGTAATAGGGTCCCGTTTTTACCCTTTGGGTACGGAACCCTAAAAATTAAAAAGTATATCGAACTCGTGCTAGGCCTCGAACGCATCCTTGGGATGTGTGCCAGTAGCGGTAAATCCAAGTGCTCGGTCAAGGCGCATGCGCAGAAGGCAGCAGCGCAGACGCCGACCTCGCGCCGTGGCGAAAGCACACGCACGTGCATAAGAAAACAAAGAAAGTAACTTATATATAAAAAAAGAAGCAAACAATATTTTTGGACATTTTTTTATCCAACGATCGACTATTTTATTTAGATATCGCCCTGCTAATTAAGGTAAGTTTTTTTGATTTTTTTTCATCGTTGTGATTGTATCACTTAAAAATTGACCGCAAATTGGCCGAGAAATGAGGTTGATGAAGAATTGATAGAAATTAAAAATAATACGGAGTGTGAAAAGATCTTAGAAATCCGTCGCAAGAATTAAGTTTAAAATATATACGAGTATATTAAAGGATAATAAAAACAATAATATAACGTTACTTAAACCTGATGAGGTATTTTGTGTTGAGAACAATAGAAGCCGGCTAAGTGAAATTATCTTATGTTTAGATATGACTGTGAACACCAAAATCTTAAAATAAATAAATATCGGACAACCTCACACAAATCGATTTAGTCCCAAATTAAGCTCAAGAAGGCTTGTGTTATGGGTACTAGACGACCATATTATGTACGTACTTATATAGATAAATATATACTTAAATACATTGAACAACCATGACCAAAGCACAAATATTCCAGTTCATCACACAAAAATATTTGCCCTGGCCGGGATTTGAACCCGGGACCGCCGGCTCAGTAGGCTGGTGTCTACAAACCGAGCCAAACGCGTCGTGAAAAGATAAGATAACCAATACGAACTAACATATACGAACTATTTTGTTTCAGTTAAAATGAGGGATCTCAAAATGACTGCCGTATTTATTTTTATCATTACATTAATCAATGCAAACGGAGAGCTATGGAATGATGAAGTGACCACATTCGAGAATGTCGACGATGAACCTTTGAAATACATCCCAAAACCAGTCGGTAACTTCACTGATGGATTAAAGAAACCACGTTACCTGAAGTGGGCAGTGCCGAGGAATCCGTCTATGATTGATATGATGACACAGACTGTTGGAATCAATGTACCACAGGGAAATGTAGATCCTCTGGATTTATTTAGAGACGACTATTCTTTGCCGAAAGGTAAGTACTTTAAATATTCGGGTGAAGACCAAATACATTTCCACCTTAACTCACACAATTAAAATTTCTAAGAACATTTCCGCAGTGCGACGACAATTAATCTTGAAAAACGTACTTTAGGGTTCTATTTTAAGGTTACTTATTGTATCGTTAAATTTTGTCGTACAACTGAAATTTTCCTATTGTTTTTTTTTTCAAGTTTTGTATGACTAACTACGCCTTAATTTCTTCCAACTTTTTGGTCCTTACCCATTTCCTAATCTATAACTAAATACAATAATAATCTTGATGTATGGATATAAGGATCCGCAGTCCTAACCACCTTGATCCCTGTCTATGCTGCCGGCATTTGATCTCTTGTAACATATTGTTACGAAAGTGCAGTTATATTATGGAAATCAAATAGTGAAAAAGAATTAAGTAATAGTTTTAGATTCCCGTTTTTGTTTCTTTAAGTTAACTTATCAATTATGAACCATATCGTCGAGGATAGTGAAGTACCGTATAAATAACAGCTGTCGATAAAGTTTTCATTTCAATACAATACTTAGCATTTGTTTTAATATTGATTCGTATTGCACTATCCCCGACGATATACTAATTTGTATTTATATATATTTTACTAGCTTTTGCCCGCGGCTTCGCTCGCACAGGGTCTGGAAACGTTATCTGTGTAACTTTCTACCGGCTTTGTTGTTTCTTAAAATAATACAACTAATAGAAATCTGCGCGTATACATAAATTTTTGGGTAGTAGATTTATATATTTCTAGATCACGTCGTGGGGCACACATGGGGCAATTCATTTTCCGATGAACCGAACAAAATCATAGTCAAAAGTTTAATCACCTTATGAAAGACTGAAACAACTATGTCTAGGTAGAACTCGGGGAAAAGTATTATTTACTTCAAAAAGTTGGTTGAAATTATCAATATAATTTTATTAAAACTTTCGTGAGACATATTTAATTATTGTATTAAGCGGTTTACACTCACGTGAAATTGTCGACAGTTGTGAAATGTCGGGCCGTTCCTGACAATTTCACGTGAGTGTAAACCGCTTAATACAATAATTAATTATCAATATATTTGTCATAATATGAAAAAAATAAATTTTAAAAGGAATAAGGCCTCTTAAGGATAGGGATTTACTCTAACGTTTAATTCAGTATTCTCAGTTAATACAAATAGCCGGTCAAGTGCGAGTCGGACTCGCGCACAGAGGGTTCCTTACGAACTATGAAATCACTGCACATTACGACATTACTAAGGAAAAGATAAAATATACTAAGTGGCAAATTTAACGTCACCGTTGGAAAACTGTTTTACGTACTTTAAATACAGACTACTTTTTTATTTAACTAGTAATGTATAGTTTCAGATTACTCCCTATAAGTACTTGTAGTAAGAGAGTTAGACACGTTATTACTTGCCAAATTCATAGTTTTAGTTCAACTGAAAATACCTAAGTACCTTATAAAATTTGATTCCATTGAGAGTATCGACGTTTGTTGTGGCATAGGTAAACAGCCGGATCTTTTTTTACGTTACATATAACTTAGTTTGGTTTTTTAACGACTTCAAAGGATTACAGCCCTGAGTACTTATATGGTTTTAATTTCCATTTTATTCGAAAGACGGACAGACAACTAAGTGTTTGGGGTTTAAGGGTTGCGTTTTTCCTTTTGAGGTACGGAACCCTAACAATGCATTTTTTTACACGAAGTTTTGTCACTCAGGAGATAACTTTCCAAAAATGAATGCAGAGTTTATACACGAAAATATTCCTCACAAGAACTTTCATCTTCCCCCTTTACTCAGACAATACTCGTACTATTTTCTAAATTTTTAGATTTTTTAGTGAATATTCTACAAAAAAACCCGCATACCTCCTATTCATAACATGAAAATGTTGTCACCTTCAATTTCACATGCTTAGGGGATGAATATAAAAAATGCATCTCTTACTTTTTAACTTCATTTATTGTGAAAAGTAGTTTGTAATGATTAACCTATGCCCGAAATATCATTACACTTACTCAAAAAAATCCAAGCTTTTTATACAAACTGTCACCTCTCAGCGTATCCCATTAGGGGTTGAATTTAGAAAAACGCTGAAATCAATATTTTACAGTTTTTGATGAAGAGTCTACCCGCAAAATAGTGCACCTCTTACTCAAAAAGACCCGATTCTCATACAAAGTTCTATTTCCATTTAATCCCTTTCGGGGATGAATTTCCAAATATGCTGAAACTTTGTTTTCTTACTTTGTATAGAAGAATCTATACACGCAATGTTACTCAAAGAACCTCAAGGTCTTCATTGAAACTAACCTCCCTCTTTGCCCCATGAGGGGTTGAATTTTCAAAAACGCTGTAATACATGTTCTTAGTTTTTGATGATCAGTGTTACACACAAGATAATGCACCTCTCCCTCAAAAAGGCTCGATTTTCAAATAAAAGCTCACTGTCCATTTCACCCCTTTCGGGGATAAATTTCCAAAAATGCTGAAACTCGTATTCTTACTTTGAATAGAAGAACCTATACACGAAACATTACCCCCAAGCTCTTCATACAAATTTTCACCTCCCACTTTACCCCATAAGGGGTTGAACTTTCAAAAACGCTGAAATCAATATTCACAGTTTTTAATGAAGGGTCTATACGCAAAAGAATGCACCCCTTACTCAAAAAGTCCCGTTTGCCAAGAAAGTTCCACTGTCCATTTAACCTATTTCGGAGATGAATTTCCAAATATGCTGAAACTTTGTTTTCTTACTTTGTATAGAAGAATCTATACACGCAATGTTACTCAAAGAACCTCAAGCTCTTCATAGAAACTTTCACCGGTAAAGAGGGATCTTTACCCCATTAGGGGTTGAATTTTCAAAAACGCTGAAATACATGTTTTCAGTTTTTGGTGATCAGTCTACACGTAAAAGAATGCACCCCTTACTTAAATAGACCACGTTTTTCTTACAAAGTTTCACTGTGCATTTAACCCCTTTCGGGGATGAATTTCCAAAAATGCTGAAACTTGTTTTCTTACTTTGTATAGAAAGAGCTGTATACGAAATATTACCACTCTTACTCAAATACATCCAAGTTCCTCATACAAACTTTCACCCCCTATTTAACCCCTTTAAAGAATGAGTTTTCAAAAATCCTGAAATTAGTTTTCTTGTTTTTAGATCTAAAATCTATACACAAAGTTTTATTACTCTTAACTTAAAAATTACGTAAGTTTCATACAAACTTTCAACCCCAATTTGCCACCCCTAAGGGATGATTTTCAAAAAATCCCTTCTTAGTGCTTGCTTGCATCGTATACTTGATCTATTCTAGAAATTTGAAGTTCCTAGGTTCAGTAGTTTCGGCTCTACGTTGATGAGTGAGTCAGTCAGTCAGTCAGGACTTGTCCGTTTATATGTATAGATTATTGTAGGTATATCAAAGTTTTCTCGTAGGTAAAAAAAAAAACTTTCACTGAATAAATTTAGAAAATTGCATTTGATCGTATTCGTGCTTGATTGGTTTATGTATCCTTTATGACATAAATCGGAACTCTTGATTTGTACTTTAGATGATTACTTGTAATCATAACTCTAAACAGTCGAGATAATATTATCTCTTTGAGATAATATCACAAAGATAAAATTATAAATATGTAATATATCGCTTTCGTATCCTAATACAGCTACGTCTGCAAGGCAACAAGGCCAATCCGTGCGACTAAGGTAAGGTGGGATAGTAAGACTAACATAGTTTATTGTCTATGTCTAATGGAGTAAGACTAACAGCTAGTGAGTTATTGGACTGTGGTAGTCTACCCTCGGTGATAGTCTTAGGTACCCCAATAGTCAATGAAGAAACATACCTCCAGCTGAATTCTAACAACATATATAAATCACAGGTTACAGCCAACCACTGGACGAGTACGACTATATCATAGTTGGAGCTGGTTCCGCCGGGTCTGCCCTTGCCTCTCGACTGACCGAAGATAAACCTCGAGCCATGGTGCTAGTCCTGGAGGCAGGGAAGCCGGAGTGTCTGCTCACAGACGTCCCTATGATGGCCGCCCAATGGCCCATCTCCGAATACGCGTGGCCGTATCAAGCTGAACCGCAGCCTGATATATGTACTGGTATGTAGCTCATCGTCTATAAATGGTTTCTAAGAATAGCTTGTACCACTTTTGTAACAACCAAGCATTTGACCTAAGATAAAACTCAAGCCATGGTGCTAGTCCTGGAGGCAGGGAGTGTCTGCTCCCAGACGTCCCCATGATGGCGGCCCATTGTCTCATCTCTGATTTCGCGTGGTCGCATCAAACAAAACTACAGATATGGACTGAAGGAATAAAGTCCCGTTTAGTTATAATAATGTGTGAAAATCGTTATTAAGTGGTGGTTTATTATGTGTGCATCGTTGTTTTCTACTGGTTTTGCAGCTAAGTCTGCAAGGCAACAAAGCAATAGCTAAGGTAATGTTGACTTATAAGCGATAAACTTGAAGCCACAGAATAGCTTCTGGAGTCAGATATGACCCACATGATGATGCTGATAATGAGAAGATGATGATGGTGGCCCAGCGGTCCATTTCTGACTATGCGTGATCATAAAATAAATATGAGAAGAGATGAGATGTGCCGTTTCCGAAAATTACCGGATCTTTCCTCATTTTGTAAGGGAAATGCCTGATAATTTTACACTTAAGATAAGATAAGATAAAAGATTCTTTATTGCACAAATTAGGTACAGCAAGAAAATGTGTGTAGAAGCGTGCATAACATGTGAAATTCAGAATTACCAGGGGACCCCGCACTAGGCTAAGCCTGTATCGCGGGAGCCAACGATTCAATTAAATGTCATGGCTTAATAGAATACAACATGTTAGCTAACAAACAAACTGAGATGATAAACTAGCTATTCTACTGTTTAACGATAATGAAAATGAAAACAAATACAATAAGAATACAATTTAACATGGTTACAAACTGGGACAGGTTAAGGAAGTTAAAAGTAATTCTAGGCTCTCTTATCAAGGAGAGACTCAGTTTCGTAGTAGTTCAGGGAACTAACCCATTCAAATAGAAGTAATTTGGCCTTATGCATAGAACTTTGAGGAATGGATACGTTTTGTTTTACAGCACTGTTGTAAATAGTGGAACCAAGGAACTCACCGAAACGCCTACCAAAAGCAGTGTGAACTCTGGGGATAGGCAGCCTGAAAACGCGTTTGCTTATTAAGTTGGAGTATTCGCTCATCCTCAAGGTAGCTTCATGAACAGATACACAAATCTTATGCACAAAGAGCTGACGGACTGTTAGGACTCGGGCCTCTGCATACAGACGGTGCGTAGGATATCTATAGGGTTTTGAAAGCATCACCTTTAAGACTGACCGTTGGGCTCTTTCCACAGCCAACATCGCACTCTTTGCAGCGCTGCCCCATACTGAGATGCCATAAGTAATTATTGATTGGCATAGTGAAATATATACCATTTTAAGGAGATTTTCCTCTGCTGAGTGACGCAATTTTTTAAATACGTGAATCACTTTTCTGGTTCTTTTAGCAAGGTTGAGAATGTGGGGTTTGAAGCTAAGATTTTCATCAATGAGTAGGCCTAAATATCTGATCACTTCGGTGCGTTGAATATTTTCGCAAGAACAAGAGGTAGCGGGGGCAGGTTTGCAAGTATGAATTTTGATTGCGAGGGAGGTAGACGGTTTGGAGGCGGCTGTTATATGGAATGGGATAAATTTCGTTTTTTTACTATTTAAGGTAAGAAGGTTATTACGTAGCCAGCGGGCAACGATGTTCACGCCAACTTCGGCTGCTTTAAATGTGCTCTCCCAAGAGCTTGAGTTGAAAAGAATTGCTGTATCGTCAGCGTAGCAAATAATCTCTGCGTTTTGGATATTTAACTCATGTATATCATTCATGTATATTATGGAAAGCGTCGGCCCGAGGACACTCCCTTGCGGTATCCCAAAATGTATAGCGTTGCATTCGCTTACATGAGAATCTACCTTAACTACCTGCTTTCTACCGGAGAGATAACTGTCAAACCAGGCCAAAGATACGCCACGAATGCCCATTTTCTCTAATTTGCGTAGGAGAATTGGTCTCGAAACTGTATCAAAGGCTTTAGCTAGGTCCAAGAAGATACCAATGCAATTAGATTTGTTATCTAGGTAGGTAGATACAGATTCGGCTAAGAGCGAGATAGCGTCCTCAGTAGACTTGTGAGGGCGAAAACCAAATTGTCTTGCAGACAACAGGTTGGATTTTTCGAGGAAGCTGACAAGTCTGGTGTTTACGATTTTTTCTAACATTTTAGAAAAAACGCTAAGGAGAGATATTGGTCTGTAGTTTCGGGGTATATTTTTTGGACCGTCTTTATGGATAGGTGTAACTGATGCAACTTTCCAATGTTGCGGAAAAATGCCTGTACTGAGACTTAAATTGAAAATGTGCAAGAGGGGTTGAAGAATGAGATCTCCAATTGACTTTACAAGACCGTTAGTAATACCATCTAACCCAGGGGCGCTATTATTTTTGAGATGGAAAATAATGTTCCTTATTTCATTTGCGTCGGTTGGTTTCATAAAAAAGGAGTTTAATGAACAATTATCTATTTTTACCTTTGAGGCTAAGATTTCTTCCGTCTCTCCAGATTGGGCAATAATTTGACCAGCAAGTTCCTCTCCCACGGAAGAGAAAAAAGTATTGCACTCGTTCAAAGAGTCCACTGGGTCGTTATTAAGTGAGATGAGATCAGCAGCATGTGTCGACTTCTTCTGGATGTTGCATATGCTTTTAATGGTATTCCATAGCATCTTGGGATTCTTAGAGTCGGATGCAAGTTGGTCGCGCTCATATTCTTGTTTAAGTTTCTTTATTAAATCGTTACAAAAGTTTCTATAGCGTTTATAAACTAACTGCGACGTCTCATCTTTTGGGTGTTGCCTAGATTTAAGGTGAAGTCTGTCACGGTGTCGCACGCAACGAAGCAACCCCGGGGTCATCCACGGTTTTAGTGTGAATTTTGATCTGCTCTGATTAACTAAATGCGTATGTTTTTCCACGGCCTGATTAAGTATATCACTAAACATGTCAAGAGCTGCACTGACGTCAACTTCACTTAACAAAGGGCCCCAGTCAACTGAACCCAACTCAGAAGCAACACCTCCATAGTCAGTTATAGCATGCTGTCTATATCGCTTTTGATCTCCTGATTTGGCAGACGCAATTTCAACAGCAGCAACTTTATGGTCGGTAACGTCAGTGTTACAGACTAATCCCGTAACTTTGTGCCTCGTCTTTACAAAAATGTGGTCTAAACAGGCCCGATCCCGAGTAGGCTTTGTGATCGCAGATACAAAACCGTGTTCCCCCAATAGGCTTAGGTAATCCACAACATTGGTCCTGTCAGATGATAGGATATCTATATTTATGTCACCTGTTATGATGAACTGTTTACTGACCTTGGTAGACTTAATTATATCGTCTAGTGATATTAAGAAGTTACCAATGTTTGTAAAAGAGGGTGATCTATATATGCCGAAAATGGTGGCTTGATCAGGTATATCAATTAGAAGACAACACGCTTCATTCAGTAGCGGTTCAGTAACTGTAGCACTATACGAGTTTTTAATGTATGCAACCACACCACCATTCTGATTTATGTTGCGAGTAGATGAAAAAGATAAGTAGCCCGGAATTTGCTCTATTGTAATTGCGTCATTAAGTCTACATTCCGTTAAAATAATAACATCAAACTGGATTTCGAAGCGATACAGACTCAAAAGAAAATTATCTAGGTTTTTATTTATACTACGGATGTTAGAAGTCAAAATCTTGAAATTTTTGCCCAGACTAAAAACGCTCTTAGACGACTCGGGGAGCTCCATCTCATGACAAGTTATACTCAGGGTTAAATCAATATCTTCCGCTATATCACAAACTGCCATTTGTTGGTAAAGAGTTACGTATAACATTATTTGATATATCACAATTAAGTAAATAGGTTTCGAAAGAGTTGAGTAATGAATTAATAAACAGAATCAGAAAATGTTTCAGTGCAGTAAGAGCAAAATTAGAGCGGTTCCAGGTAAAGTTTTTAAATACAAAACAAAATAGAGGCCATTTTAGAGGAAACGGAGAGAAAATTATTTTCCCGTTTTCCAGAGAGTTGTTTGACTGATCTAACTTGAAAGTAAACCTATCATAATCAACACTTAAATACAATATAGGCATAAAATAACAGCAACTTTTTCCAGACACATAGCAAACACCAAGAAGTTTTACATTACATGAATATATAAGTATCAGTGACCAAGAACAGATGGGAGGGACGGCAACAACACTCGGCTTTAAATAGAGTTTTGCGGAAAAATCTGGCTCTGGACAGCCGGAGCATCGTTCGGGGGAGTATTCTCGGTCTCCTCAGTAGCCTGACTTTCCCTATCAGGTGGAGGTATCCCTGTCTCAGAGTCGCGATCCATATCCTCCCCCGTTCGGCCGCGGACCTGTCCTTGGGTGCGTTGAGCATTTAGCCATAATTTCTCAAGGATTGCTTCACTTGTGACGTGAAGGACAGAGCTTGTGTCGGACCGTCGCAGAAAAATAGAGACGTTGGATGTCCACGCATATTTGAACTTGAGTTGCTTTTTTAACGACCGTGCTTTGCTATATAGGATCCGATTTTCCTTCGTGAGATGTTCGTTGACATACACCTGACGGTCGTTCCCTGAAATACCCAGACCGGAGGTGGTGAGCCCTCGGCGCACTCTGGCGGCACTTAATATCTGGTTCCTTGGCGCTCGTCGAGTAAGCGTGAGCACTACAGGCCTCGGCCGCTGCAAGCCATTTGAAGCGTCCTCGCCCTTCTTCCCCACCCTTCTGACGTCGTCCACATCTCTGGGGTCAAGGTTAACTCCTAGCTTGGTGCAAAGAGCGCTCACAATGTGATGTAGGTTTTCGCCTTGGTTTTCTGTTAATCCTGATATCTCTACGTCCTTGAGGTAACTCCGTTGCTCCCTATTAGCGACCTCTTGACGCAAGGATGACACCTCGACCCGGAGATTATGTACCTCTGTTTTGTAGGAGTCTAGTTCTTTAATTTGGCTTTTTATATCCGTAATCTCGCTGCGAAATTGTGTTATTTCTTCTGATGAATAGTTGAGTGCAGACGTGAAGTTCTTCATCTCTTGCTTCATAGAATTAAATAACTGTTGAAGTTGTTGAACCGCTGTTGTGAAGCTCGAGAGCACTTCCTTTGGGACAGGCAACTCCGCAAGTCCCCGCGCCGCATTTAAGAAGGTTGAGTCCTCAGCGTCAGCCTGGTCGCTATGCTGCTCCATGTTAGGGGCCCGGGACGTGTTACGTACTGGCGTGTCATCATTCCGTATCTGCTTGCTGTTAATTTTGCAGCTGGGGCAAACATACTTGCTGTTCTTATGACGAATTGCTTTGTTATCTTCTCGTGTTAACTTTAAGCAGGGTGCATGGTATTTTTCAGTACACTTGGAGCAGGAGATAATGTCTCCATCGCCTAGTTGGGCATTACAGGCACCACACGGCATTATTATATCCAGATGATAATATAATATAAAAATATAGACCTAGCCAGCCAAGCAACTGGTGGCGCCCTCTTTTCTATTACCAGAGCGTTACTTCACTAAGGATGGATCACCTAAGCCCTCAGCAAGTGATCAGAGTGATTGATCTTAGGTTATCTATGTGCGAGGTACAGCAGGTGTTTCCTAGATGGCGTTATCTATCTACTTCTAAAATAACTTAATATACATAAAGGTAATATGTTTCCATTCCAGGTAGCGAGAACAAACGTTGCTATTGGCCGCGCGGCAAAGCTGTCGGAGGCACCAGCCTGATCAACTTCATGATCTACACCCGCGGACGCCCTGAGGACTGGGACAGGATAGCAGCTGACGGAAACTATGGATGGTCAGTAAATTACATCAGCTGATCTGTATTGTAGAGTGTTCATCTTTGGAAAAATGTCCACTTATACAAAGACCAAAGCACAAAGAAAAATTGAAATGTGTAACCTGGCGGAAGAGTCCGGGAATCAAACTCCGTATCTCTGGATTACCGGTCTAACGTGTTAACGTCTCCACCACCCTAACGCCAGATATCCTTTCGAACTTTTCCTTTTGCTATGTGTGTCGATCTTTGCATTGTTTATCTAAAAGCCTTTACACCTTTTTTTTCTTTATGCTTTGATCTTTATCTAATTGACTCAATACAAAAAAATGTGGTGTACCCACGCTAAAAAAATCATAAATTTATTTAAAAACGTACATAAGTAGGTACACTATTGGAGAAACGTTAAACTAAGAATCCCTAAGATTACCAGCCAGGCTGATGGAACTTGTTCTGATCTTACTTGTTGTAATCAGCCCACGATGCTGAAATATGGACTTAAGTACTCAAGCTTCGTTGAGGCCTAGATATGTTGAAGTTTAGATGAAAAGAAAATTAAAAAAATATTTAATGTTGTCCCGTTCAGCGGAATGGGAAGCGTCTACATATGCAGGATAGCCACCATCACGTAGTTAAGTTTATCCACTCAATTGATTTTGGTACCTACGGCTACCAGTCACTGCTCTTATTTTACTATATAAATAGTCCAACTCAAAAAATTGTAAAAAAAAGTTACGTCGGCTTGTGGAAATCGGCAGGTTACATTTTCGTTTATCTTTGTATTGGGTATTTCTTAAAAAAAAGATTCACCTGACGTCACACTCGAATTGTCAGTAACACTGATATACACTGATGTTCAGTTGGTAATTGTAACCTTAACATGACGTGCTCGAGTATTATGTTTATGTCTGATGATCGTTTTGTTACCTACACTCACGAATATAAAAACTTACCATAAATTATGCTAGTTCCGCTTGTGAGTTAATTGCGTTTTTTCAGGATTTTTAGGGTAGGTCTCCATTGAAAGGAGGCGGAGTGGATACATGCGGAATGATTGTCGATTCCTCACGTCTCCACTTCAGTGGAAACGTCCCCTAAAAGTCGCTCTGCAAGAAAATAACACTTGCCACTCTGTTTTTTTTTATTTTCAACAAAAAACACAGGTGCTAAATTTTTATTAATATACTTTAATTATTTAATTCCAGGTCATACAGTGAGGTTCTGGAATATTACATGAAAGCTGAGAAAGCAGATTTGAAGCGGCTGCCCAAGAACCCGCCCTACCACGGCCGCGATGGTCCGCTTAATGTGGAGAATGTTTCATTCAGGTATATCTACTATTTAATCCATCTATGTCAAAACAAGACACCTACGAAAATGGCGTTTGTTCGGACATGCGCTTAGGAGACCGATCAACCACTTGTCCCAGCAAGATTTACATAGACTTTACATAGAAACTCTCGCGAGTCTCAAGTCATAATATTATAATGCTTACGGAACTGCTCACGTCTTAGAAGTCGAACATCGCGCGACATGTTTCGAATCGGTTCGAAGATGAAACGCGACTCCATTCGAAACATATTCCAAATAAATTATGTATAGATACATTTATTCTAAAAATATGCAAGTTTTGTAAAGTCTGAACTTACCTAAATATGCAAGTTTTGTAAAGTCTGAACTTACCATTATGCCAGCATCGTTCCCCCGCTGAATTGTTACGTAGACCTGCTGAACTTCATAACAATGACAATAAATAATTTGACGACGCAGTTGGCGCAGTGGTGAAACAGCTGCCTGCAGAGCCGGCTATTTAAGAAATTTATGTAGAAACAAAATGCCTACGAAAGAAGATCTAAGTTGTATTTTGCCCTAGTGTGCGGAACGTCTTAGTTGTACTTTGACTAAGTAAGCAAGAAGTATATTTTGTAAAATGTCATGGTGAGAAAATGGTCGCAGTTTGAAAAACACTTACTTAGCAAAACGTCTAGGTTGTAAAATGTGCAAGTAGGCAGAATGACTCATTTTTAAATGGTCTTGATTGTATTAGGACAACGTTAGCAAAAGGTCTTGATAGTCTAATGTCTTAGTTGAAAAATTTATATGTAAATAAAACGTCATAATTGCAAAACAACTAGGCTACGAAGAATTAATGATGTCTTCAAACTATCATAAATGAGTGAAAAAAGTTGAACTGCTAACTTCAAAAAGTTGAGCATAAACGAGCCACTACTACTCGTACATCTATAATAAAAAGCCTTTTATTTCTTGCAAAACTTAACTACTAATTTATACATTAATGTTATTTCTATTTTTCCTACTGCTGTCTACACTTCTAATTATATAAAAAAAAAACACTTTTGAGGAAATATTATTCTGCCCCTCCGCAGGTGAAGGCCTCCTCCAAAGATGCCCAATTTGCTCTATCTTGAGCTATTTCCATCCAGGTTGGACCAGCTGTTTTGTTTATGTCGTCCGCCCATCTCGTGCGCGGTCTTCCTCTGCGACGTTTCCCACTTGGGCCTTTCCACGAGGTCACACACACAAGAGTGACCTCGTACATCTATATAATGCCTTTAATCGACTTTCAAGTAATGCAGTGTAATGAAGTGAATGTAAGGAGGTGATAATGAAATGATGTTCTGTATATATATCAACTTAGACCAATTGCTACTTAGACATATTTAAATATTTGACGAAATAACTACAAAGTCGTTATACAGTAAAGACGTTCTGCCACATTGGCCGTTATTATCGTCGGCACCATTTGCCTATAAGAACGTTATGATATTAGGTCGTTTTACAAACAAGCCTTTTTGTAAGCTGTGGTATTTTGCATTTAAGGCGTTTTGAACATCAAGACATTTTGCTACCTAGACAATATACAATTGAGACGTTTTGCTTACCATGTCAAAATACAACTTAGACCTCCTGAACCGAACCCACGAAAATGGCGTTGACCGTGAGTCCTGGGTCCTGGCTTCGAATCCCGGCCAGGGAAAATATTAGTGTGATGAACTCTAATATTTGTTCCTGGGTCATGATGTATAATATTATATAATATAGATACCTTAGTTCACACTCGTACTAACTTTTTGGAAAAAGTTGTTGCAATTAGGTGGTTTAAATTTCAATGGCACAAAAAATGTAATTAGTACGTATGAACTAAGGTATCGATATATCGTCGTCTAGCACTTTGCTTTGTTTGGTACTAGGACGATTTGTGTAAGATTGTCAGTCTGTCCAAGTAAGATTTATGCTATTTTACACAGAAAACTCCCATGAGTCTCAGACATATTAAAATATATACATACGATACATATTCACATTCGGAACACATTCCAAATAAATTAGGAATAAATATTCTATTCTAAAAATATGCAAGTTCTGTAAAGTCTGAACTTACCTAAAATACTCCACCAACAATGCCAGCATCGTTCTCTTTCTGAATGGTTATAGGATAGGAGAAATGGAAATGAACCCAGATAGGAGCCAAAACCAAGAACGCGGCCCTCAATTAAATTTATAAAAATAACAATAACTATTACTCGTACATATATATCTCTTTATACACCGTGAACTATCCCATTGGTATGGAGAAACATCTCATGAAATACATTTTCCATACTGTTTAACATTAAAGTATTGCTTACCGAGATATAATATATTATGTCTAAGGAATTTTTCATTTTAGTCGTTAACATTTTTTATTGTAATGTTTTCAGAACTGGGTTAGTGGAAGCATTTTTGGAAGCCGGTAGACAACAGGGCATCCCAACTGTCGACTACAACGCACCGGACGGATTTGGTTTTGGATACGTTCAAACCACTACACATTTCGGGCATCGTGTCAGCGCAGCCAAAGCGTATCTCCATCCTCATAGACGCAGAAGGAACATGCATATTCTCCCGTCAGCAACAGTCACTAAAGTCTTGATTGAACCTTCAAGCAAAAGAGCTTATGGTGTTGAGTACGTCAGGAATGGAAAGAAGTACATAGCAAGGTGTCGCAGGGAAGTGATTCTATCAGCAGGACCGATTGCTTCACCGCAACTGCTCATGCTATCAGGAGTTGGACCTAAAGAACATCTAGAATCCCTCGGGATTCCAGTTATCAAAGACTTGCCCGTTGGCAGGACGATGTACGATCATATAGCGTTCCCAGGGGTCGTGTTCCGGTTGAATTCTAACAACGCAAGTATTCTGCTAAGCAAAGTCGTTACAGCCCAAAATGTAATCCAATGGCTTAATTTTGGAGAAGGTTTGTTATCAAGCATAGGCTCGATTGAAGGTTTAGGATACATAAAAACATCACAGTCGGATGATACTGAGCAGGTACCGGACATCGAACTGATTTCAATGGCTGGATCGATGGCTCTAGATTCTGGTGCTTTCTTTAGAAGAGCCTGGAAAATAAAAGACAAAACATACAAAGAAGTTTTCAGTTCTTTAAACGAAGTCGACACGTGGTCAGCGGTACCAATGCTTCTACAGCCAAGATCCAAAGGCTACTTAGAGCTCCGAGATACTAATCCTTTCTCGCATCCTAGGCTGTACGCTAACTATTTGAGTGACCCTAGAGACCTAGCAACGTTGAGAGAAGCTGTCAAATTCATCATTAAGTTAGGAGAGTCTGAAGCTTTTAGGAAATATGGAGGGCAGTTGCATCTGCCTCAGTATTCCCAATGCAGAACACAAGTACTAGGATCGGATGATTATTGGGATTGTGCTATTAAGACGTTGCTCATATCGCTTCATCATCAAATAGCGACGTGTCGGATGGGCCCTCCGAACGATCCTCTGGCTGTGGTGGACCCGGAACTGCGGGTGTACGGGGTAGGAGGCCTGAGGGTGGTGGACTCTGGAGTGATCCCGCGCCCGACAGCTGCGCACACCAACGCGCCAGCAATCATGATTGGCGAGAAGGCAGCAGATATGATAAAGAGGACTTGGGCTACGTTATAATATTATATACTTACTATGTTGAATAAAGTAAATTGTGATATTTTATTGAGTTTATTTCATTTTAACCTTTTTAACGCCATAGTCTTCATATCACGTCATCCGAAAATTTTGCCACTCACGCCAACGTCATCCACTGACGTCCAAATTTCCCAAAAGAATTGTATTTCAAACCGCTTCTAAGTGTTTTTCAATCCCTGTTGATTTAAGAACACGTCTTTATTTTTCCCATGGCGTCATTGGCACGATGATAATTCCATCGCTTGGCGTTTAAAAGGTTAACTAACGTATTGTCAAAATGCGCATTGCGGTAAGTATACAGGGTGGAACGAGACCATGGTCTTTCCTTCCACCCTTCGAGTCCACTCATAATTACGATCAACTTTTAGTATAGGAGCAACATCGAAATCGTACAAAAAAAAAGACTCCATACAAAACTTGAAGCTAACCAACCACTTTAGTATGGGGGCTCAAGATCTCTCAATTGAAAGTTGAGGAAGGATTGAACAGGCCTGTCCAGCAGTTAACGCCTTTCTTCTGGCTGATATGATGAATCTAAACCAGAGACTTTTTTGTTTGTATGTTTTCGAACTGTCAAAACTGATCGACGGATTTTTTAAATTTCTGCACACGAATAGCAGGGCGTCTACAGATGGTAAAACGTCTACAAATTGATACTTATTACCCTAAAAAGAGGGTTAGGATGTTTCTAGTAGGAATTGATTGAAAAAAAAAGCTATTAAGGAGAGGTCGCGGTGAGCAATGTTATGCGCCTGTCGGTATTTACTTAGCAGTTGATCATATTCAGAATACACAAAACAATAACTAGACTTTTTAGGGTTCCGTACCCAAAGGGTAAAAACGGGACCCTATTACTGAGACTTCGCTGTCCGTCCGTCCATCCGTCCGTCCGTCCATCCGTCCGTCCGTCCGTCTGTCACCAGGCTGTATCTCAACAACGGTGATAGCTAGACAGTTGAAATTTTCACAGATGATGTATTTCTATTGCCGCTATAACAACAGATACTAAAAATAAAATAAAATAAATATTTAAGGGGGCTCCCATACAACAAACTTGTTATAGATTATATATATGTATAGGTACGGAACCCTTCATGCGCGAGTCGGGCTCGCACTTGCCCAATTTTTAAAATTTAATTTTTTAATATCGTCGTTTTCGTTTTAGAGAGGGTGTGGTTCAGACAGCATCGAAAGTTATCATTTTAATTTGCAGTTTGAGAGAGTGTAGCTAAACTGATAAGAAATGCAACTTGCTCCCATCGTATCGGAGATGCCACAACATGATTGGCGAGAAGGCAGCTGATATGATAAAACGTACATGGGCACAGGCACAGCGCATTGAGTCGAATTGTGATGCCTACTCGTATTCTATAACTTATATACTTCAATGTTGTTATGGGGAACTTCAACGCGAAACTGGGCACAGATTATGTGCGCCTCTCGTACGTGCATTAAACATTTCAAATTTTGTTTTAAAAATATCTGGGTATTGTTTTACAAGTAATACGCAAGCGTATGACTGTCGAGTGTCATCAATATGATTATCTAGTGTGCGATTCATCTCATAGATATTTTTTCCATCATTGCACGTTCTTGTTTACCGAATCACACATTAACATACAGATACAAGATATTTCAGCTGATTTAAATAGTATATCATAACACATCTAGGTATTTATCTGTCGATTTACCCAATGCCGCCCAGTACAACTTTTTCTTTTTATTTGTATCACAAATGGACGATGATGTGTTTTTTAATTAACGCGGTAAAGCAGTGATTGTGTCAACAACGCTGATGACCTTATTCGTGCAGGCATTCTTAAAATATACAATCCACTTAAGAACCTCATTCTTCGCAGTCAGTTAAAATGTGTGCCAAATGCATGCTAGGATTTGTTTCCGTAGCGATAAATTCGAGCGCTTGGTCAACGCACATACGGATGGAACCTTAACTATAGACAATCAATTTATGAACATTTCGTTCTCCCAAGTCGGTTAAAAAAATTCAAAAAGTATATCGAACTCGTGCTAGGCCTCGAACGCATCCTTGGGATGTGTGCCAGTAGCGGTAAATCCAAGTGCTCGGTCAAGGCGCATGCGCAGAAGGCAGCAGCGCAGACGCCGATCTCGCGCCGTGGCGAAAGCACACGCACGTGCATAAGAAAAAAAGAAAGTAACTTATAAAAGATAAAATAAATAAAAATACAATAATTTTGATCATTTTTTTAATCAAACGATCAACTATTTTATTTAGATATCGCCCTGCTAATTAAGGTAAGTTCTTTTGGATTTTTTTTCATCGTTGTGATTGTAGCATACTTACTACAATTTGCGCGAAAAATTGTCCACAAATTGGCCGAGACATGACGTTGATGAAGAATTTATAGAAATTAAAAATAATACTGAGTGTGAACAGATTTTAGAAATCGAAGATCCAAGAATAAAGTTTAAAATATATACGAGTATATTAAGGGTTAAAAACAATAATATAACGGTACTTAAACTTGATGAATGTATTTTGTGTTGAGAACAATAGAATCCGGCTCAGTGAAATTATCTTATGAAATTTTGATATATGACTGTGAACACCAAATTCTTAAAATAAGATAACCAATACGAACTATTTTGTTTCAGTTAAAATGAGAGATCTCAAAAAGACTGCAGTATTTATTTTTATCATATCATTAATCAATGCAAACGGAGAGCTATGGGATGATGAAGTGACCACATTCGAGAATGTCGTCGAAGAACCTTTGAAATACATCCCAAAACCAGTCGGTAACTTCACTGATGGATTAAAAAAACCACGTTACCTGAAGTGGCCAGTGCCGAGGAATCCGTCTATGATTGATATGATGACACAGACTGTTGGAATCAATGTACCACAAGGAAATGTAGATCCTCTGAATTTATTTAGAGACGACTATTCTTTGCCGAAAGGTAAGTACTTTAAATAGTCGGGTGAAGACCAAATACATTTCCACCTTAACTCACACAATTAAAATTTCTAAGAACATTTCCGCAGTGCGACGACAATTAATCTTCAATAACGTACTTTAGGGTTCTATTTTAAGGTTACCTACTTATTGTATCGTTAAATTTTGTCGTACAACAGAAATTTTCCTATTGGTTTTTTTTTCAAGTTTTGTATGACTAACTACGCCTTAATTTCTTGCAACTTTTTGGTCCTTACCCATTTCCTAATCAATAACTAAATACAATAATAATCTTGATGTATGGATATAAGGTTCCGCAGTCCTAACCACCTTGATCCCTGTCTATGCTGCCGGCATTTGATCTCTTGTAACATACTGTTACGAAAGTGCAGTTATATCATGAAATCAAATAGTGAAAAATAAATAATGATGTTTTTAGAAGATTTGTATTTTACTAATAGTTTAAATTCCCTTTTTTTGTTTCTTTAAATTAGTTCATGTAAAATTTTGGTATACATATTTATGTTGACTAATCAATTGTTTACCATATCGTCGAGGATAGTGCAGTACCGCGTAAATAACAGCTGTCGATAAAGTTTTCATTTCAAGAAAATACTTAGCATATGTTTGAATATTGATTCGTATTGCACTATCCACGACGATATACTAATTTGTATTTCTAATGTTTTTTATTATTATTGTATATCAAAGTTTTCGCGTAAGTTTAGAATCACTTTCACTGAACAAATTTAGAAAGTTGTATTTGATCGTATTCGTGCGAGATTGAAGATGTATCCTTTATGACATACAGTATGTCATAAAGGATACATGTTTAATGTTCAACTTTCATGTACATATGTCATATTTTGGAACTCTTGATTTGCACTTTAGATGATTACTTGTAATCATAACTCTAAACAGTCTAGATAATATCTCTTTGAGATAATATCACAGACATAAAATTATAAATATGTAATAGTCGACAAAATCGCTTTCGGATTCTAATACAGCTAAGTCTGCAAGGCAACAAGGCCAATCCGTACGACTAAAGTAAGGTGGGATAGTAAGACTAACATAGTTTATTGTCTATGTCTAATGGAGTAAGACTAACAGCTAGTGAGTTATTGGACTGTGGCAGTCTACCCTCGGTGATAATGTAACCCCACCTTACCTTAATCCATAGTCAATGAAGAAACATACCTTCAGCCGCTAACAACATATTATATAAATCACAGGTTACAGCCAACCACTGGACGAGTACGACTATATCATAGTTGGCGCCGGTTCCGCCGGATCTGCCCTGGCCTCTCGACTGACCGAAGATAAACCTCGAGCCATGGTGCTAGTCCTGGAGGCAGGGAAGCCGGAGTGTCTGCTCACAGACGTCCCTATGATGGCCGCCCAATGGCCCATCTCCGAATACGCGTGGCCGTATCAAGCTGAACCGCAGCCTGAGATATGTACTGGTATGTAGCTCATCGTCTATAAATGGTTTCTAAGAATAGCTTGTACCACTTTTGTCTCAACCAAGCATTTGATCTAAGATAAACCTCAAGCCATGGTGCTAGTCCTGGAGGCAGGTAGTGTCTGCTCACAGACGTCCCCATGATGGCGGCCCATTGTATCATCTCTGATTACGCGTGGTCGCATCAAACAAAACTACAGTACATAACTTAATGTACATAAAGATCCATTCCAGGTTTGTTTCCATTCTTCCAGGTAGCGAGAACAAACGTTGCTATTGGCCACGCGGCAAAGCTGTCGGGGGCACCAGCCTGATCAATTTCATGATCTACACTCGCGGACGCCCTGAGGACTGGGACAGGATAGCTGCTGACGGAAACTATGGATGGTCAGTAATTTACATCAGCTGATCTTTATTGTAGTGTTCAGTGAACACTGTTCACCTTTGGAAAAACGTCCACTTATACAAAGACCAAAGCAGAAAGAAAAATTTAAATGTGTAATCTGGCGGAAGAGTCTGGGAATCGAACTCAGTATGTCTGGATTTCCGGTCTAACGTGTTAACCTCTCAACCACTCTAACGCCAGATAACCTTTCAAAATTTTCCTTATGCTTTGTGTGTCGATCTTTGCATTGTTTATTTAAAAGCCTTTACACCTTTTTTTCTTTATGCTTTGATCTTTGTCTAATTGGCTCAATACAAAAAAATGTGGTGTACCTATGCTAAAAAAATGACAAATTTATTTAAAAACGTACATAGATACACTATTCGAGATACTTTAAACTAAGAATCCCTAGGATCACAAAAAGTCGCGTATCTAGAGGTCCACTGGGTATCTGGGTATGATAATTGATCCACGCTTGTATGAGGTCTGCTTATTAACAAAATGAGGTGTCAGCATTTAAGTAGATCATTATATTTAATTGGAAATGAAAAATCGCAGAACTGTTATATGGCTGACGGTTTTTCATTTCATTTTCAATACATTTCTTAACAGGAACAAAAAAAAACAAAGCAATTTTGTGTAAAAAACTGTAAACATCTGTATGTGTATTAAGTTAATTTATGTGAACAAAGAAAAGTTACAAAGTTCAGATTGTATGTATATCGGAATTTCTGGTTTTATATTACTTAAATCAATTATAATTATCTTGCTGAATTCAATAAAATATCACGTGCTTGTAAACTGTCCAATTTAAGTCCCATATCTTGAATAGGAAGCCACTTTTAGGTTTACCCTTTTGGCACCATCAAAAGTTGGGTTGTTGCCAATTGGAGCTTGTGGTAGTATACATAATGAATCAAGAGGCAAGTGCAACAGGTAAAGGTAATGAGATTATAGTAGAGGAGCCCATGATGCTAAAATATGTACAGTACTCAAGCGTCGTTGAGGCCTAGATATGTTGAAGTTTAGATGAAAAGAAAATTAAAAAAAAAAAAAATGGTGTCCCATTCAGCGGAATAGGAAGCGTCTACATCTGCAGGATAGCCACCCTCACCTAGTTAAGTTTATCCACTCAATCGATTTTGGTACCTACGGCTACCAGTCACCGGTCTTATTTAACTATATAAATAGAGTCCAATTTAACATTTTTGAAAATTTTTGTTACTCCGACTTGTGGAAATCGGCAGCTTACGTTTTCGGTTAACTTTGTATTGGGTATTTCTTAAAAAAAAGTTCAACTGCGCTCCCGAACATCAGTCAGAATTGTCAGTAACACTGATATACACTGATGTTCAGTTGGTAATTGTAACCTTAACATAACGTGCTCGAGTATTGTGTTTATAATGTCTGATGATCGTTTTGTTACCTACACTCACGAATATAAAAACTCACCATGATTATGCTTGCGGTATACTATACAGTATGCTTGGTATGTGTCGCGCTCGAGTAAATGCAAAAATCTGACCCTAGGCTCCCTAACTGTTAGCTGCGGCAATAGACAGCACTTCGATTTGTGTTCGGTGTATTAGGTCGGGTCACGTGTCTGACACCTAACTCTCAATTGTCTTATCTGCGCTTGATTTATCTTCCAATTTGCAAGTCTATCCTGCGGCTATGGTAACGAGATAGATTATCTCTACATGTTCATCAGTGGTATATCTCCCCTTTTTCTCGTTTTCTCCTATCCTTAATTTGATTGACGTTTCTATATGGGTCGTTCTCAAAATATTTGCACCGCCACCTGTCAACAGGTTTGTCTTAGAAGAAGTTTTTTACACCGCATTATTTTAAATATCCAATTATCAACACATAGCAATAGACACTTTTTACATAGAAGCCAAATGATTTAAATTATAACTAAAGTATGTTAATAGACAAAAAAACGATTTAAAACTAGGTTTTGTCGGTCACTTGCCGTGTCCCATCGCGAGGTACTCATGTTTCGTTGTAATAAAAACATATACATTACCGACTTAGCTTAAGTTCAGTACTCCATTTTATTTTCATATATGATGAGGATTGAATACTACCATATCGAATAATAATACTATGCTTATGTTGCGAATTATTTGCAATTTAAGTTTGTCCACGCCATTTTTTGTCGTTCACTTGTCATGAGACAAACATTACAATTGTGCGACTACTATTTCGTTTCCCCTGCCTCACCCCGCATACATTGAGACCTTCAGTTTCCACCTAACGCTGTCCCGAGTGACACGTCGTCAGTGTGCTCCACTAAAAAAATATGATACATACACTTACGCGAGCGGGAGTTTGTAATGGGTATGTATGTAGTCTATATTCTGCCTTCCATATTTTGGTTGACGTGTGTACTATCGCATTCATTTTAACTTATAATGCGTAAAGTATGGTCTACTTTTATGTGTATAAATATGCAGTTCATCAACGAAATACTTTATTTGTTTTGATGACATAACTGTCATTTTGTCCATCTCCTGTATGTCGTTCACTTGTCTATACAAAAACAGGTGAACGACACATACGGCAGGCGAACGACAATTATTTAAACACTTTTACAAAATTATTTAAAAACCAGGTTTTATCGGTCACTCGCCGTGTCTCAACTCATGTTTCGTTGTTATAAAAACATATATATTACCGAAATAGAGTATTTCATTTTACTTTCAAGCTGTCTTAGGAATCGTTAGCAGGCGGCGCCCGCACCAGATTTCGAAAGCATCAATCCTCTGCCTGTCAGCGGCTTTGAGCGTCCAGGTCTCAGCCCCATAAAGAAATATGGAGAAGACAAGTGTACAGACGAGGTGCATGTTAGTCCGGTAAGGGATGTTTCTATTTTTATATATTTTGGCCGAGTTGGTTCATCGCTGTTTTGGCCATTCCGATTCGTCTGCGAATCTCCAGTTTACATGTGCCTCTACTTGTGACAATGGAGCCAAGGTACTGGAAGTGATCAACAGTTTCGAACTCTTGAACCAGGTTAGTACTTTGTCGACTAGTAAATGGTCGGCTATCATCAGCTCGGTCTTTTTTTTAATTAATATCGATACCCATTCTGAGGCTGGTTGTTTTGACTCGTTCCAAAAGTTGGGCCACTTCTGCTTCGGGTGATGCAAAATAGGCGATGTCTACCACGTACCTTCAAGGGCTCCATATCTGTTAAATAGTATTGGGGATATGATGCATCCCTGTCGTACGCCTTTCTGGAACTTAAAGTTCTTTATGTGACATCTCCTACCGTCACCATTCAGTATCCAGACTCGTAAAGGCTTTATAAAGTGTTACCAAATGTTCTGGCTCCTAACGCAGCCGAAGGCTTTCTGGTAATCAGATGTGAAGGAATTCCTCGAAGATGACGAAAACAGTAGTAGTAAAATCAGCGGGTAAGAAACAATATCTCAAAAGAGGCAGCATTAGGATGCAGAAACGTTATTTAAATGATTCGCTGTTGACCCTTCATAAGAGATTTATAAAATCACGTGGGTATGCTTGAGATTTGCATCTTTTTGCCGGCTATGACCTTTCTGGATTGTACAGGCTTCAAAACCTCCTGAGAAATTACCTATGAGATGAGAATTAAATGCTTGTTTTCTTTATGCAAATTACTAACATAAGGAAAAAATATAAATAAAAAACAATCAAAAAAGCACTAGTTGACAGTTCAACGTAGGTTTTATTTAAAATGTCATTTACCTGCAACCGTCGTCGTTAACCTGCTAACAAATTCAGTTAAGTTGGAACATATTTGTCGCAAACCTGCACCCATTGTCGATAACCTGGTAACAAATGTCGTTTACCTGACATCGATGTCTTTCACCTGTCGACCTAAAATTTCAAACACCTATATCTTCTAAGATATTCAATTTAACTACTTCCCCCGACGTGATATCAATTGTCTGAATATATTTCTAGCGATCCTATGAAAAATAAAAGAAGAAATCGCAACTTTAAAAAAAATGCAAAATTAACGCAGCGGTGCAAATATTTTGAGAACGACCCATATAACCATATGACTGCTGTCGTCTTTCTTTGCGTAACTATGGCGTTTTACGTCTAAAGTTGCTAAGCGGTTTGCCTCATTTTGATACTTTCAAAGATGTTAGATCGCCAAAATGACCTACTCCTATTAGCAGCAAGCTCTCTCAACGTATCGCGTAATCGTTGAGATCTCGTTTTAGACTAGTCAAGTTTAGTACGCGTACACGTCAAGTCCACTGGCCAACTCTACTGCCACACGCGCAAGAGAGAATTTAAAACAAAATTCAGCCCCAGCCATTTTGAAGTCCACAAAAGATGAAATTCATAGTTCTTGTATAGGGTCGCCGTCATGGAAATCGATGAGAAACACTATACCGGGTGATCCTGATCAATCCAAATGGGTCAGAAGGGAGAACTCACAAACTATAAGAAATAAGGAAATCTGTTCTTAGCAACCATGGCGTCGAAATTAGATTGAATAAAAACTACATTATATTTTTTTTATAAATAACTTACATCATTTCATACATAACCCGGTCAAAACTGCTCTAAAGAATGTAATACAATTATTTACAAAATTTAAACCAGGTTCGATTTCCGGTTATGAATGAGATTTATAAAAAAAAAAATTATGCGTTTTCTTTTAAATCTAAAATCGACGCCTTGGTTTCTAAGAACTGATTTCCCTATCTATTATAGTTTTAGTTTTCTCCCTACTGACCCATTTGCATTGACCCTGTATATATTTTCGTGGGGGCGTGATACGCGGTGGACCTCATGAGAACGGCATTTTATGTATCCGATCTAAACCAAACTGTTTGGGAAATCTTTTGCTTGACATCCTACTTCCTAGTAATTAGTAATCAAATGACACGTTTGTATTGCACAAACTCACACATTCCATTCCAGAGGGTATATCAGCCTAGATTAGTAATAGACTAATGCATGCATGACCTGACCTATGCTAATTAACATTGTGTCAGAACAGGAAATGATTAATAAATCTTTAGCATATATTGATTAGTTAGCATCTGTGTTTTTGTCTCATTTGCTCAAACCGTAACGGAAAGAGACAACGCGTTATATAAGCATTTTGTAAAAGTTTCTACAATATAGAGTTTAAATATGCGCAATAATTGGACCCATGTACATACATAACGGAATAATATTGCCATTAGTGTTTTCCTAGTTCCGCTTGTGAGGTAATTGCGTTTTTTCAGGATTTTTAGGGTAGGTCTCCATTGAAAGGAGGCTGAGTGGATACATGCGGAATGATTGTCGATTGACGACGCGTTTGGCTCGGTTTGTAGACACCTGCCTACTGAGTCGGCGGTCCCGGGTTCGAATCCCGGCCGGGGCAAATATTTGTGCAAATATTTGTTCTTGGGTAGGTAATGGATGTTATCTATATATGTATTTATATATTATGTATATCGTCGCCTAGTACCCATAGTACAAGCTTTGCTTAGTTTGGGACTAGGTCGATTTGTGTATGATTGTCCCTTAATATTTATTATTTATTTATTATAATTCCAGGTCATACAGTGAGGTTCTGGAATATTACATGAAAGCTGAGAGAACAGATTTGAAGCGGCTGCCAAAGAACCCGCCCTACCACGGCCGCGATGGTCCGCTTAATGTGGAGAATGTTTCATTCAGGTAGGTATATCTCCTATTTAATCCATCTATGTCAAAACAAGACACCTACGAAAATGGCGTTTGTTCGGACATGCGCTTAGGAGACCGATCAACCACTTGTCCCAGCAAGATTTACATAGACTTTACATAGAAACTCTCGCGAGTCTCAAGACATAATATTATAATGCTTACGGAACTGCTCACGTCTTAGAAGTCGAACATCGCGCAACATGTTTCGAATCGGTTCGAAGATCAAACGCGACTCCATTCGAAACATATTCCAAATAAATTATGTATAGATACATTTATTCTAAAAATATGCAAGTTTTGTAAAGTCTGAACTTACCATTATGCCAGCATCGTTCCCCCGCTGAATTGTTACGGAGACCTGCTGAACTTCATAACAATGACAATAAATAATTTGACGACGCAGTTGGCGCAGTGGTGAAACAGCTGCCTGCAGAGCCGGCGGTCCTGGGTTCGAATCCCGGCAAGGGCAAATATTTGTGTGATTAACACAAAATATTTGTGCCTGGGTCATGGATGTTCTACGTATTTAAGAACTAGCTGTGCTGCTCGGTGTTACCCGCTAATCCCACGGGAACACTTAATTTATTCGGGATGAAAAGTATCCTATGTCCTTTCCCGGGTCTCAAACTATCTCCATACCAAATTTCATCTAAGTCGGTGCAGCGGTTTAAGCGTGAAGAGGTAACAGACAGACAGACACACTTTCACATTTCCATATTAGTATGGATTTATTTATCTATACAAGTATGTATAGCGTCGATTAGTACCCATAACACAAGCCTTCTTGAGCTTAATTTAGGGGTGTACCCTTGTTTTGTCGACAAACTTTTCATCGAATATTATTTCATCGACAACGATTCATCGAAACTTCAGTACTAGTAATATTGTTTGGCGTTATTTTATTTCAACTACTATTTATTTAAATTTATCTTACTACGTAGAAATACTACTCAACGAATATTACTTAATCGCTGATTTGTTTCATATTATCTTAATTGGCACAACTACAAAACATTGCAATTCATTTCTTCGACGTATTACTTTAATACAATTGTATATGTCCTACTGCACATTTATACATTTACAAAAAAAACGGCCGAGTCGGATCTGCTCTGAAAGGTGAATCATTTAAAGTTTGAGAATAGGTTGAGGTGAATCAATCACCTTTCAGAGCAGATCCGACTCGGCCGGGTTAGGTTAGGTTAGTTTTTTTTTTATATCCCTAAAAAATATTTTCCATTTTAGTTGTAGCGAGCTGGACCCGTACATGCAAGTGAAATTATATTACGTGAAGTAAGTTTTATGTAATTTAAAAAGATTTTAAACGATAAATTATGAAACGTACTTCTATGAAATAATACATCTGTGTAATGAATCATCCGCCATATGAAAATCCGTGATATAAAAATACTCGTAATGAAATTTCGATAAAGTGAGTTGTCGATGAAATGAAAATACTTGAAACGTTATCTTTGAAGTAAAATTCGACGTAACGAGTGTCGGCGATTCAAGGGTAAACCTAATTTAGGACTAGATTGATTTGTGTGTGGTTGTCAGATATTTATTTATTTACTTAACATTAACTACATATTATATTTCTCTGTACACTGAACAATCCCATTGGATCAGTATGGGAAAATCTGTAACTATAAGAGATATAGAAACATCTCATGAACTACGTTTCTATACTACTAACATTAATTCCTTACCGAGGTATATAGGATATCTAAGATTTTGTTCATTTTAGTGGTTATTAATTTTTATTGTAATGTTTTCAGAACTGGGTTAGTGGAAGCATTTTTGGAAGCTGGTAGACAACAGGGCATCCCGACTGTCGACTACAACGCACCGGACGGATTTGGTTTTGGATACGTTCAAACCACCACCCACTTCGGACATCGTGTCAGCGCCGCAAAAGCGTATCTCCATCCTCATAGACGCAGAAGGAACATGCATATTCTCTCGTCTGCAACAGTCACTAAAGTCTTGATTGAACCTTCAAGCAAAAGAGCTTATGGTGTTGAGTACGTCAGGAATGGAAAGAAGTACATAGCACGGTCTCGCAGAGAAGTGATTCTATCAGCAGGACCGATTGCTTCACCGCAACTGCTCATGCTATCAGGAGTTGGGCCTAAAGAACATCTAGAATCCCTCGGAATTCCTGTCATCAAAGACTTGCCCGTTGGCAGGACGATGTACGATCATATAGCGTTCCCAGGAGTCGTGTTCCGGTTGAGTTCTAACAACGCAAGTATTCTGCTAAACAAAGTCGTTACAGCCCAAAATTTAATCCAATGGCTTCATTTTGGAGAAGGTTTGTTATCAAGCATAGGCGCGATTGAAGGTATAGGATACATCAAAACATCACAGTCAGATGATCCTGAGCAGGTACCGGACATCGAACTGATTTCAATGGCAGGATCGGTAGCGTTAGATTCTGGCGCTTTCCTTAGAAAAGCCTGGAAAATAAAAGACAAAACATACAACGAAGCCTTCAGTTCTTTAAACGAAGTCGATACATGGTCAGCGGTTCCAATGCTGCTCCAGCCAAGATCTAAGGGCTACTTAGAGCTCCGAGATACTAATCCTTTCTCGCATCCTAGGCTATACGCTAACTATTTGAGCGACCCTAGAGACTTAGCAACGTTGAGAGAAGCTGTCAAATTCATCATTAAGTTAGGAGAGTCTGAAGCCTTTAGGAAATATGGAGGGCAGTTGCATCTGCCTCAGTATTCTCAATGTAGAACACATGTGCTAGGATCGGATGATTATTGGGATTGTGCTATCAAGACGCTGCTCATAAGTCTTCACCATCAAATAGCGACGTGTCGGATGGGGCCCACCAACGATCCTCTGGCTGTCGTGGACCCGGAACTGCGGGTATACGGGGTAGGAGGCCTGAGGGTGGTGGACTCTGGAGTGATCCCGCGCCCGACGGCTGCGCACACCAACGCGCCAGCAATCATGATTGGTGAGAAGGCAGCAGATATGATAAAGAGGACTTGGGCTACATTATAATACTATAAACTTAATACATTATGTTAAATAAATTATATTGTGATATTTATTCAGTTTGTATCATTTTAAAATAGTGCCAGTTACGCCAACCCCGCCAACGTCACCTAGTCACGTCCACATTTCAACGATCAAAAATTTTGTAACTCAAACCGCTACTAAGTGTTTTTCTGTCCCTGTTCATTTAGGAGCACTTTTTTATTTATTAACCGACTTCTAAAAAGGAGGATTTTATGTTTGTTACCTCAGAACTTTCGACTGGGTGAACCGATTTTGATAATCCTTTTTTTTATTTAAAAGCTGATGCTTCCCGTGGTCCCATTTCAATTTGGTCCAGTTCTGACAAAGGCATTCACGAGAAGACCATATAGTACGTCTTAAATTTGGTTAAGGTGTATTATGTGTGACCTATAATGTCGGAAGTCTATTTAATAATTTGTTGGCGTCCAAATCTGATAAAGCTATCCAAACTTTGAAGTCGGTTTTTTTGTTAAAATTTTATTTGTCATGACGTCATTGGCATGGTGAATCTGTTCACCGCTTAGCGTTTAAAAGGTTAACTTCCAGCATGATCTTGCGAACAACGGGCGCACACCAACGGCCCAGCGATCATGATTGGTGAGAAGACATTGAGTTGAATTATGATACTCGTATTCTATATAACAAAAATAGTAATAATTAAAGGCTTCAAGCGTGGCATCTGTTTTCATAGTAATTGTTGAGTGATTTGGCACCGACTTCAAAAGGTGATTCAAATGTAATCTGTACATGAACGGGTTTTTTTGGCTTTTCAGTTTATTTCGAAGTCGGTTCTTTTTTATTTTTATTTTTTTAGTTAGTCCCATTGTCCAAAAAGAAACATATTAAACGTTACCATTTTTTCAAAGACAATAGTAGTCGGAATGTACATAGTTCCGCAATAATTTGAACTGCATATTTAGTTTAATATATTAACACGTTTAAATTATAGTATCGTTTTAATACAATCACACAAAAGTAGTCTTTATTTCCCACAAAGTAAAGTCTCAAATAAATTTGCATTCGATATTTGTAATAAATTATATATGGGGTACCTATTATGTTTGGTTGTTTGCTTAGGTGAAACTTTTTCAAGCGATTCCGTAACGAAACAACAAAACGTACAGTATGAATAATCTCATGACTTCATCGTTCTCTTTTTATCACCAGCCAAAAGATGTACATATATTATTGTACTAAGGTTTCACCTCAAATAATCACATTTAAACAAAAAAACTGAACATATTCGCAACTACAAAATTTGGAATTCTTAGCTTCAATATTGGCTGAGATCTTGTCACGTGTTCCAATTAAAGCTAAATATCATGGAAACTACTGGTCCTATATCCACCAAACATAGTTAAGAACCATCTCGACGGACAAGTCTTTGGATAAAAAAAACGCACTCAAATTGGTCCATCCGTGGGAGCTACAATGCCACTGTAGACATACACACTGATACCCAAATGCACAGACAATTCCTTTAGGCGAAGGCAGGTCATCCTCCTTTTCAGTCAATTTCGAGCAAGGTCATGTTCTCGGTTCGTCACCTTCTCGGCAGATCATCTTCGCTTCCCGACATTTTAGAAGGACGTCATGTTCTCAGCTAGTCAATTTCTCAATAAGTCAACTTCGTTTCGTGTCAATTTCGAGGGACGTCATATTCTCAGCTAGTCACCTTCTCAGCAGGTCATCTTCGCTTCCTGTCAATTTCGAAGGATGTCATTTTCTTAGCTCGTCAATTTCTTAGTAGGTCATCTACGTTTAAGAACTTCAACGTTATTTGCTTATCTCTATTAATATAATTACAACTTTTACGGATAAAATACAAAGGGTAAGTACATAAAGGTACCATAACATTGGTTACAAGCCTAGAACATTTCGTTGAAATAGATTTACTTAGACGATGACTAACCCAGAAAATGACGCCCTGCGAAATTGACCCACTTAGAAGATGACTAAAGTAGAGAATGATACCCTACGAAATAGACTTACTTAGAAGACGACTAATCCAGACAATGTCGTCCTGTGAAATAGACCTACTTAGAAGATGACTAACATAGAAAATTACGTCCTGTGAAATAGACCCACTTATAAGATGACTATCCCAGAAAAAGACGTCCTTCGAAATAGACGTAAAACTAATATGACGTTTCACTACATTGACTTTCCACGAAAACGACCTGCTTCGCCTAAAGGACATAGGTAATTAAGTATGTTAAACTTGTAACATCCCTCTTTCTCGTTGGGGGTTAAAAATAACCGACATCAAAGATGCGTCTTGGGAACAACTGTTCGAAATATTAAAAAAATACCTAAACCACACGTGTACTAAACATTTTTGGAGAGTTCCCTCAATGTTCCCGGAATCTATTATCAGATCCTGACCTCATGACAATGGGAACAACTAGAAAGCCCTTTCAAATAAAAAACCATTTATTTTTTAAATTGGTACACTCGTCTTCGATCACACTAAAAAAAAGTGCGAGTCGGACTTGCGCACCGAGGGTTCCCTACCCATCTTAACTGGCCGGGTTAAGTTTTAAGTTTGCACCTGGTATGTATGGCGCCGGAAACAAATGATGTGCAAAATTAACGCAACCGATCACGTTTGTTGTATAGGAGCGCCGGTACATATTTATTTTATTATGTTTCTTTATATTTATTGTTAAAGCGGCAACACAAATACATCATCTGTAAAAAAATACACTATCTATCTATTACAGTTCATGAGATACATCCTGGTGCCTGTTTTTTACCCTCTGGGTACGGAACACAAAAACGCCTGCTCCGTTTTATTGACGTCGATTTAAAAAAGGCAAACGTAACCGCGGACCGGAAGACACAGCGTGGAAAGGCTCCCAACTAGGTGGACCAACGACCGTGGTTAGGATCGCGGGCAGAAATTGGATGAGGGCTGTACAATACCGATCGTTGTGGAGAACTTTGGGAGAGGCCTTTGTACAGCAATGGACAATATCGGCTGATACGATGATGATGATGAACCGTAACCGATTCTATGCCGACTGAATCCAAAGGAACCCAGTGACGTCCACCAGGTCATCAGTCTACCTTGTTAAAGGCCTACGTTGCGCCTTATTGTAGGTATTCCACTTAAGAACCTGTCGGCCCCACGGCTTTCGGTTCTACAAACAACGTGCTTTGCCCATTGCCTTATCAGTTTTGCAACAATTTTACACTAAAAATAACCGACTTCAAATAAAATAAATCCGGGAACAACTGGACGAGTTATCATAAAACTCCAAAATCTTCATGTTTTAAAATCGGTTTGTAAATTACGGAGGTCTGGCGAAACTAACATAAAAAAATAGAACCGAATCAAGGATCTCCTCTCCATTTAGGTTTCCTTTTTTTAAGTGATTCTAGTTTCATGATATTTTGTCAATTTAAATATTTTCTTTTATGTTTGCCATAGAACCCGAATTTGAGCCAAACACGATTTTAGATTTTAGATGTACTTATGGCTTGGTCAAAAATTTCAATTTTACAATTTCTACTTTTACTAAACTTGTTACACATCCATACCTGTGCTAACTCGGGGCACGTTCTAGGGATAGGATATCGATAAAAAAGATGTCGATATAATTATATGAATATATGTGCTCATTGAACATTCTCGATTACTATAAAAAGGTTCGATGTCATATCTGATATCGAGCCTCTTAATTTAAGGTCATTAATAAAAGTATGAGGATGTCATTTCAATCAAAATGACAATTTACGTATATTATGAAAATTATTTTAAAATAAACATGTAAATACACGTTTATATATGTTTATTTTTTTTTATTTAAAAATGTGGAGAAATAAGTAATATTTATTTATGTCGATGACATTTAGATGTTGACAGTAACATCGATATATTTTTTGTCGATAAAATATTTTGCTACGTCACTTTCGTATAGGTGCCCGAGTTATCCCAGGTATGCATCAATGTTCAAATTTGTGTCACATCCTAGGACCAGATTGATCTATAAAGCCATAAAAATATATACAATCAAGTTCAACCCGTTCCTTAGAAAAAGTAGTATATAAAATTATAGGTAGGTACTCTGATTTCCAGCGCCTCTAGCACAACTGTATCACGCAACTTTTTTTCACGGGACCTATCTCTTTCTTCGCTGCACTGTGAGAAAGTGACGGGCGATGCTATGTAGAGTCGCGAAGCTTAGTTGTTCTAGGCTACGCTAGGCTCACGACCTGCCCGCTACCGGTGACGTCTGTCACAGTAATGGCGGCAGCGGGCAGGTGGCGGGGACACTTTATTATACAAAGATGTCTATACACTACACGTACCACACACAGACAGGAGGTTAAAATTTAATCTGCCTCTCAGATCCCTTGCCATGAGTTATCGTGACCGTACTCGTTAGTGACAGCGTAAACGGTTTGTATGGAGAAGAGTGCGGCGCCCCTGGCGGTCACTGTGTAGAACTACAATTCTCCATAAAAATCTTTTACGCAGTCGCTGGTAAGTACAGTCACTGTAAACTCATGGTAAGGGTATACAAATTGTGACTGAGATACGGAACTTAAAAAATATATATATTTGAAAATGAGGTTTTTTGTTTGACTTCGGAACCCTAAGCACTCCTATATAAGAAGCGCCGCCGAGTTTTCAGACATATAACTCCATGAGTTTCAGCGCGGAAGTGAAGTAAGTTACTTATTAATTTATTATTTCACCGATAAACGAAACCATAGCTTTTTTTTAAATATTTAACAATAATCATCGTTTTTTATTTATTTATTTATTTATTATTTATTAGGAGAACCAACAGCTACATACAATACATTGCTCTTAGAAATAGTTCATGGAAAGCCAATTACAGGTTCCCACCGGTAGTGACATTTTATACAAAAATAAAGTGCTCGCACAATGCACAACATCGCAACTACCTGTGACTACAAACTAAGTGTAATAGAACTAATTTAAATAAAACAACTAATATAATCAATGCACCAGACAGCAGATTCGGTTAAAGCACGCTCACTTAAAAAATTCGTTCGTCATCTTACGCCTTACAGCCGGGATATTACTGTTGAAGATGTCGATATCCAGCTCTTTTGCTACTTTATTAAGACTTTTACCAGCACGCAACAGAAAACTATTCTTCCTATAGTTACGCGAGGAAAAGGGAACTTTATAGTTTAAAGTTTTTTTTTTTTTCTAATATAAATGACTTAGTTAAATAATATAAATGGAATTGGAATTATTTTGAATCTGTTGATGCTGAACAGTTTAATTCTTCAAGTGTAAAAGAAAATAATATGGTTGTGATTGTTTTATATAAAACTAACTATGTTATATAATAAATTGTGAATACCTAACATTAATATTCATCTCTCATGGTTCATCAGTCATCACTAAAAATTTAACTTCATTGTTCTCTGCTACCTACAGTAAGCGTCACTTGCAGAACACTTTTTATTTTAGTTTTGGTTCAGTTTTCATCCGCCTTCAAAAAGGTGGTTCTATGTTCGACTGTATGTATTTTTTTATGAATGTCTACCGATTTTTCCGCCAATTATGCACCGATTCTCAAAACGCTTTTTTACCTTTATAATTTTAAAAATTTTGAAAGAAAAAAATACGACCATTTCGATTGCATAAATTTAAATAACGATATTGTTTCAGGGATGGGGGATCTTACAAAGATTACCTACGCTCTTCGTGCTTCTAGCATTAACAACTGCCAATGCAGAACTCTATGATTTCGATGGGAATTTAATTGGCGATGACATCCAGCCACTAAATACCAACGCAACTCCCCCAGCGAGCCCGCCAGCTGGCGCTGGCCAATCCGGTGGAGCGAGTCAGGAGCCGTCTATATTGGGTCTGATCACGCAAACTATTGGTGTCAATGTGAGCCAAGGGGAAGACCCACTTGCAGTATTCAGGGACTCCTATCCATTGCCTCACGGTAAGCATTGAGTGACTTAAAAGCTAAAAAAATAAAATAAAATATATCGGATATCACCTTGCTTGAACGAATGACGTGATTACTTTTACGCACGCTTTTGTGTAGAGTGGCTTATTCCCGAATTAATTATCAGAAACAAAAAAAAATTGAAGATATTATCATTGACCACTAGGATCTAGATGATTTAATTTTTTTTATGTCATCTGAGTAAATATCATCAATATCATCATCAAATTCTATACAAATAATGAGACAGTAAAAGGATGAATACTGTACATTAAAGATATTTGAGAAACCGGCCAAGAGCATGTCGGGCCACGCTCAGTGTAGGGTTCCGCAGTAACGTTGCTCATCCTTGAAATGAAATGAAATGAAATGAAATAATTTATTCAGTAAGTAGGCCACAAGGGCACTTTTACAAGTCAGATTGTGAATCTACCAGCATTTCGCAATAGGAGACCGCTGTTGAGAAGAAAGCCGAAAGAAACTCAACAGTAAGTCATTTTTTCGTAAATAATACTTAGAACAATTACATTACAGTCCGCCACCCTCGATTGTTTGCCAATGTTGTAACTAATAATAATGTCTCGGCGAATAACCCAATTGTCCGAATGTGTCACACATTTAATAGTATTTGCCAAAAATGCGACATATATTCAATGACGTTTTATACATTTAAAGCCACAGTGTCACAGGTCCTTAAATGCGAATAATTATTTAGTATAGTAATTAGTATAGTAAGTTTAATGTAGTTACTTCCGCTTTTTATTTAGAACTGTAATCTGAAAATGATGTGAACAGTTCTTGTTGAGTTGCAAACAAATGATGATATTATGTATGTATAATATGTAATTAAGGCATAAGCTGTTAGTTTGTAACTTGTTACTGTTCCTACATATAATAAATAAGTAAATAAATTACATTAGTGTTATAACTAATTATTACATGCGTACACGTATAGGAGATATATAGATACTCCAAATCAATGTTAGGTGGGAATATTAAAATTAAAATTTAACGATCAATTTAAAATATTAAATATACCCAGAGATGTATAAAGTCTCTAGGTGTCACAACATGCAATAAAATATAATTACTTAATTAATTTAATCCCACAGAGATGTATAAGGTCTCTCGGCGTCAATGTGAATAATTTACAATAGACAATAATTATTAAACCTAAATTTCCTAGAGATGTATAAGGTCTCTAGGCGTCACAATATACAAAAGAGAAAAATAAATAATGATAATAAAAATATGATTATAGTTTTCATTTCTCAGAGATGTATAAGGTCTCTGAGCGTCATTATTCAGTACACTAAGTTTATTAGAGATGTATACAGTCTCTAAGTTAAAAAAATAATAATAATAACTTCAATCGAGTACAGGATGAAGTCTCTCACGTCAATTCACTAAACGCTGGTAAGCAGTTATAGTACGGCTCTTCCCTGGTGAATTTTTCGCTTCGAGCGCTAATCTTTCAAACAAAGGCCATTGTCTCTATTATCGTAAAGCCGCAAGCTACCGAGTTAGGACGTGCTATTATAATATTCATATGAAAAACAAACGGTATCGTCATAGTATTAAGGTTCAAATCAAAATAATATGAGTGCTGTATTGCTTCGGGGCGGTCTATTGTCCTACACTACCAAAACGCAATATCTAGAATATCAGTGACATTAAATTTGAACCTTAATACTATGACGATACCGTTTGTTTTTCTCATGAATGTTTAGTGGCTCGTGCTAACTCGGTTGCTAGCGGCTTTGCGATAATAGAGACAATATGGCCTTTGTTTGAAAGATTAGGGCTCGAAGCGAAAAATTCACCTGGGAAGAGACTTACTATACTACACAACTAATTTGGCCCTTGCTAGTGTGAACAGACCGGACCCCACAAACGCCACGCTTCACAATAGACTTAAGTTATGAGAAAGATTTCAAGCTCTATAAAAAGGTCGTAAACGCCAAAGTAACTGTAATTACTTATTACCTTCTGGAAGTCAACTTAAGTAGGTCATTTTAAGAAAATTATGAAATTTTGCGATAACTCAAAAACGGCTCGACCGATTTTGTTCAATATAATTTTCATTGAAAGTACCTACTTATAAGGCCTCATGTCCATGAATTTTTCCATAATTTTTTGACCCGTGGTTGAAAAGTTGTAAAAAAAGGGGGGGACGCTATTTTTTTTTATTTTCGGAGCAAATATTTATAAAAATGCCGACTTTTAAAAAAAATAATGTTTGGAGACCTCTATTATTTTCAAAAGACCTATTCAACGATACCCCACACAATAGTGTTGAAATGAAAAAAAAAATCACCCCCACTTTAGGTGTTCGGGAGGTAGGTACCCGAAAAAAAAGTTTTTTTTAGTTTTTATTTCACCGTTTTGTAGGCGTGATACATACACATACTCATACCAAATTTCAACTTTCTAGTACTAATGATCACGGAGCTAATCCGCGGACGGACAGACGGACAGACGGACAGACGAACAGACGGACAGACGGACATACGGACATGGCGAAAACTACAAGGGTTCCTAGTTGACTACGGAACCCTAAAAAATTACGTTGGTGTGTATCTGAAAAGTAAATTAAATTATGTTTCAAAGGTTTTTAGAATGTTTTATCCGTCTGTCTGAGAGTTTGTTAACTAACTCCGGAAAATGTTACTTGATAATAGTTTATAGAATTGTTTTTATCCAGTTTCGATGCATGTGTTTTTGCACATGTACATTTTTCATGCTTCATAATAAATGGCTCTAGCTGTTCCGCCTTTATTCTACTTAATTCGCAAATAAGTTAAAGGCTTAATGAAATAGTATTTTATGCAACAGTTGTATAAGAGGGGGCAAAAGACGCGAGTGGCATGGGTTACGATGTGAGTGTAGCGAACATCGTAAGAAAGATGCCACGAGCGTTTTTTGACCTACTTATACAACGATGCATACAATACTTTTTCTACGACTCGACATTTAATAAATAAAATGCAAATAAATAACAAAGAAAATAATTACATGCTCCCGCTCGGAACCATCAAAATTAAAAAAAAAATTGTCTGATAAACTTTTTTTAATGACGTCCATCTGTAAAAAAAAAGAACTTATACCTAAAGGTATACGTTCACTATACTAAACATCTGTCAAGAAATATGAACTTATACAAAAAGGTATACGTCCACTATACTAAACATCCATGCACTGAAGATAAAACTTTTTTTTTAAGTTGGCAGCAATGCCTATATAGTAGATTGTTTGACAAGGGGCTAAAACAAGCCATTATATGACATGAGATAATTATTTGGACGAGCGAACGAAGAAGTGAGCGAGGCCAAATATATCTGAGTGTCATAATGGCTTGTAGCCCCGTGTTAAACACTTTGCTTTTCACTTCGACTGAAAAAAAAACGACTGAAATAATTAATTTTATTTTATCATTTTGTATTCTTAGCCAAGATGAAATGTTTAAGATTAAATTTCTTTTCGTTGATTATAAGACGTGCTAAAATAAAATTTCAGTTAATATTCCAGTACATTGTAAATAAAAACTTTTTAGTTTATTTTTTTAATTGGGTCGAGCTGATCACGTTGCAGGTTGATTTATTTTATTTGTAAATAGTATGTAGCTGGCCGGTAACAAGATTTTTTTTCAGTGTCATAGAAATTTGTATGGGATTATATGGTTTCCTTTTAAACCCTGGGGGCTAAATGTACTATTTAAGCCCCGCTTTGCGAACTTAAAACGACGTACTTTTTTAACAGGAGAAGTGAAAAGTTTTTTTTTAATTGCAAATTGTGTGAATACAACTGTTTATCTTGTAATGTGTGGTACTAAGTGATGCTTTTTTGGCGACATTATAACATCGCTTAGCAGTGATTTTTTGGGCAGTAGAGTATAGATTTTTACAAACTTTCATAATTTATGTCTTTATATTAGAGTTAGTAACTAAATAAATGACAGAAAAAAGTACTGGAGTAGAAAAACAAAATTACGATCGCTTCTTTTGTGTTACGAAAGTTGCTCATACAAAAGATATTGGTAACTATCGTTACACAAAGGAATCAATTAAGTTTTGTTTTCATTAAAGCCCTTGACTTATGTACATGTATTTTTAAAATGACTTATATATTATCAATAACGTTATATATTAGACAAGCAATGCAAGCAGTAAATTAGTTTCCACATAAAAAATCATATTTTTCTTGAAAGGCTATTATTATAAGAAACATTGTGCAAGATAATAATTTATGGTCATCTTAATAGATGTCGTTAATGTATGTCCTGGTAGGACTATGACCTAATTATGTTTTCAATGTGCATTGAATAGTTCTCTACACAAAATATCTTGAACGATGTTTTAAAAATACCCTAAATAAACCTAGCCTCAATTTAAACTATACAAATAGGTTAGAATCCAGGCAAGAAATAAAACCAAAATGATGTCGACAATTTATTAACGGTTCCGTTCGTTTTGTATTTATTCTGACGACGACCAATCAAAGAAAAAATCTATCAGTGTACAAAACTTAGTGGATTATACTTCGTATCTCTTCGAAGACGATTACAGTTTACAAAGCAGCAATACATGGTATGATGCCGTCCTTGTCACACTTTTAGAGATCGTATCTCTGTGCCGTATCTATAGGAAACAAATAACCGGTCCCGATTATCTATCTCTCTCTCGCATCCCCTGCCCCGGCGCCCATTTGGGCTGAACTAGTCGTCATTACTTACATATTTTGGTGTTGTCCGAGTCACACATTACGTAAAATTATTTCGCCACTAAGTGTAGAATTGTTTCACGTATAATGAGCGGAAGGAAAAGATATCGAGAAGATGATGGTTACGAAGAGCTTATGTTGAAGATAAGGAGATTAGAGAAGGAGGTTATGAAAAAAAGTCGACGACAAGTATTGTATAGTTCGGAGTGCGATTCGGATGAGGATTTTTCCGAATATGGTAAGTGAATACAGCTGTTAAGCTGTCTAAATATCACGCTATACAGAAATATAAATCTCCACGTACATCGCGTCGAGATAACGGCTCCACGTATATCGTGTTGAGCGCTTACCCCCATAATTGTTTTTTTTTTATAAAAAACTTGAAATTATGGATGTTCTATTTTATTTGCTCCACATATATTGTGTATGAGCGTAAACCTAAGATTTTACCTATATGGAATAATCTTATCTAGACACGCGGCAGCGTGTCCAGCCAAGTTCACCGCAGGAACTGGCGAGCAGCAGCCGTGTGTTATATTACACGAACCGTTTGGAGCCACTTTTGACCCCCCAATAACTCCAAATCTATTTAACATAAAAAAATGAAATTTGGCTTATGTATTAAGATCCTTTAGAACAAGTAGAACCCCAAATTTCATTAATATAGGTTAAATAGTTATTGAGATATTAAAGTCCAAAAAACGGTATTTTTATCACTGACTGACTGACTGACTGACTGACTGACTGACTGACTAGTAATCAAAAACCTAACCCACTTCCAGGTGACCTAGAAAGGTGAAATTTGGCATCCAGCTTAGTAATTGTGTGTGTATACATATAAAAATCTAAAACAGTGATTTTTTTATGTTTTTTTATTATTATTATTATTATTGATCGTTGTTGCCTCAGAACTCTGTCATTTATAAACCGATTTGGAAAATTCTTTTTTTGTTTGAAAGATATACTAGAATAGCATATACACTCACACGCACACACTTACACATACATGCACATAACAATCCAATACGTACTAACCGTTTTGGAAAATTCTTTGTTTGTTCAAAACTTTCAAAAGATGTACTAGAATAGCACACAGAACTAATTAACAAATAATAATTAAGTAATTTACACATCATAATAATTTCTGTACAAAAAGTAATGATATCCCATCAAAAACATAAATGTAAAATGAGAGCCAAGTTCAATATCGCGTGCACTTCGCCGACAAAAGAATTGAGATCTGCAAGGGCGCCAAGTTCTTTGCTCTAAAATTTTTAGATACAAGGACATGCGACATACTCAATGCATTTATTTTACTTGGGGTGTAATTCAATATCAAGACGTGACTTGGCTAGTTTTAAAATATAAATTTATATTATAAATCAAAATCAATCAAATCATTAACCTATTTTCGTAAAGGTAAGTACGCAAGTTAGTGTACGTCTTGTTACTTATACTGTTAGCTTGATAATGAACTATGACTATGACTATGTTACTTTTATAAAATTTAGTTAGTTTGTGAAAACTAGCCAAGTCAAATCTTGATATTGAATTACTCCCCAAGTAAAATAAATGCATTGAGTATGTCGCATGTCCTTGTATCTAAAAATTTTAGAGCAAAGAACTTGGCGCCCTTGCAGATCTCAATTCTTTTGTCGGCGAAGTGCACGCGATATTGAACTTGGCTCTCATTTTACATTTATGTTTTTGATGGGATTACATAATACAGATACCTACATAGACATTTGTTAGATGACGCTTGTCTGAGGGTCATATTATGCTTTTATGCTTCCACTAACAGTGGTTTTAATATCCACATTACAGACAACGTCCCTATCGAGCAAGTCGAGGACGCGTCCCTAGATGAAGCGGCATCACCATCGGACATAGCGAGCGCGCTGCCGCCCGCCACGCCCGCCGCCACCGCGGCGTTACCGGCCGCGGCGCCTGCGCTGCCGGCGCCGCTGCCTGCCTCGCCTGTGCTGCCAGTACCTCGACAGGTTGAAGCTGTACAAACAGAAAATGATCCGGCAGATCTAGATCAAGAAATCCTAGATATCTTAGGAGACGATCCCTCTGCGGAGAAATCTTTTGGAGACGATCTCCATAAAGATATCGCTTCCAGATGGAAACATATCTTGGTCAACGGCCTTGACAAAGAAAAAAGGACCGCTTTGCTAAAGATTTACTTGCCATCGGAGAACTGTCCAGCAATGAAAGCGCCGAAACTCAATCCCGAAATAAAAGCGGCGCTGACAGAAATAAATAATAAAAAAGATATTTACAGCCAGTCAAAACAGAATCAACTTACTAGTTGTTTGGCGGCCGTAGGAAAAGCGCTGACTATGGCTTAACATAAACTTACTTACTTACTTTCCACGGCGCAGCGACCCAAAGTGGATCTTGGCCTCCGACACTAAAAGACGCCACTCCTTCCGGTCTCGGGCTGTTTGTTGCCAGTCAGCCACACCCAGCTCAGAATCATAAAGATACATAAAGATAATAATATTTCTCAGGAAATTATAAAAACACTCAGCGACGCTGGGCGACTTTTATGTGATTACGACCATAAGGAATCGGTGTCAAGAAGGTATTCGGCTATGAACACCCTGACAAAATTGACTAAGGACACAATAAAAAATACAAAAATTGATGAATTTTTATTTGGGTCCGATTTAGCCGAACAATTAAAATCATCGAAAGCGATATCAAAATCGGGTTCGGAGATGAGGCCACCAGCCGTTGCAGCATCAGGTCTAAGAAATAAACAACCAAGCACAACGACATCTGTAGTTGCACGTCGCGCCCCAGCTTTAAACGCGCGGGAGGTTCGGCGGGCGCCGGCGCCGGCCGCCGAGCCGCGAGCGAACCCCGCCCCGCGCCGGCCGGCCGCGGCCCGCCATGCGCCCAGGACCAGGGAAGCGCCGCGCTACCGCTCGAGGAGAACTTGACTTCAGATCCGGAGGTAAATACTCCAGTCGCTGGTCGACTGCAGTATTTTTATAATCAATGGCAATGCTTAACTAAAGATCGCACAATTCTTTCGTGGGTAAAAGGTTATAAAATTCCCTTTACTGCAGAACCTATTCAACATAATTTGCCCCCAGAACCATATCGCTCCGATGCCGAGAACGCAATTATAGAATCTTGTATAATTGATCTACTAAATTCTGGGTTTATTTCCAATTGTGATCCATGCCCGAACCAATACTTATCACCGATTTTTACAGTTCCAAAATCAAACGGAAAACACAGGTTTATCCTAAATTTAAAATCATTAAATAAATTCGTTCATAAAGAGCATTTTAAAATGGAGGATTACCGCACGGCTTTGAAACTTATAGACTGTAATTATTTTATGACTACCCTCGATTTAAAGGATGCATATTTCCTCATATCTATCGCTCCGGAAGACCGGAAAAAATTACGATTCCAATGGAAATCCAATATCTACGAGTTCAATGTCCTCCCGAATGGATTATGCACTGCTCCATATTTGTTTACCAAATTATTAAAACCTGTATTACAGCAATTAAGACTTTCGGGTTACAGTTCAGTTAATTATTTAGATGATTTCTTATGCATCGGCACCACTTACCAGGAATGTTTAAATAATGTTATCAAAACCAAAAAAAATGCTGGAATCCTTAGGATTCTTAATTAACTGGGAAAAAACTGAACTTGTACCCAGTACTTGTTGCAAATTTCTTGGATTCCTGTTTAATTCGTCTGATTTTGCACAGTATTTATTAGGTATTAAAACATGCACCATTAGAAAGCTTGCTGAATTTTAAGGACTTCTTACTTCAGCATGCCCAGCTGTGAGCTATGGTTGGGTTTACACCAAACTTTTAGAAAGGGAAAAGTTTTTAGCACTTAATTACACCGTTAATTATAACAATAAAATGCAATTACATCCTTATTTAGTTGATGATTTTAAATGGTGGATAAATCATATTGATAGTGCTTTCTCACCCATTCAAAGAGATAGCTACGTTTTGGAAATTTTTAGTGACGCCTCGCGCACCGGCTGGGGCGTAGCCTGTAATGACAAAACTGCTAGTGGTAACTGGAATACAAAGCAGTTATTACACCATATACATTTTTTAGAACTTAATGCTGCTTTTTATGGTTTGAAAATATTTGCCTCTCATTTGTTTGACTGTAATATACTATTACGGATCGACAACACCACTGCTATTTCTTACATAAATAGAATGGGTGGTATACAGTTTACACACTTAAATGAGTTATCACGTGATATCTGGCAGTGGTGCGAGTCCCGTAATATTTATATTTTTGCATCATACATACGATCAGCGGATAATGTTGTTGCCGATCACGCTTCTCGTCAGTTAGCAGTTGATACGGAGTGGGCCTTAGCTGATTACGCGTTTAATCAAATTAAAGATGTATTCGGCACTCCGAATTTTGATCTCTTCGCGAGCATACAAAATCACAAATGTGAGAGGTATGCTTCGTGGAAGCTTGATCCTCAATCGGAAGTAATTGATGCCTTTACTTTCAATTGGAAAGATATATCATTTTATGCATTCCCTCTTTTTTGTCTAATTGCCAAGGTTATAAACAAAATAATAGTAGACAAAGCTGAAGGTATTCTGGTTGTGCCATATTGGCCGTCTCAGCCATGGTTCCCTATGTTTCGTAGATTAATAATTTCGCAAGAATTATACTTCGATCCTCACCCGAAATTATTATATGCTCCTTTCAGAGAAGTCCATCCACTCCATGCGGAACTTACCCTGGTGGCAGCGAAATTATCCGGCGTTCGTTAATCAAGCGCGGTGTCCCAAGCTGTTCCTTAGATTTACTTATGTCATCGTTTTCGGAAAAAACAATCAAACAGTATAATTCCGCTTTAAAATCATGGTGGATTTTTTGTAATACTCATAATAGCGAAATAAATTATCTAAATGCTGATTTATCCCAGGTTCTATCATATTTAACAGCTCGTTTCAACTCTGGCGCTAGTTACAGTACACTGAACACGGCCAGATCCGCCTTATCACTTATACTAGGCACTAGTATCACGTCTCATGCCTGCATTACTCGACTACTAAAAGGCGCATTTAGATTAAAACCGTCTGCACCTAAATATGAAAGTACCTGGGATCCTATGATCGTTATAAATTACCTAAGTAATTATTACCCTCATGAAGATCTTACATTAAAAGATTTAACATTAAAAACGGCAACTCTTATAGCCATTGCCACCGCTCAAAGAATTCAAACGATAAGCTTGATTAAATTAAGTAATATAATTTATAATGATAATGCTATATTGATAAAAATTGTTGATTTAATAAAAATCTCCAGGCCTGGGGCTTATCAGCCACTCCTGAAACTTCCTTATATAATTGAGAATCCGAAAATATGTCCAGCAACGGCATTAAAGTCATATATACAAAAAACGAGCTCATTCCGTAATAATTATGACCGACTCTTTATTAGTTTAAGAAAACCACATAAAGAAGTCTGTTCGCAAACTTTAAGTCATTGGGTAAAATCAACCCTACAAAAGTGCGGTTTTGACATTTCTACGTTCGGCGCGCACAGCACGCGCCACGCGTCTACGTCAGCCGCGTGCAGACGGGGCGTCAGTTTACAGGCGGTTCGACGAGCCGCAGGCTGGAGTCAATGTTCAAATGTTTTTCAAAAGTATTATCAAAGAGAAATAATATCTACTGATACTGGAAACGATTTTTTTAATTCACTGTTCTCTTAAAGCTTAGATAAAAATCGCATATGTAAAATTATATTTAAGTACATACATAATTAAAATACATACCTACTTACCCCTTGTGCTGTCGTGTCGAAATGTATATTAGAAATAAAAATATGTTAATTTCTAATCTGCCTGAAATTTTTTATCACTTTAAACATCTGCTTTGTAAACTGTAATCGTCTTCGAAGAGATACGAAGTATAATTTAGAATTAAACGAACTTACCTAGTGACGTTCGACTTCTAATTATACGAGTATCACGAAGAAGACGATTACATAACACCCACCCTTACCCTGAACGGTTTAATAACTCAATTACCCCAATTAGGACAAAAAATTTCAGAGTCAACTTTAAACTTAATGACGACTAGTTCAGCCCAAATAATGGGCGCCGGGGCAGGGGATGCGAGAGAGAGATAGATAATCGGGACCGGTTATTTGTTTCCTATAGATACGGTCTCTAAAAGTGTGACAAGGACGGCATCATACCATGTATTGCTGCTTTGTAAACTGTAATCGTCTTCTTCGTGATACTCGTATAATTAGAAGTCGAACTTCACTAGGTAAGTTCGTTTAATTCTAAATTAACGCTTATAACTAGCACGAAATGTTTCTTCGTTCAAAAAGGTACAAATGAAAACCACGTTCACGAAAATTGCAGGAATATTCTTGAGAACGTTTCCACGTTTCGAAAATGTTCTACAACTTGCATTGCTAGTCCGAGTAATTGACGGCTGGAGAAAAAGGCAGAAATAGGAAAAATGCCGTAGACAAAAATAAAAGGAAGAAAAACTAGAGTCAGTGGGTCCACTTTGAATATTTTTTTAATTGTATTTCTACCATTTTCTTTAACCGTCAATTCCCAGTAATACAGAACTTTTTAACTGTGTTGCTGATAAATTACGATCTTTAAATGTTTAGCAACAACTGTTACCATTTGTACTATTTTTAGGGCTCCGTAGCTCGAAAGGAAAACAACGGAACCCTTATAGGATCCCTTTGTATAAGGGAAATAACTGAAAACTATACATTTGTAATCGAATCAAAATAATATAGTGTTTATTAAAAGTACGTAAACCAGGGGGGGTATTCGACCAATTTTAGAGATATAATGGAGATCTCTCATTTTCATCGCCATCCGTCACTTTTGACGTGTGCCTACTTGACAAGTGGCGATATCGCAACTTCGTCAATTCGGACGCGCAAAATTTTCGTTTTCTTTGTATGTGACGGCATAAATAACAGGCGCATACTTTAAATTGACCGCATAGTACGTGAAATTGGTCCGTTACGTTTCGTTCAAAACAGAAATTTATATACATGAATAACATTTTTGACAATCATTATCGCCTTCGTATTTCCAAAATTGAGATGAGATATGTCACTTTTAAGCTCATCGCATTTAAATGTCAGTTCAATGGCGATATAACTGTTATCTAATGGAGATTTGACGTTTGGAGATATCTCCAACGGCATTCTCGAATTGGGCCCCAGTTTTCCAACCGTAAAGTTAGGTTTGTCGCTCAGTACAGTTTATCTCGTCGGTAGATCAATATGCGGTTATAGTTTAGTGGTCTATATTAAGCTAATATTTCTGTACCACTTTTCATATTTAGCTTAGCTGATATTTAAATATAACCGTGTGTATTATATTATAACAATTTAATTCGCGAAAAAAATATTGTACTATTATGTAACATTAATTACGAAATATTATTTTTAAAATATATTTAGGTTTTTTTTATTTGTGAGTGTTGAGTTATATGTTTATTTATGTATATTTTAATGTATGTTTATGTATTATTACAGGTTTTAGTCGATTTTAGTAATTTTTTGTAGCTTTCTTGATTACTTTTTGCATCACCTACTTATTTCATTTCATTTATGATTCCGCTGCCTTTGGTTGTCTGGACTCTTTCAGTGATAAGATCACCTATTGTTTACCTCAATTTTGATGCTAAGTGTTATTTGTATTTGTATTTCTTTCTTGTTGAAGTGTGCAATAAAGAGTATTCTATTCAATTAGGTTACAGCCAACCACTTGACGAGTACGACTACATCATCGTCGGGGCCGGCTCGGCTGGGTCAGCTCTGGCCGCACGTCTGACGGAGGACCCGAAGAACATGGTGCTGGTGCTGGAGGCAGGGCAACCTGAGTTCTTGCTCACAGACATCCCAATCCTGACGGCTCAGTGGCCCGTCTCCGACTACGCTTGGCAGTACCATGCCGAGAAACAGCCTGGCATTTGCACAGGTACTGACCGCAAATATTTTATAGGATTAAGGGCTTAATTTGACGCGATAAAAAGTCGATTACTAGCTACTGTCCTTTTAATATACGGCGTTTGGTTATCAAAATCTGTTCTTTTGTACGACGTTGCGTCCAAACTTAAAGTAAATAAACGGGTTATACAAATAGAGGTTTCGTTCTCATCTGTTTTCTCCTCCAAAACTTAACTAATCTTTACTAAATTTTAACTCAATAAGAAGAAAATGGTCTGTGTCGGACCGTTTCGATTTTTTCGATTTTTATTATAAAATCTTGTGTGCTAGACGTTTGTTTGTGGCCAAAATTCCGCCGGAAACGGACACCTAGTACACTCAATCTATAACCATTTGCGCAAAAATGTAAACGGTCCGACACAGAACATTTCCTTCCTATTCAGTTCCTAAAATTTCAAAAAGATTGGTTAAGTTTTGGATGAGGCAAAAGACGAGAGCGAAACCTCTATTTGTATGAAAAAAATAGCGCTATCTTACTCGTAATTTTGAGATTCTTCCGGGTTAGGAACTAACCATACCATGTATAGGTAGGCATTCTACAAGGAAAAACCTAACCACATGCTCACGATTCTAGGGACTGAGGGCGACGTTTGTTACTGGCCTCGAGGCAAGGGAGTAGGAGGTACCAGCATCATCAACTTCATGATATACACGCGAGGACGCCCTCAAGATTGGGACAGGATCGCCGCTGATGGAAACTATGGATGGTGAGTGACTAATTATCTATTTACATGAATACTGCCAAATTACAGGAGTTCATGACGATAATTATTTGGTTTTAGGTCTTACAACGATGTTCTAAAGTATTACATGAAGTCCGAGAAAGCTGATTTAAAATTACTGCCAAAGAACCCTCCAAACCACGGTCGGAATGGACCACTTAACGTGGAACACATTTCACTCAGGTATAACGGATTGCTTTACGCCCATGAGCTGTTAAAACGGCTTTCGCACTTATAATAAATTTGCAACGCTTGTAAAATATTGTAATATTTTCAGAACCGGACTTGTTGAGTCATTTTTGGAAGCTGGCAGGATCAACGGCTACCCAACGGTCGATTACAACTCACCAGACGATTTTGGTTTCGGATACGTGCAGGCTAATACACATCACGGTCATCGCGTCAGTGCCGCTAAAGCGTATCTGCACCCCCACAAACACAGACCAAATCTTCACATTCTCCCATCATCGACTGTCACTAAAGTCAACATTGACCCTTCATCCATGAGGGCATATGGGGTTAACTACACTAGGAATGGAAACAACTACGTAGTAAGATGCCGTAAGGAAGTGATTCTATCTGCAGGTCCAATAGCATCACCGCAGCTTCTTATGCTTTCAGGAGTGGGGCCTAAAAAACATCTAAAGTCGCTAGGAATACCAGTCATCAAAGACTTGCCCGTAGGCAGAACAATGTATGATCATGTAACGTTTCCTGGTATCGCATTTAAGATAAACGCTACAAACGCGGGCATTTTATTAAGCGATGTCGTTACTCCTAAAAATTTGATAGAGTGGATCTTTTACGGCGAAGGTTTGATGTCAAGCATAGGCACGATCGAAGGTATCGGATACATTAAAACATCCGAGTCGGACGACCCTGAGATGGTACCCGATATAGAGCTGATTTCCTTAGCTGGATCATTGGCTCTAGATTCTGGAGCTTATCTAAGAAAAGCTTGGAAAATCAAGGACAGCACCTACAATGATGGCTTCAGTTCTTTGAATGGGCTGGATACGTGGATGGCAGTTCCTATGCTTCTGCATCCAAAATCAAAAGGTTACTTAGAGCTTCGAGACGCGAATCCCTTCTCACAGCCCAAGTTAGTCGCTAACTATTTCACCGATCCGAAGGACTTAGCTACGATGAAGGCAGCTGTTAAATTTATCATCATGTTGGGAGAATCAAAGGCTTTTAAGAAGTACGGTATGTCGTTGCATCTGCCTAAATACGAGCAGTGTCAAACACAAGTGCCCGGTTCAGATGATTATTGGGAATGTGCTCTCAAGACGTTGCTCATATCGCTTCATCATCAGATAGCGACATGTCGGATGGGGCCGCCAGGTGACCCGCTAGCTGTGGTAGACCCAGAGCTCAAGGTGTACGGGGTAAAGGGCCTGAGGGTGGTGGACTCTGGAGTGATCCCGCGCCCGACGTCAGCACACACGAATGCGCCCGCGATCATGATTGGCGAAAAGGCAGCTGACATGATAAAACGGGGTTCTTGGTGTTAAGCTGTTGAGCAAAATTGAATTAAAATATATAAACAAGTGCATGTTATTTTACATATATTATGTATGTTTTGGTTGATATAAATACATATCTATAAAATAAACTTGACGCTTTTTGCTTGTAGTTGATTACGTACCTTTTCATTTCCGTTTCTCTTGTGTTTATGTTCAGTAAGAAATAAGAGCATTTGAGATAACGATCATCTATATTAACGTACAAGTAAAACAATTATTGTAGTCCAGTTCCAGTAATATTTTGCAAAAGTACTTAGTAAGAGAACGAGTTGGCGAGAAGCGAGTGTGTAGTTCCAATAGTTTTTATTGCTCGGCTATAAGCGAGTGTTCTAGTACGACGGGCGATTACTCGCACCACTCGCTCGGGCGGGGCGAGCGCGCATGCAGTCCGTGAGACGCACGTAGGTATTGAACGGTATTAGAAGTCTGTTTCAAGTAACTATGGATGACAAGTATAGTAAAATGACCACTAGTTAATCTCTCAGCGTCAGTTCTGACTGCCAAGCGAGTAGCGCTGAGCGAGTCCTATCTTTTATCGCTGGCATCAAGTAGTGAATATTTAGTAGTCGCCGGCAGTGTGAACAGCCAGCGATCAACTATTAATACTCGTATATCTCTGTTTTACCGACATGGGGGCTTTATCTTTTGTTCTTTTCTACAGCGAGAAAATAATCGACAGTTAACTGCTTTCTCGCGCTTGATAGGACCAGCCCGTCCACCACAATTTGGCTCCTCGACTCTTGTCTACTGTGAAGTGTCATAAGAGGATCTCACACTATCAGTGAGTCGGGTCGGGCTTTGTGGGAGGAGTACAAATCCACAAAAGAGAATGTGTCCTGTCCGCGCTACAGGAGAATTTGAGGTATCCCTTATCGTCTCTTCCTACATAGAAAAAAAAGCAGTAATTTATGTTCCCTATTTCAGTCTACCTGTTTATCATGGTAACTACCGAGAACCAAGGTTGTAGACATAGCTCAGACAGCGCCAAACTTAAGTGGCAGTGGGCGGGGCACAATGCTCGTAGAACTGATGGCGGTTGGGACAGACAGGTTCTTGAGTGGCGACCGCGGACCGGAAGACGCAGCGTGGGAAGGCCCCCAGCAAGGTGAACGACGACCTGGTTAGTATCGAGGGCAGAAATTTGTTGAGAGGCCACTTTTGTGAGGCCTTTGTCCTGCAGTGGACGTATATCATATGCTGATATAATGATTCGTAAAAGCATAAACAATTGCACTTGTGCAGTTTTATGAATGCAGGCAACTTGAAAAGATTCCGAGAAGTACTTCGTTTGTTACTAAGAAGCTCCTACTTGAGGCGTTACTGCTTCCATGACGAAAGGGCATATGTGGCGTAGGTTTAACATATAAAAACGTCCTTTTGAAAGGCAAGTACAGCGTGTAGTGAGACCTGAGCCGTCTGACCCACATATTTGTTCAGTGAAAAGGTGCACGTACTCATAGCTCTTAGTTCTGTATCTGACTTATGCTTTAGATGGAGATCTCTTGTGAAAAATAAAACAAGCACGTTTGAGACTTAAGCTGTTTTAGATGTCAGAAGGGATGAGCAAAATGCTCGACTACCTGGAGTTATCAGCTACAATACGTTATTCGACTACAGTGAAAATTAATTATGTCATTGAAAATACTAAACATACATTAAAAAAAAAATGCACGGAACCAAATAAAGTACCGCGAACTTGTGGTCATTACTACTATTTCTAACTGGACAAAAACTAAAAAGGAGACGTGTTTTGACTACTGATTTTTATGAGGTCATATAGCATATAGCTGTCCCTGATAAAGTGCTCCATGAGTTCAAAACATGTAGGGCCGTTCCTGACAATTTATACGTTTTTATAACTATAAATATATCGACGGTGGAAAGGAGAAACCCCTTAAGTGACATTTTGCTAACTTTACAGGAGAGCGTTAAAAAGTATTAATTTTCTTTAAAAAAATCGTAATCTTTTTTCTAGTCGTTTTAGAGACTTCAGTTCTATGGACGTATTTAAATAAATTGTAATACCTATCCACCAATAGTAACGTTACTGAAAAAAACTTAGAATCTTCTGATATAAATGTCGCTTAATTTAAATTGACCTAAAAAAACCCAGAGAAACCCTCCAAGCGACATAGCAATTTTTAGGCAGATACTAGAAAAAAACAATTAAACGACCTTTTATATCATACTTATTACTAGAATATTACTTTAAGCAACCATAGTGAGGAAAACATTTTCTCATGATTATGAAAGACATTTTGTGGTCCGGACATGTGTTATGCAACTATTATAATCAATTATATATTTTAAATACAATATAAACCCAATTATTGTTACCTAAGTCATCTTAAATGGGTACCTAGTAACCCAAAACCGGGAAAAAAACAGGAATGTACAGGGTAAACTTGAATTAGTAAATAAATAAAAAAAAAAAAACGATAATGTTTATTTAAATTTCAAGTTTCCACTTTCTTTAATTAATCCTGTGTTTTTCCTAATTTACTATCAGTCTTAGTAATTTATTATAATAACACTAATACTAGTAATGACATACACAATTTTTAATACTAAACTTTAAAGGCAGGGATACAAATCAACATAACTTAATAAATAAGTTCTCTTATCATAGCTAATGTCTTATTACTTCTTAGGGCCCTTTCAGACGAACGGCACTTTCCTTACAGACGAACGGCACTAGTACAACTGCAGCCGTCGCCACCTGTTGACGGCTGCCGTCGCCACTTGTCGACGGCTGCCATCGACGCGTTGCCGGCTGCCGTCGACGCGTTGACGGCAGCCGTCACCTGTCGACGGCAGCCGTCACTTGTCGACGGCTGCCGTCGACGCGTCGACTGCAGTCGCCACCTCTCGACGGCTGCTGTCGACGCGTCGACGGCAGCCGGCAACGCGTCGACGGCAGTCGCCACCTCTCGACCGTCGACAAGTGGCGACGGCAGCCGTCAACAGGTGGCGACGGCTGCAGTTGTACTAGTGCCGTTCGTCTGTAAGGAAAGTGCCGTTCGTCTGAAAGGGCCCTTATCAGGCTTAAAGAGATCAATTACCTATAAAAATTAGTCTTGAATTAGACAACTTTGTAATCTAAGTGATATGTGTAATCTATAAATTATAGTAGTAAAGATTACATTAAAAATAGACACTAACGGAAACGTAGAACTTTTTTTTAAGTAGTCTTCGACAGCAAATAGCGAGACAACCGCCTCCCCACAATGTTCGCTGCCCACTGAAGCGACCGGTTTACTTCGTGTTTATAAAAACGCCATTCACAGGTATATTAAAGGTACACTAAAAATGGTTCACTGAAGCGACGATTGACAGGTAAAACCGATAATTCCAGCCCCAGGATACCTATTAGATCTTTCACTTAAACGACTAAAGTAAGTTTTAACGAATACATTAAGCGACATAAATGCTCAAAATTCAACGTGTCGCTTGAAGGAGCAAATACTGTCGTGAATTTTGTAACAATCAATTAACCGACAGCATTTGTTGTTCATAATTCCAAAAGACACGATTAAGCACCTAACCTTATATAATTTGTGTATGTAATAAAAACTTTAACGCGATTGCTACAAATTCAAGCCATTTTTAAAAACACTTTAAGCGATCACGTATAAAATTGTGAGTAGTTTAAGTGACGTAGTTCAAATTTAAATCAAATTATGTGTCGCATTAACTGGGTGTTTTTTTTTTAATCGGTCCACTATTTATAAGCTACCTTAACCGACACCAAAGTCATCAGATCGCTACGTAACCCGACTTTAAAGACGCAGAAAAAAAAGCTGATTCCAACGATATATATAACTCAAATTCATTGAAAATGTCGCTTAAGGGGTTTCTCCTTTCCACCGTCGATATACAATTTTAACTAGGTAAGTATACATCGAATATATATTCTGCAGTGGATAAACTGCAATTATTGTACAACACGTTGGATTTATTTCCCGATTTTGCGTTAACCACAATTCTGGGCTGAAATGCGGCGCTTAAATTCTGTTACTGCAATCACTTTACCGACGTATTCGTATGTCGGGTATATGCTTCATTTGCTTACTATATGGCGCATGATAGGCATTGTTTAAGTTAGGAAGCTAAATTATTTTGTTACGTTATTTGGATACACTGAAAAAAAAATTTGTTGACAGTGTTATGTCCGGTCCGGTCCAGGGATAGTGGCGCTACAAACAGCTTTCATATGGCAATAATGTGCATACGCTATATTATTAAACGTCAGTAGCGATTTATCACAGACTAAACTGAAAACATTGTTTACCGGAATGCTGCTCAATCCTTCGTTATTCTTGCGAAATAATTACTGAAATCTATTGAAAAAACTTGACTTTTATCACTATGAACAGTTTTGGCTTTATTATTAAAAATACTAAAATGGAATATCTAGTCCTGTTTCCTATTTGTTTACATCAGTGACATTCACTGACTTCCAACGTTAGTTACCAAAAATGTGTCGTTGCCAGTAAAGTAGTACCATTAAAAATCCGCATTATGGCGTGGGTTAAAAAACACCCTGTTAGAGTATACATAACATAATATATCAGCTACACCGACAGGAGTTTGAGTCTTAAATTTATGATGATAATTTAAAGAAAACCTTAAAATTTCCTTCAACTGCCTGGACGCATCTGATTGAATTGATATCCAACCGCGAGCCCCCTTTACCCCGCACGCTTAACTATACTACGTAGAAAAGACGGTACTGACACTTGCGCCTGACTTATTGCGACTTAAATGGTGATTTCACTAAGATGAAAAGGCGCAACTACGCAGAACCGTCTTTTCTTCATATTATCGTGTAGAAGTGCCATTTCTTTTTATGAAAATGTCCATATTTTTCTAAAATAATGAAACGCTCTTGCTTAGATGTGTCTTTTTATTTTAGCATACATCAGAAATGCCTTTTCTCATTCGTTTTATACGCGGTATCCCGCAGATACGTCCTTTTTGATTGTAGGTTTCACAGGGTTCTGTTCATCTTTAGTCAAATTTAAAAATACTGGTAGATCCGTCTTTTTTTGCTGATTCCGAATATGTATATAACTCATTTTTGGCAAAAATGTTAGATGCGCCCTTTTTCGATATGACGGCAGTTATGGTGTTCAACCATTTACTGTTAAATGCTTCGCCAACACCACATTTCGAAGGCTTTCAGTACCTTCCTGTACCTTCGCGTCATGATCGATTTTCACACCCATAGAAAACTATGCACCCCATAAAAAGTTTGTTATTTTTTTATTTTCTGGGATATATTTGCAGTCATTAAATTATTTTTATTTTTAACAGCCACGTTTGCTAAACCTATTCTTGCTTTGATGTCTAGTGTACATTTTGAGTCTACTGTAAGTAATAAATATACATAAATATATTAGTTTGCTTTTCATTAAATTTAAAGGGTTGTCGTATTAAAATATAGGTACATTTTCTTCAAAGGAGACAGGTACAATTATTAAAAAAAATTGGGCAAGTGCGAGTCCGACTCGCGCATGAACGGTTCCGTACCATAATCTATAAAAAGTTTGTTGTATGGAAGCCCCCCTTAAATATTTATTTTATTTTATTTTTAGTATTTGTTGTTATAGCGGCAATAGAAATACATCATCTGTGAAAATTTCAACTTTCTAGCCAAAACCGTTCTTGAGATACAGCTTGGTGACAGACGGACGGACAGACGGACTGACGGACAGCCAAGTCTCAGTAATAGGGTCCCGTTTTTACCCTTTGGGTACGGAGCCCTAAAAACGGCCATATAGAAAATGCATAGGTACATAAGCTAAAATCAGTTGCTTCAAATGGCATTTGACGTTTTCGGAAAAAATACACTTGTACTTTTTTATTAAAACAAATAAAAAGTCGTCAATGCAAGAATTCCGTTTTGACATTTATAAAGCGGTAAAACTAAAACTTATTTGTAGGAAACGTTATAAAAAAAAGCAATTGCCTACTTCCTTCACTTCAACAATAATGTACCAAGTGTTAGGGCTGGTCAAAAATCAAAAATCAAAATGCGTTACAGACGTATCTGCTTTTTTCTTTTTAAGTAGGTCGATGTTTTACTTACAACCTACGTTAAAAAGCAGTAAATGGCTAAATGCGTCCTTTTTATTTCGTTAACTAAAATGCGCTATGCGTATTATTACTAAGTAAAAAAGACGTTTTAATAAATGACTACGCTGAAAAGACGTTTCTAGCCAGACCCGTCTTTTTACTGTAGTATAAAAGTATTTATTTGTATTTTTTTTACTAAGAGAAAAGATAAAATATCATTTATTTATTATTAAATGTTATCCAAATTGGATTTTGCATATCAACCCCTATAGCTCAAATGCTTTTACACGTTTTTGCATTAAAACAGTATCACATTTTTTATTTTCTTTCACGCAGCGAATTTTTTAATTTCAAATTTACAAAATATTTTTTTTCTCCGTTTTCAAGTTTATGTAGAAGCGCCCTATTTCGGTATGACGGCAGTGTGGCCCAAATGGCTGCTAGTCACGTACCTAAATCGAAGGACTGACAAACTGAGGGTTAGTAACCAAAATAAGTTTTTTTTTTAATTAGCATATGGTTACTACTAATAATTCGGCTACTTCTCAAGTAGTTAAACTAGTTGAGCTATTTTTATTCCGTTTTTGCTGCAGTTTCGTGAAAGCTATGTTCACCTACATAGTTGGACCCACCATAAATTGCTTGGATATAGATCGTACTTGAAATTCATCATCATCATCATCTCAGCCATAGGACGTCCACTGCTGAACATAGGCCTCCCCTTTGGACTTCCGTCGTCCAAAGGGGAGGCCTATGTTCACTTGAAATTGCAATGCATAAATAAAAATGAGTGTATTCTAATCATTACACCCTTATTTTTGTCAGAGATTGAAAAGTGACGCAATAAGTTTCTGTCAAAAATTTAATTTTTTTAAAAGCTTTTATAACCGACTGTACTTTTTTAAAACATCCATCAATTGCTTACTGAGATGGTTAATATTATTGACTTTCTAGGGCCACCTTCCGGCTCCATCACCAGACCAGCCCTGTGGTGGCCCATGTTATTCCATTATCATCGAAGTTAAGTAAGTATGCAAAATTTCAGCTGAATTGGTTGAAGATATCTGCTTCAAAATTGAGTTGCAAGATTCCACCTGAACAAACATAGGTACATTATTTACCTACTACATAATTACTTACATATATTGCAAGTTATTGTGGTTGTGGTGGTCATTTACATTAACTTGATAATGTACTTTGTTATACAATAAAGTGGTATAGGTATTGCTGGCCTTTAATATTATAAATTAAGTAAATAAACACTTTATTGTACACAAAAACTGTTAAGAATACATCTATTACAAATAACATAGGTACAAAGGCGAACTTATTCCTATACGGGATCTCTTCCAGTTAACCTCTTTTATCTTTGATTTACGAATACAGAATATTATATTACTAATTATTTTATGGTATCTAGTCAAGTTCCATAGAACTATGTTTAATTTCCCTAATTTTAAAAAGCTGGTAACACACTGTATGATATATTAAACAGTAAGTGCTTCCCCACATAATTTTACAAAATCAATCGTGTAACAAGAAAATAAATATAACGTTGAACGCCTAAATTCTATCACTTCGAGGAAATATATTCGTCAGGAAATGAAAAGATGGCAAGCGGGATCTTAAATAAACCAGTATTAAAAATAAACAACTCAAGCATAACTGACGAAATTGACAAACATTAACAGAAACACAAAGATATGTTAATTAAGGTAAATTATCTTAGGTCTTTATTTATCCCTACTGTAGGATCTGCCTGTAGAAGGCATATGTTCGTAACACTGGCTCACTCGCCGCCGCACACATAGCAATGTCATACGTTCACTCTCGCCCTCGGCTCGCGTGTAACTAACGCAGCATGCCATGTGACGTGCGCCCGAGACAGCGTATATCTATTTATGTATAGATACTACCACAAACACTACACCTACATTACCGCAATACGATAAAGAAAAGGAAAATAATAAATAAATAACGAAAACCTCGCATAAATCGATCTAGTCCCACAGCCCTAGGCCCTAGCCTTGTGTTAGCCCTAGGCTTGTGTTATAGGCACTAGGCAACGATAGACCTACTTATATAGATACAAAAAGGTACGCAACTTCGTACGCGTGTTTTTTTATACCGCAGTCGGATTAAAAGTATCCTAAAACCATCATTGGATGTCCAGGTATCCCTGTACCGAAATTGGTTTAAAGTTGTCCACACTGTTAAAAATTTTCAGGGAATTTTACACAAAAGTGAGGGCAACTTTCGTTGCCCTCACTTTTTTGTGTTTTTACATAATTATGTAATTTTACAGGGCTATGTAATTTTACATAATTAACGATTTTACATATATGTAAAATTACATAAAGAAAATTTTACATATTTGTCAGTTATGTAAAATTACATAAATGTAATTTTACATATCTGTCAGATATGTAAAATTACATAAAATGTAATTTCACATAACTGAAACTGTCAGATATGTAAAATAATATTTTATGTAATTTTACATACCTCTTCATGTAAATTCTAGGATATGTAAAATTTTTATTTATGTAATTTTACATAGACGTTAATTATTTTTACATTTTTCCGGTACTATTACTGAAATATTATGTGTTTTTAGTACATATGTTTTCTGTAAAACTACATGTAGTTTCTGTGATATTAATGATATTTTATGGATTTTTACATTTATTCTGTATTGTTACAGAAATATTATGTGTTTTTTGTACATATGTTTTCTGTAAAACTACATGTAGTTTCTGTGTTATTAATGTTTTTTTGTTGATTTTTACATTTATTCTGTAATGTTACAGAAATCTTATGTGTTTTTTGTACATATATTTTCTGTAAAACTACATGTAGTTTCTGTGTAATTACTGTTTATTTGTGGATTTTTACATTTATTCTGTAATGTTACAGAAATATTATGTGTTTTTTGTACATATATTTTCTGTAAAACTACATGTAGTTTCTGTGTAAATACTGTTTATTTGTGGATTTTTACATTTATTCTGTAATGTTACAGAAATCTTATGTGTTTTTTGTACATATATTTTCTGTAAAACTACATGTAGTTTCTGTATTTTTAATGTTTGTTTGTGGATTTTTACATTTATTCTGTAATGTTACAGAAATATTATGTGTTTTTTGTACATATATTTTCTGTAAAACTACATGTAGTTTCTGTGTAAATACTGTTTATTTGTGGATTTTTACATTTATTCTGTAATATTACTGAAATACTATGTGGTTTTTTTACAGATATTGTATGTAAAACTACACGTAGTTTGTGTTTTATTAATGATTTTATTATGTAATTTCACATACATTCAGTAATATTACTGAATCCATTTATGTATTTTTACCTAAAGAAAATGTATTTTTAAGTAAGGGTAAGGTAAAATTACATGTTTATTATGCATTATTAACAATAAAATTAGTTAGTTTTACATGTAACTGTAAAATATTTTCTGTAAAATTTAATAATAATTCGGTTATATTTACATAATATCTGTAATTCTCGGGATTTAGTTTTTTTTTGCCAGAATTCTTTTTCTACGTATTTAAATTAGTGCAGTTGTATTAATCAAAATATATATGAAAAAGAAAACACTGGGAAACAATAAACTGGAAAGATTACTGATCTTGGTATAATCGTAGCTTCTGTATATAAGAACTATCCACCTATATAACATAATTACAGGGGTGATATGTACTCTTTATAAAATGCGTAGTCACACAGCAGTCAAATAAAAATACTGCTTTATGATTAACTTACTTGCTTTGAGGATACACATTTTACAAGTATTACATATATCCCCTGTAATTTTGTTATAGGTGGACAGTTTCTATACAGAAGATACGATTATATCCAGATCAGTAATCTTCATAGTTAATTATTTCCCAGTGTTTTTGTTACATATATATTTCGATTAATACTATTGCACTATTAAAATACATAAAGAAGAACGTCCGTCAAAAAACCTAAATCCCGATAATTACAGACATTATATAAATCTACCGAATTATTATTAAATTTTACAGAAAATATTTTACAGTTACATGTCACATTAACTAATTTATAGTTATAATAATGCACACCAAAACAAGTAACCTGAAAAAAAAAACAAATTAAAAAGTAGTAAATCAATTTATTGTCATACAATGATTAATATAAACAATACACATAACTGAAGTTATATATTATAACACCTTTTTTACAATGAAATACAGTGATTGAAATTGTAATTAATTAAGCGATTTTCGATTATATTTGAAATATTGATATGTGACTTGTAAAATGCATTTGCTTTTATTAATAAATTATCTGTATCTGTATCTGAATCCCCTTTACTTAAATCTAGTTTCAGTTAATAAGGTCAACGTCTTTCTAGCGGTAGCGAATGCGCAGTAACGTTATATCATATCAAATATACCGGGTGTTTCCTGTAATAGGAGCGATAAATTAAAACATAGATTCTTCGCTTGAAACTGGACAACATTTGTTAAGCAACTTCTGAAAACAACGTGTAAAAAAGGATATTTTGTAGAATAATGTTTAGACAAAGAAGCAATGTATTGCGAAATGTCCGATATTAGTAGAGTGACAGCTATGTCAATGCTCAGGGAATGTCAATGTTGGACGACGTACATTGAAAACACTATCTAGTTTGTTTGAAATAATAAAATTCTGAGAACTGACTTTTTTTTAAAGTTGCTGAACAAATGTTGTTCAATTTGAAGAGTAGAATCTATATTTTAATTTATTGCTCCTTTTACAGGAAACACCTGGTATTACATATTGCGAGTGTATTGCAACATATAAAAGAATCAGCCTTATTGTTATCGTGTTAGTAAGAATTTTCGACTATTTTTTTATTTCGTCTTCACATAACGACACGTTGATTCTTTTAACATGTAACATTAACTAATTTATCGTTATAATAATGCACACCGAAACAAGTAATTTATAGTTAAAATTAATTAGGTATCTGAGGTGGCTGACTAGAATTAATAAACTGGTAAGGTAATACAATTTGAACCTTCTAGAGAGTGAAATCACTATTTGAACAGATTCTTTAGTATTTCCTTGCAGCCACCTTGAACATACAAACTGAAATACAAAACAAAGTAAAACGATCAATTTATTGTCTTACAATAATAACAATAACAAAAATGAACAATACAAATAATTGAAGTTATATACTATAACTTTTTACAAGGTAATGTTATAAATTATTTTGATGTAGATAATGTTAAATATTACATTGCAGTTTAGAAACTGTTACATTAAATCATCAGAAGTGTTAAATCATGAGTCGAAAATTAAGCCGTCTAACGTGGAGCGATTAACTAAATTCTCTTGCCACTACAACTTTAAAACTAGATAAATGGGTAATTGTAACCATTAAGGGAGAATTGCTCTATGCCTATAGTCACGAAATAAGGCTTTAAAACAGAAATTATCGCACAAATACATAAAAACCTAAGTAGAATGCGAGGGGGTTTGGCTGTAATAGTGGTATATATATATATATATTAAGCTTTAGTCTCGAAGAAAGCCCGCGAACAGAGCGCTCACAACGGCAATGATTTCATAGATAATATACGGCTGATTGCTGTATATTATAAGAAGATATATCACACGTACCAAAGTGATAAGGTATATCTACTATATTGATTACATTATTTCCTTCCGAATTTCGTTCCTTGCATAATTTTATATATATATAGGCTCCTGTTTCCCGGCTCAAGGGTCACGGACCCTTTCAGGCACCTTTAGCCGGTGAACCTGAGCTAATATCATAAGAAACTATGTAGAATGCGAGGCGTTTTGGCTGTAATAGTGGTTTATATATATATATATATATAGGCTCCTGTTCCCCGCCTCAAGGGTCACGGACCCTTTCAGGCACCTTAAGCCGGTGAACCTGAGCTAAGATCATAAAAAACTATGTAGAATGCGAGGGGGTTTGGCTGTAATAGTGGTATATATATAATAATGAGTTATGTAAACCTTAAGTACTAATAATAATGAGTTAAGAGTAATAATAACAACATAAAGTTAAGAGTAATAATAAACATGGATATAATTAAACCGTTTTTCCAGACTGAATATCGTGAATTCTAGAATGGTATTCAACATTTTTTGATAAAATTCTCTTATTACACACTGTACATTTATTATAGGATGAATTAATGTCAACATCAGCACTACTAGTTTCGGACTGGTGTAATCTAAAATTGTGATTCCTAGAAGACATAATTATTGAACATACTTTTACACAAAGGATCAATACACATAAATTTTACATTTTTACAGAATCTATGACATTTTTGGTGGTTATTGTACGAGATCACAGTTGAGAAATTCTAGTCACAATTTTCGCATTTAAATGACATTTTATTCAAACTTAAGTTTACCCATTAACGACAATACTTTTTTCAGCGTGACACCTTTACGGATTTTACAACCTTCTTTGGGATTTATTTTGAAAACATACCTTTGCATAAACTCTAACGTGTTTTGACATTCCACTGGATATTCCAAATTAAAGTTGAAGTAAGCTGCCATCAATAATTGTAACGACCTGGAGAAGCTCGCAGTTTCGCTGACGATGTTTTTTTCTACCAGCAAGTAATATATATTTTCAATATCTGTGCGAAAAAAAAAAAGGTTAAAACAGGCACTAAATGCTGCTTATGTTAATAGCTACCTAGTTACATAAAAAACGTTCAATTTCAACTTGGGCATTAATTATTTCCCCTGGTTGGTATTTCGGTAAGGCCGTTGAGCGTTTAAACCGTCGCTTCGTTCGTTCGTCTTTAAATGTAATTGCAAGCGATAGTTGAAACGCTCAGCGGCCTTCCCCATTTATAATTGTAGTAAAGTTACATCTCACCTGAAAATACAATATTAGGTGCAGCAACTTTGGGGAGGTCAGCAACTTCTGCCCGTCAATGGTTTCTGAAAAAAAAAATAGATCAGTATAGATGAAACTACTAATAAAATTAAGCAAGGAACGAAATTCGGAAGGAAATAATGTAATAAATATAATAGATATACCTCATCACTTTGGTACATGTGTGATATATCTTCTTTAAAATATACAGCAATCAGCCGTATATTATCTATGAAATCATTGCCGTTGGGAGCGCTCTGTTCGCGGGCTTTCTTCGAGACACACCGGCCACTTCAACAATACTTGGTATCGCAGGTGTCGAGTTCAGAAATTTGCTCTGCTGTGAATAGGTTCTTCTTTCATTCTTTTCATTGGCTGCAATCAAGAAGATAATGTTATTTTTACAATTTTACAGTATATAATTGATATCCTCTTTTTTTAAACTGTTAACAAAGAAAAATATACAGCCATAGTAAGTCTTTTACATTTTATAGGAGATTTTAGAGAAGATAAGATAAAGATAGGATAAGATAAAGATAAGATAAATATAAGAAAGAAGATAAGATAAAGATAGGATCAAGATAAGATAAAGATAAGATAAGATAAATATAAGAAAGAAGACAAGATAAAGATAAGATAAAATAAAGATTAAATTTATTTTGTTAAAAAGAAGTACTTTATATGAAATAACATATTGTTAAATGATATTTTGTCAAGTGTAGTGTTTGTAAAATTATAATTTGCTAAGTGACTTTTTGTAATATGATACTTTTAGTCATATGTCTCGTTTGCCTAATGAATATTTATTGAAACGTTGTTTGGTCAAATGATCATTTGTCAAACGTTTTTTGGTCAAACATTAGTGAACCATTAAATTGGCTTTTGGATAGTATTTTTTATACACCAAGTTTAATACAAAAAATATGAAAATATGAGGGTTGGTTTACATTTTGTTAGTACTAAAAGTTTATTATTTTAAGGATTGCGTCATATTTTGCTACGGGACCCTAAAAACTGGCACAGGTAATGAATTGGGCATCATCTAATTACCGGATAACGCCACCGTGCTCGGCACCTTCGTGCTGTTCTTCTACGGCATCGCGCGCAGCGACGTGCGCGCGCAGCGAGCGCTGCTGCCGTGCGCGCTGCTTGTTCGCCGCGGGCGGGCCCCACGCTGCGCCGCCGCTCGTGCCGCGCGACCACCGCGACCGCTCCGTCAGCCGCGGCTCCGCGCGCCCCGCGTCCAACGCCAACAGCGCCGTGTACAAGGCGGGCGCCGAGCTCAACGGCCAGACGCTGCCGCGCGACGCCGAGGCGGCCGACGGCAAGTCGCCGAACATCAACCTGGTCGTGCTGCCACCCGGACGGTCGCGCCGTCGGCCCTGCGCCGTTCTACAACCCCGACGATAGATATTAGAAATATATACCAACTCGATTATATAGGACTTAAACCATAATTACATGGGGTCCCGCTGCATATACGTATATGTCGCTGCGCTCGCTGGTTTCGACTTCACGACCGGGACCTTCGCGCAGCGCGTGCTATCGCGACGAGTTTTGACTTGCCGTTTTCGTGGAAACGATCGGGTTCGCGGTATACGCGGTAATGTTTAGCCCTTAAATATCCCAAACCCACTTCAGTTGAATTTTTCAAAAATGTCATGTCCGCCATCTTGGATTTCAAAATTGACATCATTTTCGAATTTCCAACCCCCGATTTATTCGAAATCCATACCCCACATGATATGTTTAAAAAGTCATTACTTTTTTCAAAAATGTCATGTCCGCCATCTTGGATTTCAAAATTGACATCATTTTCGATTTTCTAACCCCCGATTTATTCGAAATCCATACCCCACATGATATGTTTAAAAAGTCATTACTTTTTTCAAAAATGTCATATCCGCCATCTTGGATTTCAAAATTGACATCATTTTCGAATTTACAACCCCCGATTTAGTCGAAAACCATACCCCACATGATATGTTTAAAAAGTCATTACTTTTTTTCAAAAATGTCATATCCGCCATCTTGGATTTCAAAATTGACATCATTTTCGAATTTCCAACCCCCGATTTATTCGAAATCCATACCCCACATGATATGTTTAAAAAGTCATTACTTTTTTCAAAAATGTCATATCCGCCATCTTGGATTTCAAAATTGACATCATTTTCGAATTTACAACCCCCGATTTAGTCGAAAACCATACCCCACATGATATGTTTAAAAATCGAAAATGATGTCAATTTTGAAATCCAAGATGGCGGACGACATTTTTGAAAAAAGTAATGACTTTTTAAACATATCATGTGGGGTATGGATTTCGAATAAATCGGGGGTTAGAAAATCGAAAATGATGTCAATTTTGAAATCCAAGATGGCGGACATGACATTTTGGAAAAAAGTAATGACTTTTTAAACATTATATCATGTGGGGTATGGATTTCGAATAAATCGGGGGTTAGAAAATCGAAAATGATGTCAATTTTGAAATCCTAGATGGCGGACATGACATTTTTGAAAAAAGTAATGACTTTTTAAACATATCATGTGGGGTATGGATTTCGAATAAATCGGGGGTTGGAAATTCGAAAATGATGTCAATTATGAAATCCAAGATGGCGGACATGACATTTTTGAAAAAATCTGTTAGGGTTCCGTTTTTTGCCATTTGGCTACGGAACCCTAAAAAATTTGCTTTCAAAAGTTATATAAGGACTACCCGTTTGGATTAAGTTTACACCTCATTTGTATGCGGGGCCATAGCTACCAGGTGCAAACTTAACTTAAATACAAAAAATATGAAAATATAAGGGTTTGTTTACATTTTGTTAGTACTGAAAGTTTATTATTTTAAGGATTGCGTCATATTTTGCTACGGGACCCTAAAAAACTGGCACAGGTAATGAATTGGGCATCATCTAATTACCGGATAACATCACCGTGCTCGGCACCTTCGTGCTGTTCTTCTTCGGCATCGCGCGCAGCGACGTGCGCGCGCAGTGGGCGCTGCTGCCGTGCGCGCTGCGCCGCCGCTCGTGCCGCGCGACCACCGCGACCGCTCCGTCAGCCGCGGCTCCGCGCGCCCCGCGTCCAACGCCAACAGCGCCGTGTACAAGGCGGGCGCCGAGCTCAACGGCCAGACGCTGCCGCGCGACGCCGAGGCGGCCGACGGCAAGTCGCCGAACATCAACCTGGTCGTGCTGCCACCCGGACGGTCGCGCTGTCGGCCCTGCGCCGTTCTACAACCCCGACGATAGATATTAGAAATATATACCAACTCTATTATATAGGACTTAAACCATAATTACATGGGCTCCCGCTGCATATACGTATATGTCGCTGCGCTCGCTGGTTTCGACTTCACGACCGGGACCTTCGCGCAGCGCGTGCTATCGCGACGAGTTTTGACTTGCCGTTATTTAAACTTTATTGCACAATATGAAATTATGTCAATTTGTTAAATTAATAAATGAAAATAGTATCAATGTACGTAAATGACATGGAAAATATGAACATATTGGGGAATAAGTAACGAAACTTAGTTTTAGTTATTAATGTAACTAGGATGTGAAGAATATGCATTTTATTATTTTTACGTGTCGGATGGCCGAGCTGTAAGGCCCATAAAATATGGATAGGCAAACCTTACCTATTAATTAACCAATTATTATCTCCTTTATTAATTTAAAGTCTTAAGTTAGGTTTTTTCAATAAAGTTATATCAAAAGTAAAATACAATACAGAAATTACAAAATATATAAACACATTATAAAAAAACCTAACCTAGGGTGCCACCGGCAGCTGGGCAGGGCCCAGGCTACCGGTGGTTAGGGCTGCAGAGAGAGGAACCTCCTGACAATGCGCGCCGTGTCCAGGAGTACCGCCTTCTGTATCTGACCCTTGATCCAGCCATCTAGCGAGAGTCTAGTCGAGAGAAGAAGAAGGACTTTACTTACCTTTATACACAATTACTTCGGTTTCACAATCACATAATTCACAACACAACCTAGGACGCAACGCATTACTGAAGTGACTCTTCATTGTGGCTGTAGAACACAAAATGATTTTCGCGCCATGCATCGCGCCATTTTGCGTGACGCTTTTGGACGCGCATAGAGTATGGAGCTACATAGACGCGAACGCCGCAAAAATGACTTTGTGGTGGTTCTTTTTTTTTTGCTTTTTAGTGATTGAAATTGAATTATTATTATTGAGTAGTTGTAGTAGCTCAACGTCACTAAATTATACTTTTCGATATAGGTATGTTAAGACTGTTAGACTTTAAAATAACTGAAAAGCCAAAAATAACCCGTTCATGTACAGATTACATTTGAACAAAAATACTCGTAATACCAAATGGTGATAATTAAAGGCTTTATGCGCGGAATAATTTTTTATAGTAAAAGTTGAGTGGTTTGGCACCGACTTCAAAAAGTGGTTCGAATCCCGGCCAGTGCAAATATTTGTGTGATGAACTCGAATATTTGCGCTTGGGTCATGGTTGTTCTATGTATTTAAGTACGTATATCGTTCTCTCCGGTTCACTATTTAAGTACTTACCTACATTAACCTCATAAAATCCTGAGTGTTCTAAATCAATTATTACGACAATACTCAAAGAAAAAGACGATGACACTTCTATAAATTCTAACGGCATTTAATCTATACAGAGATCATCATCGCGACCACAAAACGTCGTAAGCGCCGTGTAAATCATGGCGCTTAGGACGTTACGAAAGCGGGGCATTGAGTCTCGCGACCTAAACGTGTAAGTGCCGTGAAATTCACGGCGCTTACGACGTTTTGACCCGCTCTCGCCTACAGTAGCTCTCTTCTATTCTCTCTCGCCTATTTAGCTGAGCCTCGACGCGAGTTTGCCGGCGTGGGGGGGGCGTCGCTTCTCCCGACTGGCCCGCGATCCGTTCTAGCGCCACGGGCTTCGACTAATTTGCCGTCTGATTCGAAAGATTATTGACAGTGCTCTCGTCCCTGTCACACACAAGACAAACGGGCGAGACAGAGCACTGTCTCGCCCGTTTACTCGGTACGTGTGATCAAGGCATTACTTATATCATAATTCGAATTTGAAATTTTAGTAGTATACTAATGTCGATAATCGAATGACGACTACTTGTCTTAAAGAAATCACCACGAATGATATTGATATTGTTGACAAACCATCATAAAATCATTGCCAGTGTAACACATTAGTTGTAAAGAAATAAAGGGAAGCTATTGCAATTTTAGATTGACAATAATATATTTTGACCAAAGGTTAGATAATTTGATTACACTAAAGCAAATTAGACTGCAGTTTTTGGTATTAATGTTGATGTTTTATGAAAACAATATTTGGTTAGCAAAAAATCCATTTTGGGAAGCAAAAAGATATACGGACTCAACGTAAAATTATTTTGGTGTATGTATATTGATTTTGGAATACAAAATGATTTAGTTTAGGGAGCTCTGTATAGAGTGGGTTTAATTTATATGGAAGTAATTCATTTTACTTGGAATTTAGTTTTAGGGTATAAAGAGCATTTAGTTTTTTGCCTGCCTAGTAGGCCTACAATCGTATAGTATAGAGTATACATTGAATTAAGTAGATTAGTATCATCATCTCAGCCATAGGACGTCCACTGCTGAACATAGGCCTCCCCTTCGGGCAAAGCAGATAAATTGTGGGCGGTGCAACTAACTTAAACAAGTTTTAATAAATATGTTGTTACTTTGTAAGTATCGTATGTTGGTACTTTGTCATTTGTGCTTCGCTCCGCTGACCGATTTTGATGATTCATGTGACATTCTTTTCTTCTCTTTAAATTCTATTAAGTGACAGTTTTCAAAATAGCCGGACGTGTTTTCCTAAAGTGAAAATAGTGAAAACAAAGTTAACTTTCGTAATTTCAAACTTTGCTTGCGTGCGACGCCTCCAGATCATCGACGACCCCCGGGTTTTTTGCTACCATCCAAAGTGCTTGTTAAGCCTTCAACTCCCTGAATTTTCTCAGAATTTTCCGGCGGAAAACAGCCGAGTAAACGCCGAAAAACACTTTTTCTTTGTTCCCGTAACTTGCGACCTGGGATCGTTCGGCTGATTTTGAGGACGTATCAGCCTGCCTGACACCTTTCTGCGTTCAACCAAGAAAACAGAAACAAAATCGGTCCAGAAACACCAGAGAAAAACAGGTTTTTATTGAACTTTAACAGTGAGTGACTTTTCTCCCCCCATTTCTCAGAACCTAGATCTTTTACCCCCATTTTTAGTGTACTGTTAATTAGCTTAAGTATCAATATAGTTCTGTGCAAAATTTCTGATTTTTCCTAGCTGTAGTTTTTTAGTAACGAATTTTCTCGCAAAACCAGCCGTTCAGAGCACAATATTTACGTAATTTTAATTCATTTTTTGACTTTTTTCCCTTCAAACTTTTGCAATTTTTTCTTTCATAATTTGCTCTGTCTCATCAAATAAATGGGTTCTGGGCTGTTTCCAACCCACACATGTATATAGTTTAGTTTTTATTTAAGTTTTAAATTTATCGATCTCGCGTTGTGTAAATATCAATATCCTTCTTCCATTCCACAACAATCTCACTTTATTGTTTATATATTTGTTAGCTTAGCTATCATTAGATTACTGTGCAAAATTACAGACCTATTATGTCAATAGTTTATACGTTATTAAAATAAAATAAATATTTAAGGGGGGCTCCCATACAACAAAGGGATTGGTTGCGTTAACTTTGCACCTCATTTGTATGGAGCGCTATACATACCAGGTGCAAACTTAACTTAACCACTTAAGGATGGAAAGTGTTTGTACGGAACCCTCGGTGCGCGAGTCCGACTCGCACTTGACCGGTTTTTTAATGATGTGTTATATGAATACAAGCTTTTGCCCGCGACTACGCAACCGCAACCTCGTACAACACGCTAGATATCCACGTAATCACCTTAATTAAACTATGTGACCTCGGATTAAATTATACTTTTCGAGAGCAACTGTTTTTTTTTAAAGTCGGTTAATATACATTTGTTGTACTTATACCAAAACCTTCTTATTTCCAGAATGTAACGAATACATTACTGAAAACCGCATTAAAATCGGTCCAGCAAACATACGGGTCAAGCGCAGAACCTCCTTTTTTTGGATTCCGTACCCAAAGAGTAAGAACGGGACCCTATTTACCTATTTACTGCCGCTATAACTACAAATACTAAAAACAGAATAAAATAAATATTAGAGTGGGGCTCCCATACAACAAACGTGATTTTTTGCCGTTTTTTACTACTAGGTAGGTAGCAAGAGCATTGACTTGACTGGACATCTCTTATTTTTACTCTTTGGCACCACTTCCTTCTAGAATATTCCACGCTGACATAACAAACATCTGCGCATGTCCTGGCACGTTTCTTCATAAATCGGCTATTGCGCAGTCATATGGACCTAGTATGTACTTATAGTACACCTGGAGTGCTCATTGCTTCGTTCGATTTATTTTATACTAGCGACCCGCCCCGGCTTCGCACGGGTGCAATGCTGATAAATTATGCATGTATTATACATATAAACCTTCCTCTTGAATCACTCTATCTATTAAAAAAAACCGCATCAAAATCCGTTGCGTAGTTTTAAAGATTTAAGCATACAAAGGGACATAGGGACAGAGAAAGCGACTTTGTTTTATAACATAACACATAACACATAACACATTACCCTAATATTGTAAGACCGAAAACTGTAGGTTAGGTTAGGTTTGTTTTATGACCATGGATAGCGGAGCGAGCGAAGCGAGCGGAGCGTAAGAATGCATGGAGGTACATTAAAATTTAGCAGTTAGTAGGTTAAGGTTAAAGACCGAAAACTGTATGTTAGGTTAGGTTTGTTTTTATGACCATGGATAGCGGAGCGAGCGAAGCGACCGGAGCGTCAGAATGCATGGAGGTATATTGAAATTTAGCAGTTCGTAGGTTAGGTTAAAGACCGAAAACTGTAGGTTAGGTTTAGGTTTGTTTTATGACCATGGATAGCGGAGCGTCAGAATGCTTGCTTAAAAATCTTCGGGATTTAGGTATAATGAAATGTAGTCAAAAGATTTTTAGCACATTAAATATTAGGAACATACAATTATGCACATCAATCATTCGATAGTTGAATCTTAGCCACATCAAACGATAGGACAAATAATATTTAGGACAAACGATAATAGGAGCAACAATTTCGGACAATCAAAAATATGCGGAACAAAGTGTATGCCATACGTTATTAGGACAAAAGACGTTATGCGACACAACGATAGGACTAATAATTGTATGCCATCCGATATAGACCCGTTCGAGGTACCCGAAAAAAAATTTTTTTTTTTAATTTTATTTTACCGTTCTGTCGGCGTTATACATACACATACTCATACCAAATTTCAGCTTTCTAGTACTAATGATCACGGAGCTAAGCCGCGGACGGACGGACGGACGGACGGATGGACGGACAGACGGACAGACGGACATGGCGAAACTATAAGGGTTCCTAGTTGACTACGGAACCCTAAAAAACGATTCAAAATTTCTCAATTGGTGCTAGGCGGCTAAAACTCGGTATCGGGGGGCTCTCGGGGCTCAAAATTATGAATCTGAAATCTTGTCCGAAAATTCGGTCAAATTCGGAAAACATCGAAAAAAAAACGATTTGTATGGAGAAAATTTCAAATTGATATAGCATAGCTAATAATGACTACCGCACATTATGGAGCGTTTTTTAGGGATATAAAAAAAAAAAAACCTTACCTAACCTAACCCGGCCGAGTCGGATCTGCTCTGAAAGGTGATCAGGATTAGATGGATACCTAGCTGAAACACTAATATATGTGCATGCTCATTTTATAGTCAGGTAAATATATAAATGTGCATAAATCTGCATGAAATAAATCAAGAAAAATTATCTAATCGCCTTTGTAGGAAATATTTCAGACATGAAAAGCTATTTATCGTACAATAAAACCTCACGATTAATGTTTTAATTAGAGGAAAATATTTATTTTCAAACATTAAAATTTATGAAGTGACATTTAAAGTTCTCTAAGACAAAAACTTATGGTCCAACTCAGCAAATACAAAAAATACTGCTTTAGAAATGTTAAAGATTTATTCATCATATCTGATTTCTGACGTGAAATTTCAATTTTATCAATTTTTATGTGTGGTCTGCTGAAAGATTTCCAGTAGTTCTAGACCAATGTATGGTAGCAAACGATAGCTATGACTAATGAGAACAGCACAAGAGTTCTCAAAACTGCAGTCACTCGGTACTCATTAAGGAATTTTAAATCACGAACTACGTGAAATTTCAAGTTTTACAATTGCAATGAGATAATATCCTATCCTAACAAGAATAACAAAACTACCTACAACTCTGTGTGGTATAAATGACGTCTCGTAAGACACTGTTTGAGTGAGATGGCGTTTGGGTCCATCAAGCGAGTCCAAAGTAATGCCTTAGCGCCACAGACACAGATTTACACCGCAGATGGGCCTAACGGCCTTTATAAATATTCTAATTCTAATTCTAATTTTAAAATATGGCTTCCATCAGGTTAATGATGATTTCGCCAATTTCAAGTTTGCTCGTAGAGCATGCCGTTGTTCGGTGAGGTTTTGCTTTTTGTAAATTGATAGCGATTTACAAAAAACCACGCGGTCTACCGGGCCTTGACCCAAGAAGGGCTATGTACGCTTCAAGTTGAATTCTTCATTAACCATTCACTCATACGTTAGTTCACTGCACAATACGCTATCAATACTACACATTGAACAACAAAAATGAATAAATAATGAACAGCAAAACTTGAACGCATGCGGCCATCTTAAGACACGAACCGGAAGTTCCTTTATAAATATATTGAATTACTACTAAATGTGTGACATTTTATAAAACAGAACCGGTAAAGTTGTCTAACTACCAATTTAACGAAAATATTCGTTTTTTAGTACATTCTATGCGACAAATACGACTCAATAGTCATTCAAGCAATTCAAGATAAGCGACAGTAGTCGATCAAAGTCATATCAGGTAAAAAAGGATAAGCGACAATGGTTTCATAGTATCAAAGCAGGTAAATTTGGATAAACGCCAATAGTTAAGATACGACAATCAGGTAATTTAATCTGTTTTTTTTTTATAGAATCTTATATCGATTTAGTTTAATAATGTGGAAATACCACATTTTTACTTTTTGGCTAATGCGCATAAGCATTTTAAACACACATGACACAGAGGGCGCTCCAGTAGCGAAGAATTATGGAATCAAAGATTTAGTGTGATTGACGTAACGATATGATAATATAGATAGTAATGATGATGATAGCTCAGTTGGTAGAGCACTACGCCGGAAACTTAGGGTCGCAGGTTCGAGTCCTGCTTACATTGCAGTGGATCACATTCAATTTTTCTTTCATAATTTACCTTTATGTTAATTTTATCATAAAGACATAGGTAAAATGCCTCAAACGACATTAAAATATATTTTACGGTAATTCAGGTAAAAACAGTTAACCAACAAGTGCAAGGTTAGTTGCAATAAAGAAAAATTATCCAAGTTGTTTGATCTGTTTTGACAAATAAGTAAAAAAGCTCTAAGGTTCATTATTATGCAAAAAACTTTTTATGTTATCTCCATTTTGCTAAAAAAAACTCAAAAATCAAGTCGTTTAGTAGAAAAAAAAGTAGAGATTCTCTAAATCACCGACGGGATAAGCGACACAAAAGTCGTCAGACAGATGTATACGAGACCCAACCCATTCGATGCAGGAAAATCTGCCGATCCCAACAGTGTGTATGACTCAATATCCCCAAAAATGTCATCTAGTAAAATATCGTCAATATCAACAAGTATAGGGGAAAATCTGAAAACATTACTAATGTAGTCATAAAAAACTATCACTGTTTATAAGTAGGTAAAGGACGTAAATCCGTTTTCCAACGGTAAAGTTGAGTTTGTCGCTCTATTATTTATAGTTTATCTTTTCATTAGAGCAGCATGACCCGGGGGATAAAGCTGTGCCTCCACTACTATGTTAAAATATCGGTTCATCCGCTGGGTCACGATATGATTTATTTATTAAAAAACGATATTTTTTATTTCTGCATGATTTTACACGTATAATCAAGAATCTTGTCGGCATTTTAACTATTTTTGGTAGGTACCTACACATACAAAAGAAACTAAAAAGTATTTTTCGATGCGAGACTTCCAAATGGCCAATTTCACTTATTTTTTTGGAAAATAGCTTTAACGCATTTGATTTTTAATATTCTACTGTAGTGGGTAAATAGATATTTAGTAATCCGCAATAATTATATCATTGTTTAAATGATTTATTTTACTTCGAGATTTTTCAATGCCTTTAAATATTATATGGTTTGTTGATCTTCAACTCTCGCTCGGACTATGCGAGTGTATGAAGCTGCTTGGACGCCACTCAACGAGATTATGAACGAAGTAATGTTCCGGGGGCGCACGGTCGGCGGGGGGAATAACGTTAGGCTCCGCCCAGATCCTCAAGGACGTTGGGATTAGGAGTCGCCTTAAATGGAGGCAATTCATTTTATTTGGAATTTAGTTTTGGGGTATAAAAGCCATTTTGGTGAGCGTTTAAATTGTTCCCTTTTCAGATATGGCGAGTGTATTACAAGTAGGTTGGTTTTCTCCGCGTTTAACATAATACCGTTATCATGGGACCATTGCACAATCTTACATACAAGCTCCCTGTGCGCAGTCAAGTTTGCCGCCATTTTTTTTTTGATATAATTTGAAAGAATATCATCTAGAATCTAGATGATAATCTAGAATAGACCTCGAGTATATTTATTATACAATTAAATTACTATCATTTATAATGATTAATGAAATAGTGGGGGTTTCAAACTGACAGTTGACAGCTTCGCGCCAAAACGCACCTAAACTTGCGACGACGTCACGTCATCTTTGTTTGTCAATGAACAATGAAAAATTTGATCGTAGTTGCTAAAATTAATAAATTCCGGCTTTCTTGAATAAATAGGTTAGGGTCAAATGAACTATAAAAAATGGACTATCCGTCAACATCAGGAAATCACAACGATGGGTCCAAAGTTCGGATATAAAGAGCCGTGTTGTGTGTTCAGTTCAACTTCAGCGGTTTCCAAATAAAATATTCTTATCTGATTTATGATTATAATGGAGAAAAAAGTAGTTCCAAGCTGCGAAGAGGACAGACACTTATTCTCCAAAGACTGTCAGTCGATGCTGTGAAGATCACCGATGTAAGTGCAAATATTATTGCTTAAGTACATGTTTTGCTTGTGGTAGTACGCTCTGATTAAAATTAATTTAGCTAAGTACCTAATTTACTAATGAATCTTCTTTGTGACACATACAATATTTCTTTATATTTTACAGCTGGAGAAAGATGTTGAAAATCTTTATCTAAAAAAATGTGGTACCACATATTTTTGAGTGCCAAAATAGAATGATGCCAATAAAGCCTACATCAGCAATACTCAAAAGGAACAGACGTGAAATTCTTGTAAGTATTGAAAATGCATCAGGTATGCCTTTGTTTCGATCTATTATTTCACAATTCTTTGGGTAGTAATTAACACAGTCATCTTGTTTAACTGGACGGTAAGTATTTATTTTCAGGAATACCTAAGTACTTATTTGTCTATTAATGACTATGAATCAGGCGACATTTTAAGTGTCTACAATAACACTCGCCAAGTGTCTACAATGATACCAAAATTGTGTATAAGTATTCATGAATAGGTTTATGTAGGTATATAAAGTATTAATTAATATGCATAATAATAATTGGTTTTATGTAGGTAACAGATTACAGAATTAAGGCACAATACAAATGTGTCTGTTTAGTTAGTCGTATGGTTACTGATAGAGAATGCCTTTTGGTATTAAAGTCTAAAATTTGTACTTTTACTTTTGTATTTTGTGCAATAAATAAATACTTTTCCATTGAGATAATAGTGATATATGCTGGGTTTGCATTTTCAGCCTTTTTGTATAATGACTGATACTAGATTTTTCATATTCTGTTGGGGTATTTATGTAATAATGATGTTACTTATTAATTTAACAAAATCTGCACTATTAACTCATTGCTTTCAAACAGGAAAAAATTTCACTCATGTTGTGGGTACAGACACACAGACTAAAGATACCTTTAGTCTGTGTACCTACTTATAATCTTCCCTTTTATTATAGTATGGATATCATGCTCTCTAATTAAGAAATGTTCTTTTCTTACATTTCAGATCCAACTCTGAAGATTCAGATATCCAAGACACACTTCACTCTCAGAATATAAATGTATGCTGTGTGTATGACAAGTGTGTACAGGTGGCTCTAAAAAAAATAAAAAAAATAAAATAAAAATAAAAAGCATTTATTTCAGACAAATTAATCCATATATTGTTAGTATTACAAAAATAACTTAAATAACTATGTTAGTGCCTAAACTAATGTGTTGAGAGGTCCAGTGCCTGATTAGGGCACTGTCCCATCTCTCCGCCACGACAGTCAGGAGACTGTGGCGGCTGTCGCGCACTCTGCGGAGCGTCGCGGCGCAGCGCTTGCGCAGCGTCGCGTGGAAACCGTCCACATGCGCGTCTGCGAACATGCCCGACGCACTGCAGTACCTCGGCAGCCGCAACAGCACCCGGAACGCGTCGTTGTACTGTACACGCATAGTGTTCATGGCACGCTGCGTGTACCTCGTCCATAGGCTACAGGTGTACAGAGAAGTACAATACGCACGAAATAATGTTATTTTAACCTGCGCTGTACACCTGCTGAACCTGCGAGCAATCATATTGGCCATAATGGCCAACGCCCTGCGTTCCCGCTCAATGTCAGAATCGTCTCTCAAGTCATCGGTGACCAAGTGACCCAGATATTTAAATGAATTTACCCTCTTGAGCTGTTCGCCATTCAATCGAATGGGTGGGACATGAGATGGACACTTGGTACCCGCCTTGAAAATCATAAACTGGCTTTTCTTTACATTGTATTGCAAATTGTGCTTACGGGCATATGACTCACACTTCTCGAGAAGTATTCTTATACCACCGACCGATGGGCTCAACAGTACCATGTCGTCAGCATCTGAATCGGTTCATTATTTTAAGGGTGAATAGGCGACCGACGGACAAAGTTACTTTCAGATGTATAGTATGAATGTTTATAAAAATATCTTGGAAAAATTAAAAGCATGGTTAAATATTATAAATATCTTTTAATACAGCACAGACACAATGCTGCTATCAAATGGTACATCTATCAAATGGTATATCTATGCTGCTATCTAATGGTAAATCTGATTTGAATCCGGTATCTATCAGTACTATGGATAATATAGTTCCTCACGAAAAGTAAAAGAAAACAAATCAACATTTTTACAAGTCTATACCTAAATACGTGCACATGTTCATGCGTGCAATAAAAACAATAAGAAAATAATCGAGTATCAGAAGCGGCGAAGACGTCTCACCGGCCAAACCGTACGTGACGCAACAAACGTCGTCCAATTAGTCCATGTGAGCGTACCGCGGCACGATGTCCTCGCGGATGAGCAGGTCCCAGGCCGGCAGCCCGTGCAGCGGCAGCAGATCTTGGCCGGTGAGAGGCAGAATGGCGGGTGTACCATCACGGATTTGTAAAACAATTATACCAAAAAAATGTACTCAAAATGTACTATTATGTACCTACTTTAAAAAAAATTGTATCTCTCCGTACAAAAAGTTATTACAATGTTTAGGTACACCCGCCATTCTGACTGTCAGGATGGCGGGTGTATCGCAGTTTACCATGAAGCCCTTGATTATTGAGAAATGTTACTGAGAGGTACAATTTTTTTTAAAGTAGGTACAAAATAGTACATTTTGAGTACATTTTTTTGGTATAATTGTTTTACAAATCCGTGATGGTACACCCGCCATTCTGACTCTCACCCTGGCCGACGGCGATCAGCCCGGTCGCGGGCCCCGGCAGGTGCCCCTACCACACGTAGTAGTAGCCGCAGCCGCGCCAGGCTCACCAGCGGGCACAGCGTGCGCACCGACGAGATCAGCTCCACCAGGCCCGAGTACGTCTTGTTGAAGTTTTTGGAACACGGCGGCGGTCATCTTCTTGTCGCCGAGCACGCTGTCGTTGGCGTAACCCTCGATGAGCTCGGCCGTACAGTTGAAGTGCTTCTTCCGCAGCAGATCCGAGTGACCCGAGTGCGAGGTGGTAGGTGGTGGTGGCTGGAATGCTGTAGAACTTGTAAACGCCTTCATCCAAAATGCTGTAAAAAGAAACATTTGTTTATTGTCTCAATTTTACTCATATAATGAGTACTTCTAGCGATTCTGCCAACACTGGTGTGTATGCCGACAAAGCAAGGATACTGACCCTTCGACGGGCCCGCAAGAGGAGATGGTGGTGAATGTAGCGTCCGAGACGCAGCGGGCGCTCCTTGGGCAGCACCACCGCGCCCACCACCAGGTTTTGTCTGTGGAACACGAAAACAATACTCATAGTTATCTGGTTTCTACATCTACATTTTGTCAGCCGTCATTTTCCTTTGACAATATTTCAAGAAATTGTTGTGGTGAGTCCAACTTTCCAACCAAGCTTGAACACAGATTATGAATGCTTATATTGCTTTGTTTTTCTTGAAAGTAGAGTACAATACTTGCTACACTATCTTTTTCCTTTACAGCATTCAGAAATTCATTTAAAATATCCACCTAAAATTTTTATAAAATGTATTACATTAGTAAGTATGTAGTAGGTATATTATATAGATTGCATTATTTCACTAAATAAAAACAGTAAAAGTAAGTCTATAAGTATATAGAACTGATTACTTGAGAGAAACTATCAGTGACCGGAATGTGACCCGTATCTTCACACTGGCAGGACTGAACCAAACCTTGCATTTCGTTTACAATGGCTGTCACGCGATAACTTTTTTTTATTTTGTGCTCCGGAGTAACTCGACTTTTTATAATACACAGTTCTCCATTTATTTTTATTTGTACGTAATCGATTGCGTTTTCCACCGCAATAACTTAGTCCCTTTCATTTCAACACTTGAAAACTGCACTCATCAAGAAAATGTATGACCATGTCAACACTAACTTCCGGCAGATTCCTGGAGTCTGCTTTTATGAACCCAAGTTCCATTTTTATTCGAAATGTGCAATACATTACATTTATAATCTCAACTATGCCGTGAATTAAATAAGTAGACGTCAACGTCAGGTTGACATGCAGAGATAAACACGTTGATTGGTGTATGAAAAAAACGTTCCGTTTCACGTTACTTTAATTCATAATTATTGTTAAAAATCGATAATAACTAAAATAAAAATGTAGCAATGGCCTTTCTTTCGCGTCATTTTTACATTGTAGCCACAAAATATTGATATATACTATATCTGCATCTTCCCTATTGTTTGTTATACACAATGAAGTCGGTTAAAAATAGCTGACAATGAGGGTTTTCGATACTTTTTCTGCCACCAGGTGTTATTGGCTTTGTACATTCCTATCCCTACTAGAACTTTGTACATTCCATGGGAATTGACTTGGCACTGCATTTTTTTTTAACACTGGTCTGGCTGAAATAATAATTATAGATTAGATATATAAATGTTATAGTTTAGTATTTTTTGATAAGGCACAAACTAAAAATGTTTGCAATTCATCATTGAAGTTTGGTCGAGAACTGAGATAATCAGTGATTAACTAAAATTATCATTAATATTGAAAATATTCTTACGTTTTTCCAGTACTGAATCCGGCTTTTACAAACGAGGCTATTTTTCGTTGGAGTAAATTTATCTCTGCGAATAGCTACAAGCCACTGTTTTAATCGGTTTTTATCTCTCGTAGTGAACGTATGCCCTCGTGTTTTATAAATGAGATCCTTCCAAAAACATTTCATGTATAATAAAAGTTTCGTGTATAATTATTTTTTGACTACTTAGCGCCTGACACAAACATAAATACACCACAGATTTGGATTGCTCTGCTGATACGCACAGGCGTTCATGTTGTAAGTAGTCCAAAAAATAATTATACGCGAAACTTTTTGATCTGTAACGCTGCAGAGTTGATTTTAAGCTAAATGTAGGTAGCAATTAGGTAGCAAATTTTGGTTAGTAAATAACATGAAAATTGTGCGTCCTTCGCAAAATATGAACTTTGTCCAAACATCCTGACGTCAGAATGACTGGTCAAAAAAAATATGTGATATGTTTTATTATACTGAGGTAGCAATTATTTGGTAAATGGTAGCAAATACTAGCAAATAGGTAGCAATTTTTACGTAAGCAATCAATGCGGAATTCAACAGTCAACCAATCATTCTGACGCACACAGTTTTAAAGCAATATTAATGTCGCGACTGTTGCTTGGTTTTTTGACTCAAAAGTGGTTTGTTTTGTCATCAAATGCAGTATTCAGGCATGGACTTAATAACTAAATGAAATAATGAACTTTATTTTGCCACGAGGGCATTATACATTTTACATTTTCCGTTGTTAGGGTTCCGTACCCAAAGGGTAAAAACGGGACCCTATTACTGAGACTTCGCTGTCCGTCCGTCCGTCCGTCCGTCCGTCTGTCACCAGGCTGTATCTCAAGAACGGTGCTAGCTAGACAGTTGAAATTTTCACAGATAATGTATTTCTGTTGCCGCTATAACAACAAATACTAAAAATAAAATAAAATAAATATTAAAGGGGGCTCACATACAACAAAGGGATTGGTTGCGTTAACTTTGCACCTCATTTGTATGGAGCGCTATACATACCAGGTGCAAACTTAACTTAACCACTTAAGGATGGAAAGTGTTTGTACGGAACCCTCGGTGCGCGAGTCCGACTCGCACTTGACCGGTTTTTTTACTTTTGAGGTACGGAAACCTAAAAATATTTTTTCTTAATTTTACGCGCACGTAGATTTTTTCCAAAATGAGCCATAATGTAATAAAAATAAGAATAGTAATTTAGGAACGGTAGCTACCTATACCTATTTCATGGATATACCGTCTGTTGACAACCAAAACACTATAAGTAACAAATACCTACTTATATAAAGCTCGTATCTAAGTGTCAATCTACTTACTAGATACGAGGTTTTGAAGAGTAGTGACAGAAATTTTAGTGAGTTTTGGTTGTCACCAGGCTATATACGACTATATCGTTCAGATATTTGTGAACACCTTGTTGAACTGTATATAAATGCCATTCAATCTCTCTTGTAAAATTATTGACGGCGATTGTATTCATATTAGTACAAGATTTACTTAGGTTGGGACTTTATAGGCCAATTGGTGTAAATAGTCACAAGATATTAATCTATTTATTTATTTATTTAAATGTTCCAGACATTTTATGTAATTATGCAGGTTTTATGTAAACGTCCATGTTTAGGTGATTATTACATATTTTTTTAGGCAAAAACACACACTAAAATTGAAAATTACACGATACTTTGAAAAATAAAGTACAAACTGTACAATGACATAGTATCTTTTGTAATCTTACACACACTTTTGTGAATATTCCAAAAAGGTTCAGGAAATATACAAAAAACTGTGTTTTTCAGAAAGAAATGTAAAATAACAAGTATTGTATGTAATAATAGCCGTTTCAATCGTTGTAAATACATATCTAAATGTACTTTTCCCATATATTCAATGTAATTATACAGATTTTATGTAAATGTCCAAGTTTTTAGTGATTCTGACATGCCTTTTATGTAAAAACACACACTATAATTGAAAATTCCACGATATTTTGTGAAATAAAGAAAAACCTGTATAATTACGGAATATTTATGAGAACTTACAGATACTTTAGGGAAAATTCCAAAAAGGTACAGGAAATTTGCAAAAAATTGTGTTTTTCAGAAAGATATGTAAATTAACAAGTTTCGTATGTAAGATAGCCGTTTCAATCGTTGTAAATACATGTCTAAATGTACTTTGCCTACACATTCAATGTAATTATACAGATTTTATGTAAACGTCCAAGTTTTTAGTGATTTTTTACATGACTTTTATGTAAAAACACACACAATAATTGAAAATTACACGATATTTTGTGAAATAAAGAAAAACCTGTATAATTACAGAATATTTATGAAATCTTACTGATACATTTGGGATAATTACAAAACTATGTAAAATGACGAGTTCCATATGTAATAAAAGCGTTATAAATACATATTGAAATGTATTTTTCCCAAACATTCCATATAATTATACAGAGTTTATGTACATATACAAATTTTTTATGATTATTACATATTGTTTATGAAAAAACACAGAATTAAATTGAAAATTACACGATATATTGAAAAATAAAGAAAAAACTGAAAATTTACTTAATATTCTACGTAATCCTACTAAAATTATTATGATCATTACAAAAAACTTATGTAATTTCACATAAAAATGGGTTTTTTCTGAAGATGTGTAGAATGACGACTTATGTATGTAAAATTACAGTTTTAAGCGTTATAAATACATATTGAAATGTATTTGTCCCAGACGCTCTATGTAATTTTACAGATTTTATGTAAACGTACACATATTATTAATTATTACATATTTTTTTTGTAAAAAGACATCAAAATCGTTGAATTTAACGAAGATATTTAAAATTACCAAAAATTATGGAAAAAAACCAAAATTTTGGTACTTTTCCCAGGTTTTGAGGGAATTATACAGGTTTCTGTAATTTTTTTGTGTGTAAAATCACATAATTTTTAACAGTGCAGCCGTTTCAGCGTGATGCGAGGAAAAAGGAAATTATGTCCAACAGATGGCGATAGACTGGCATGACGCTGCGCGCCCTTACAAAACTAATGATGACCCTGCATCACGCTACTAAGATTTTCCCTGATAACATGGCCATCGCCATAGAAAACAATTTTCAACATAAATTTGAAAATTCAAATAAATTAAATTAATTAAAATTGTGATCCGAAACCTTCGCCACTTTCATGATCCGGTGGCCATAAAAATGGTTTACAATGCCTTAGTAAGGAGTAAGCTGGAGACTTCGTCGATCATATGGAACCCCTATGAATCGACGTATGCCTTACTCCTTGAGAAGGTTCAGAAAGCGTTTTTAAGGTTCCTTTATAAAAAAACATTCGGATTTTATCCGTATCTGTACCCAACAAAGTACCTTCTCGGCTCCCTCGGGTACAGCTCCTTGGAGGTCAGGCGGAATTGTCATCTGATGATCTCGGCATGTCAGGCCTTGCGTGGTGAGTCGGACTGTCCCGAGGTTGTGGAGCGTCTGGTGCGACTGTATGTCCCGGATGTCCCGAGGATAGCCCTGAGACCTCGACAGCGCGACTTGTTGGCTGTGCCGTCGTCGAGGACCGTGTCGCTCAGGAATTCGCCGTTGCCCCGCGCCCTCTCACTTCTCAATGCGCTCCTGACATCGACACCCGAGTGTGACTTGTTTGCGTGGCGATGGGCAGCAGTGTGTAGTGAATGCCTGAGATTCTGTGAGGCGATGGATACTAGGTGCTCTACTGTTCCAAATTAAGCTGTTTGTTTATCTATTATTGTGAACCTTTTATTGTTAATTTAAGTTTTGTGACGCATAGGTTTATAACTGTCAGAATCAGAATCAGAATCAGAATCATAATTTATTTGCTAGAATACAGTCAAGTGGATGTCAAATACATTTTCGAGGTACAGTGTATTCTGCCTGCTAGTGGGCATGCAAATATTAAAGAATTTAAAATAACAATAATAATGGACAAAAATTAACTAAGACATGGTATTTTTCCTATAATTACGACTCAGCATGCAAGACTAATAATAATAAAATGTCAACTTACACTATGTTACACTTAATTTAATAAAGATGTGGCATATAGTCAAGATATTCTTTCACTGAGTAAAATGCATTTTGTATCAAAAAGTCCAATAAATATTCTCTAAATTTAGGCATTTCGGATTCTCTAATTAATTTAGGTAGCTTATTATACAATATTGGTGCCATGCCAAAAACACTTTTTGCTCGCAGAGCTGTTTTTGATTGCTGACAATTGATTTTATGTCGCTGCCGTACACTATTAAAAACATAAAATTGGTTAATATTTAATTTGACATACAAAGCAATCTCAAATATATATAAACATGGCAAAGTTAAAATTTTTAGTTGTATAAAATATGGTTTGCATGAATCAAGCATCTTGAGTCCACAAGCAGAACGCAAACACTTCTTTTGTGCCTTAAACACCAAATCCCGATCGTTTGAGTTACCCCAGAACATGATACCATAACGCAACGTAGCTGTTACATATGCGTGGTAGGCCGTGAGTACCTCAGTCTGACTTACAATTTTGTTTAAATTGTACAATGCATATGAGAAACTATTTAACTTCTTACAAATACTGTCAATTTGGTTAAACCATGTCAACTTATTATCTAAATTTAAACCTAAAAATTTCGTATTATCAGTTCCCTCTATTATATGATTATTATATGTCACAGTTATATCGTTAGTCATGTTATTCGTCCTTCGACAGAAATTCATAATTTTTGTCTTGTCTAAATTTATATGTAAGTTATTATGATTTAACCAATTGATTATTAATTCCAATGCATTATTTATATTAGTTTGGCAAGTCTGCAGATCTTGTCCAGTCAATATAACCGTGCTGTCATCGGCAAAGAGAACCATTGGGTAGTCAACAGCCTGTGGCAGATCATTTATGTAAATGAGGAATAATAATGGACCTAATACGCTTCCCTGCGGGACGCCACAACTAATTTCTTTGTATTTTGATGAAAGAGTAACCTCACATCTCGTTTTTAGGCTTATATAATCTATTTGGACCATTTGTTTCCTACCATCTAAGTACGACATTAGCAAATCGTGTACGTTTCCGCGTATTCCATATCTATATAACTTCTGCATTAAAATATTGTGGTCAACTAGGTCGAAAGCCTTAGTTAAGTCCATATATAGAGCACAAACTGGTTGTTTTTTGTCCATATTAGTCACTATTACTTGTAATAAATCGAAAATAGCCATATTTATTGACTTATTTTTGCGGAAGCCCTTCTGCTCTTTCACAAAAAGATCATTGGATTCAAAATATAAACTAATTCGACTATAAATAACTTTTTCAGTAATTTTAGAAAAAATAGGAAGAAGTGCGATCGGCCTGTAGTTGTTCATATTTTCTTTATCCCCCTTTTTTAAAAGTGGTCGCACAATAGCGACTTTCAACTTTTCAGGAAAGACACCTTGCTCTATGCACAAATTAATAATATAACTTATAGGTAATGCTATTATATGTGCCACTTTTTTTATAATTTTGGTGCATATCGTATCATAACCAGTACTATTACTATTTTTTAAGGAATATATAATATTTAAAATTTCCTGGGGACTTGTTGGTTGCATAAAGAAGGAATGAGATGAATTAAATGTCAATGTGCTATGTCGATGTAAATTATTATTTGTTAGAGCATTATTAAAATCATTAGAATTAGTCATCATTTTCACTTGATCCACAAAATGATCATTAAATTCTTGTGCTATTAATTGAGGGTCTGTTATCAACTTGCCTTTGTGACGTATATGGGATATATTCTCCTTAGGAGTTACGGTTTTTGAACTGTTGATAATATTCCAAGTCGCTTTAGATTTATTTGACGAATTTTTTATGTAATAATCATTTTGAGACTTTTTTGTCTGCGATATCACTTTTCTCAAGCGCTTGGAATATTGCTTAAAAATCCTCTTATTATTTTCATTCGGACATACTCTACATTTCCAAAGCAAAGCTCTCTTTTTAACACAGCATTTTTTTATTCCTGAGGAGATCCATTTTGGTTTTTTTGTTGAAGTAATTTTTAATCTAATATAAGGAAACTGTAATGTCATAAAAATGTTTTTATCAATAAATAAATAAATAAATCTAGAACGTTATAATAGTATACAGAAATATAAACTTAATACAAAGAAAACATCCATTACCCAGGAATATTCGAGTTCATCGCACAAATATTTGTCCTTGACGGGATTCGAACCCAGGACCGACCAGTAGGCAACTGTACTACCACTGCGCCTACCGCTACGTCAAAATAAAAATCTAAACATTTTCGTAAATATTCCCGAATATCTTAGTTATCCACAATATTAATAACATTTGGCAAATAATATCCTGAATAATATCCTGTATAAAGTTTTCCATTCAAGCAGCCAAAAATAGGATGTTTGGCGTATAACTAATTTAGGGAACGCCTGCCTAGAGTATCGCGGTATCACACCTACACACAACGGTGAAACTAAGGGTTTTCGAACGCAATAGTTATATTTTCATTGTGTGAGACAGGAGGTGTGAAGCCTGGTTAGGTAATTAATTCAAGTGCAAGCAAGGGTAGATAAGATAAGATATTTATTGAAGAATAACTTATTTTATAATAATAAATACTATAGACATTCTATTTGACAAAATATAACTCGCCAGGATATTGTTTGCCAAATATATCTGCACGATGATTAAGAAGGAAGAAAGGAAGTAAATGTTCAACTAGGTACCACCCATTTATTTACTAATTACTGTCACCGGTCCGACACGCAACACTCACAACATCCGCGCACAGATTTGAAGATAATATGTCCCGCGATTTAAACTTTGGAATCCCTGGTCCCCAAGTGTGCGATAAAAAACCATCTTGCCGGTTGAAATTCTTAGTGTTTTTTTTTGACGTGACAACGTCTTAAATTAGGTTGCGCTCGGAGTCACTCATGAAAAAGTGTAACGCCCGCTCACGTCTGTTAGGATGAGTTTAGTCCCGCTAAAACTCGAGAACGGCTGAACCGATTTGGCTAATTTTAGTATTGAAATATTCATGGAAGTCAAGGGAAGGTTTAAACGGTGAGAAAATATTGAATAAATGAGTGGAAAATAATAAAAACGATAATTTTATATTCCCATACAAATACAAACTGTTCGTACTTACCTGTCAAACATTTGATGTTTGTTCCGTCGGTTCGGTATTTTTAGAATAATTACATGTAGATCTAGACTAAGTTAAAGTTTAAGTTTACATGTACAATGTTTTAGTAAACAAAATATATTTCTATAGTTAAAATTTGTGCAATTCTTATTTTCATTCAATTCCTTGTTCCTATTGTGCAATTTAATAATAGTCATATCAATAAATATTCTACCGAGAATAAGACGTTGTCACGTAAAATCTTCCTTCGCCCGTAAAACCGACTACAGGCAACCATTTTTTTTTTTATTTCAGTTGCATCCCTTACCATCCGTGGATAATAATGTTTTCTGTGAAAATAATTTTCGGTTTATGCAACTCGCTCCGATGATTTGTTCCAAATGTTAACAAATGTTCAGCTAGTGCAGATTTTTGTATTTGGCGATTTTTGACTGCTGCTATGTGTTCTTTCACACTTTCCTGAACACTCCGCTTAGTTTGGCCAATATACGAACTTCCACAGCTATATTCTATCTTGTACACGCCGGGATTTTGGAAAGATACCTATACATCCTTTGGGCTAGCATCCAGCTTGCTTTTTCACTAATATATTTGAGTTTCAGAAAAAAGATAACGTCCCCGTCCCGTCCCCATAAAAACCCCTACCTCACCCTACTAATCCCGTACCAGATATCAGGATATCATAAGATTGTATTAAAAAAACTAAATTTCACTAGTTTCACATCATAGGAGTTATTTTATTACTATTTGAAAACTGCAGATTTCTGTAATACAAATGGAACTCGCGTTGCATCTCGTGCGTCGCATTAAAATCATGTCAATACGTCGTTGCACAAAATAATAAGATACCTAACTGTTACGTAAAATAAATCTAGTTTTGATATTGAAACTCATTTTTGGGTTAGTTTTTTTGGATTTATAAGTATACAAGCGAGTTGTAATCGAGTTGCCGTAGTAACGCCGCCCCGCAATGAATGGAAGCCGAGCGCAGTCGCCCACGCTCCGCCGAGCGCGCGAACGTACAAGCGCCCGCGATGCCTTCAACAAGTGGACCTTAGCCACAACTTTCCGACAAAAAACTTAACCTCAAAGTGAAAAAGTAGTGAATAGTGCTGTGAAAGTGGAGTGCTAGTGAGTTTCGGTGGTAGTTCAATTAGGGGTTGCATGGATTATATTTGATGCATATTAAAGTGGACTTGCAGGGGTCTCGTAAATTCAGATCGGTTAGAGTCGGCTTAAAGGTTTTTATTTATAATAAATGCATTAGAACCGCGCATTTGCGGGCCATTTTTATAGACACGGCCTTTATTTTTTATTGATATTATGAATACATACATATATGTTTGTAATACATACACATGCATAATTTATATATGTATGACTGCTGGGACTGATATAAAATAACTTAATTTAGGACCTAATCTCCTACATCCTAAAGATTTTATCATTTGTTATATAAATGGTTAACTACTAATATTTTAATCGATTTTAATAGTTGTTTTTTATGTTTTGCTACTTATCTACTTATGTTTATTTATCTCATTCATACACACTGTTAACGCCTGCATAATATTTGATTTACACATAAAATAATAAAAAAGATAAGTATTATAAACCTTAATCTAAATAACTTATAATACAATAAAAAAGAGGTTTTAAAAAGAATACCTAAGAGGTCCGCCTGCGGCATGGTCCCCAGTATGCTGGCGGCGTTACCTCTTTGTATAGTCAGAGAGATTCTTTGGCAGAGGTAACAGCTAGCTTTGGGGTCTCCCGAAGCGTCGATCAGCCGTTTCGACGAGACCTTCATGAACATTCTCATGTCAGCCGACCATGGCCCAAATGTAAACTCTTTAATTAGAGAGAGAAAAAGGCCAGTAACGCACTTGTGATTCCTCTGGTGTTGCAGGTATATATGAGCGACGGTAATCGCTTTCTATCAGGCGATCCGTTTGCTCGTTTGCCCCCTATAACATTGTATAAGTGTCTCAGAGTAAATTCACATTGCTATTATAACTTATAATTTGAACTAATTTATTATAAGGCCACAACATCGATATATCGCGCTGTTTTCAAAAAAAAATAAGTCACCGTAGCTTAAATTACCATTAGCAAGTTGCGTCTCACAAAAACAAAGACAAACCGAATGACATTTGGCTACTTTTGTTCAATGGAATCAAGAATAATTTCTGTAAGGTCTACGATCGATCCCATTACGAATACAGCCTGAACGAGGGACCCGTTACCGTATATGATTCTCCATTTTCGAAGGGAAATTGTTTCGAAAAAGTTTCCGCCCCAATATATCTACAATCTGAAAACAGAACACCGTTCATAGCAGGGTCATTGTCAGATTTAGGTTCGAGTCTTTCCGGTGGACATTTGCGAAATTAAGGATTCCAGGGCCTAATTTTCTGATAAAATGCCTGTGAAAATAAAGAACGTTCCCTTCTTCTATAATCTGATGTAATAGCAACATAACCTAGATTCATACAAGTTCTTAACTTTTGACCACCGGAGGGACGAATTTTGTTTTTTGAACTAACAATGACCCAGAATCGAAATGCAAAGAGGTTCAACATCCAACAGGAAATCAACATACACATTACTGCTAGCTGCTGAGACGCAAAGACCCGGAGTGAATCCTGGCCTACAACACTAAATTCTTTTAGATTTTAACCAACATCGACGCCATTTCTGTCTAGTCGACACGGAGTTCGTTCAAGTTTTTTTAGGATTTGTCGGCCCAGCAACTCAAGCACAACTGTGACACGCGGCTATTTCTCGCCCGAGATATACTACCTATCTCTTTCTGTATAGTACTGTAAGAGAGTGACGAGTGATAATATGTCGCGCGACAAGAGTCGCGAAGCATAGTTGTGCTAGACGGGTGGTGCCTGCGACACCCAGCAAGCCTTCGAACAGTAAAACCACCCAAATGATCTTTTGACTGAACGGTCATCGCCCGTGTGAACTGCGTGGTTGAGCCAACCGATCTTTAGGATAGTTCCTCCTAAAGTAAAAGATAATTGCAATGCCCTGACAGGGTATCATTTATTACCTGCCATATTTATGTAAATACCTAACTGTACCTGAATACAAAAAAGAAACTGGTGTCTAAACCTAACACATAACATAACATATAACATTAAAAATACCAGGAATTTTCCGATATAAAATTAAATATAGGTAACCACATTTTTGGGTCATTGTCAGATTTAGGTGCGCGTCTTTCCGGTGGACATTTGCGAAATTAAGGATTCCAGGGCCTAATTTTCTGATAAAATGCCTGTGAAAATAAAGAACGTTCCCTTCTTCTATAATCTGATGTAATAGCAACATAACCTAGATTCATACAAGTTCTTAACTTTTGACCACCGGAGGGACGAATTTTGTTTTTTGAACTAACAATGACCCAGAATCAAAATGCAAAGAGGTTCAACATCCAACAGGAAATCGACATACACATTACTGCTAGCTGCTGAGACGCAAAGACCCGGAGTGGATCCTGGCCTACAACACTCCCACCAGACCAGACCAGATTTTAACCAACATCGACGCCATTTCTGTCTAGTCGACACGGAGTTCGTTCAAGTTTTTTTAGGATTTGTCGGCCCAGCAACTCAAGCACAACTGTGACACGCGGCTATTTCTCGCCCGAGATATACTACCTATCTCTTTCTGTATAGTACTGTAAGAGAGTGACGAGTGATAATATGTCGCGCGACAAGAGTCGCGAAGCATAGTTGTGCTAGACGGGTGGTGCCTGCGACACCCAGCAAGCCTTCGAACAGTAAAACCACCCAAATGATCTTTGGACTGAACGGTCATCGCCCGTGTGAACTGCGTGGTTGAGCCAACCGATCTTTAGGATAGTTCCTCCTAAAGTAAAAGATAATTGCAATGCCCTGACAGGGTATCATTTATTACCTGCCATATTTATGTAAATACCTAACTGTACCTGAATACAAAAAAGAAACTGGTGTCTAAACCTAACACATAACATAACATATAACATTAAAAATACCAGGAATTTTCCGATATAAAATTAAATATAGGTAACCACATTTTTGGGTCATTGTCAGATTTAGGTGCGCGTCTTTCCGGTGGACATTTGCGAAATTAAGGATTCCAGGGCCTAATTTTCTGATTAAATGCCTGTGAGAATAAAGAACGTTCCCTCTTATATAATGCGATGCAATAGCAACATAACCTAGATTCATACAAGCTCTTAACTTTCGACCACCGGAGGGACGAATTTTGTTTTTTGAACTGACAATGACCCTTCTACATTTTCGAAAATATCCCAATAGATGATAAAAAAAATCATTTTAAAAGTTCCTCATTCTAAATGAGCGTAGAAGACAAGTTATTGAGCCGTAGCGCAGTAAACATACAGAATTCTGGGTTTTGTTTTAAAGTGCATTTTTGCTACATCTACTAACCAACTCATGTGCCAGTATTAGCTGTCTCATCATACTTTAATAACTAATTTAAAATCACCAAAAAAGATAAACTATTATATATTATGTAGCCACTTGTTCAATGGAATCACGAATAATTTCTGTAAGGTCTATCGATCCTATTACGAATACAGCCAGAACGAGGGACCCGATACCGTATATGATTATCCATTTTCGAAGGGAAATTGTTTCGGAAAAGTTTCGGCCCCAATTTTATTCGGTTAAATCCGATTTAGGATGCAGTTTAGGAACTAGGTCGAGCGACAGAGTAGACTCAGCGTTTCAGTAAGAGCCTACCTGTGCTGCATAACAAGATCGGGAGCCCGGTGAGATTGTATGGGTCAAGTTCTCCAAGTACACACGCTGTATGAGAGCATATACAGCCCTAACACAGCTGAAATAAGTCGTATAAGGGCTGTATAACGGTTGCTATAACAACTAATGATATAATATTGGTCAGTATAACGATCAAGTGGTATAATCAACGAATAATATAATAACATTTATAATTTCATATGGCATAATATCATATAGTATACTGATCATTTGATATAATACGTTTAAAGGCTCAAAACACTCAAACTGCTCAAACATGAAAGTTAAATTGTAATAGAGTCATGGTTAGGTACGACGACAAGCGAAGCGAGGAGGAGTGTTAGGTTATCTTGCGAATGTCTTTTATAACACTACATATTTATGTTTAACCCAGTGGTTGACTGGTAGAGAATGCCTAAAGGTATTAAGTCCGCCATTTGTACTTTTTTTGTATTGTGCAATAAAGTTTAAATAAAGAAATATAATAATTGTAATTAATAAGACGAAACATTATATCAATTTAATGTTGTTATATCTATTGGAATTATATAAATCGTTGCTATAATCTATCATTACACACCCCTGTATAAGCACTTATGCGGCCCGTGTGCTACGTGGGTAAGGACTAGATTGCATATACCGTGTGGCCTGTAACAGAAACAATAAATAAATAGTAGGTACATTACGAGCAGAGTGTGGGTCTCTTACACGCAAAAACAATACAATGCTCTACGCGTGCAGTACAACAATGCTTTCAGGGTGCTGATGGGGCTACCTCGTTTCTGTAGTGCGTCTGGGATGTTCGCAGAAGCAGGGGTTGATTGCTTTTATGCAACCATGAGAAAGCGCTGCACATCCCTGGCGCGCAGGGTGCGGGCTAGCGCTAACGGCATCCTGAGGGCATTTGCCGAAAGGTTTGATTGTCATATGGTTCATGTACTGACAATCAAGCCTTTCAAGCCCTTGTAAGTACTGAGCAAATTTATTAAATGCAAACTATATTATAATACACCTAATAATAATGTTACACTAACCGTAGGATAAGAATTTCAGTCTGTTACTAATATATTTTGTAAGCACTATGGTCCCAGTTGGTCGAAATAAATGATTTTGATTTTTATTATTATTATTATTTTATTACATAGGTACCAAGTTTGGTGAATTCTCGAATGTCCCAGATTACAGGTGTTTGTGGCCTAAACCGAGGGCCATAAATATGCGATCTTTACGAATTACCACCCGTGTGGCTTGTCTAAAGTTTTCCGTTTTGCCTTGGCCAGGAAGAGATTAATACTTATAATTTTACTATAGACCGGAAAGATAAATTACAGCTGAAAATGAAGAGTAATAAAAATAAATTATGCGAGAAAATTTAAAGTCGGTAGCTTGCGAAAACTAGTCCAAATTAAAATGGCTTCATTGTTGGTATTCAGTGAGACTTGCGTGAGAATATTTAAAAAAAAAGTGTGTGTGTCAGCTCCGACGCACGACTGGAGTTTACTCTTCAGGCCAGGCGCGCCCCACGATTTTTTTTTACTTCTGTACTTCTGGGTTTATGAAAATCGTGGTGCGCGCACTCTCATATAAACCCATTATCTTGCATTTATGCGACAAAATTATCGCGCGACTAAAATCGTGGTGCGCGCCTGGCCTTAAGAACGATTATAAAATATATACTCAATACTCAATACGTTTATTGCACATAATGATTAGTAAATAGTTTAAGTATCACATTATGTACCCTGTTGGGTAACAGGTATGTATCCGTTACAGGTATGTAACTTGGGCCTCCTTAATATTGCAAACAAGAACGAGAAGGTAAGCACTTACATAATATTAATATACGAGTATAATATACAGCAAAATTACAATATTTTTACAAGGAAAATTTACTTCCGATTCATTTTTAACAAATTGGAGAGATCATGAGTAGTAACTAAATAAGGAAGCGTGATGTAAAGCGCCCTCGAGCGGCTAGTTTAGTTACTACAGTCTGCAGTGCTACGGAAAAAAAACCGTATCTTACTATGAAATCCATACAAAGATACGACCTTTCTACCGTAGTATCGCAATACTTTTTTTTTTTTTTTGTATTAATTAAGGAGCTTTGATCATTTTATGAACATACCAGCTCCAGCAGGCCTAATACACAACATCATTCATCTAAAAGACATAGATAAATAAAAACATAAGCCGTATAAACTTAAAAATAACATGTACACGAAAACAACTAAATTTGTATACTCTATTTACATAAAAAAAAACTGTATACAAATTTAGCCGATTCCGATAAGGGTTCCGCCAATATTGAATTGAACATTACATTCAAGAAAGATCTGGTATTAGACCTAGCCATTTACATTAGACAAAAACAAACGTACAAAATCACCTTCCTTAAAAAAATCCTTAAATAAATCCAAAATCTCCTTAACAACAACTCCAAACAGCGTTTTGAACTTCTCCTAACAACTTACGGTAGAAAACAAAATATCCTTCGTCTTCTCAACCAGCCTTTCAAAAGTAATACGTCTCTTCTTCTTGTCCTTATTTTGTCTTTGATCTTCCATATCAGCCCGCTCAATAGTAGGCTGATTGACCAATAGACACTCGGACCTCTTCACATCTGTTACTCTTTTTGACTTCCGCGGCTTACGAACCTCTTGTTGTGGCTCGCCCTCTAATCTGTACTGACTTACTGATCGCTGGCCCTCGGCCTGACAGACAGAATCTTCAGACTTTTTAGATTGTAACGGCTTCGACAAAACAGCATCTCTATATGAATTTCCAAAACTTAAGTCATTCTCAAAAACAGATGTCGCATCCTGACTACAAACATCCGTATCCTTTTTTTCCTTATTTTGCATATACAACCAAAAAGCCCGTTTATATATACATCCCTCAGCAGACATAATCCTGCGAATTTCTTACTCCTTCACAAAAACCGGGCACGACTTATCTAAGGCCATATGGCTGCCTTTACAATTAATGCATCTAAAAATAGTCGTTTCGCAATTGGCATGCTCCCCGCCGCATTTCGGACAAGTAACTTTAGTAGTAGGACAAAACCTGCTCAGATGACCGAACTTCCAACATATTGAACATTGGGTAACCGGGAAAGTGTACTGATTTACCTTAATTCGGCAACCGTAGGCATAAACATATGGCGGTAAAGAAGTTCCCTTAAAACACAGACGAATAGCTTCAGCCTTAACCCAACGCCCATCATGATCCAAACGGTTCAGTCTACATATTGACAAAATGTCTTCAGACCCTTCAATATTCTTTAAAATTCGTCTTCCTCAACCTCCAACTCAACCTGCCTTATAATTCCATAAGTGCAGCATGCCATATTAGACCAATAAGAACGTCTCGTCTCATTGTTAAACTCCTGAGAAGCCAGAAGCTTCTCCGCATCATCCTTAGAGTTAAACTGTATGCGAACTTTACGTGGACCCATAAACTTGACGGATAAAATTCCTTTTATACCCTTAAATTGCAGCAACTTTGCCAAACCAATCTGTTTCGGTAAATCTTCTTTTGACACTATATAAACTTCAAATAGCTTGTCAGGCACACCGTCCGGCTCCAGCTGCGTTTTGGCGGTTGCTAAAACCCGCAAGCGTTTAGGTTGCCTGCCTATTGTGATAAAACTATCACTACAACCACAGCTTTCGTCGCTCAGACCACAAGCACGCTTCACCGCTATATGCCGCACATCCGACATGGACTCAGCGTCCGATAAAATATCCGATTGACTCGGCCCTGCCTTATTATCAAACTCCACTTCAGATAGCCACGACGGAGCTGCCCGCTGCCCACATTCTAAAAGTGACGTATCACTCACGACACCTCGACTTGACTCACTCATCGCAAAAACAGCGAAAAGGACTCTAAAACTGAATTAACTTATTAAATAAAATAAAATTTGATAAAATTTTCAACCGTCGCCTTTGACAAACAAACGTCAATCCTCGCAATACTTATATTTTTGGAACGTATCTGCCGTGCTAATTAAAAAAAAGTGTGTGTGTCAGCTCCGACGCACGACTGGAGTTTACTCTTCAGGCCAGGCGCGCACCACGATTTTTTTTTAGTCGCGCGCTAATTTTGTCGCAGAAATAAGCGTACTTCTGGGTTTATAAAAATCGTGGTGCGCGCACTCTAATATAAACCCATATCTTGCATTTATGCGACAAAATTATCGCGCGACTAAAATCGTGGTGCGCGCCTGGCCTTAAGAACGATTATAAAATATATACTCAAAACTCAATACGTTTATTGCACATAATGATTAGTAAATAGTTTAAGTATCACATTATGTACCCTGTTGGATATAAATAAACTTAAAAATAACATGTACACGAAAACAACTAAATTTGTATACACTATTTACATAAAAAAACTGTATACAAATTTTGCCGATTCCGATAAGGGTTCCGCCAATATTGAATTGAACATTACATTCAAGAAAGATCTGGTATTAGACCTAGTCTGGTCTTTCTGGTATTACATTAGACAAAAACAAACGTACAAAATCACCTTCCTTAAAAAAATCCTTAAATAAATCCAAAATCTCCTTAACACCAATTCCAAACAGCGTTTTGAACTTCTCCTCCCAACTTTCGGTAGAAAACAAAATATCCTTCGCCTTCTCAACCAGCCTTTCAAAAGTAATACGTCTCTTCTTCTTGTCCTTATTTTGTCTTTGATCTTCCATATCAGCCCGCTCAATAGTAGGCTGATTGACCAATAGACACTCGGACCTATTCACATCTGTTACTCTTTTTGGCTTCCGCGGCTTACGAACCTCTTGTTGTGGCTCGCTCTCTAATCTGTACTGACTTACTGATCGCTGGCCCTCAGCCTGACAGACAGAATCTTCAGACTCTTTAGATTGTAACGGCTTCGACAAAACAGCATCTCTATATGACTTTCCAAAACTTAAGTCATTCTCAAAAACAGATGGCGCATCCTGACTAGAAACATCCGTATCCTTTTTTTCCTTATTTTGCATATACAACCAAAAAGCCCGTTTATATATACATCCCTCAGCAGACATAATCCTGCGAATTTCTTACTCCTTCACAAAAACCGGGCACGACTTATCTAAGGCCATATGGCTGCCTTTACAATTAATGCATCTAAAAATAGTCGTTTCGCAATTGGCATGCTCCCCGCCGCATTTCGGACAAGTAACTTTAGTAGTAGGACAAAACCTGCTCAGATGACCGAACTTCCAACATATTGAACATTGGGTAACCGGGAAAGTGTACTGATTTACCTTAATTCGGCAACCGTAGGCATAAACATATGGCGGTAAAGAAGTTCCCTTAAAACACAGACGAATAGCTTCAGCCTTAACCCAACGCCCATCATGATCCAAACGGTTCAGTCTACATATTGACAAAATGTCTTCAGACCCTTCAATATTCTTTAAAATTCGTCTTCCTCAACCTCCAACTCAACCTGCCTTATAATTCCATAAGTGCAGCATGCCATATTAGACCAATAAGAACGTCTCGTCTCATTGTTAAACTCCTGAGAAGCCAGAAGCTTCTCCGCATCATCCTTAGAGTTAAACTGTATGCGAACTTTACGTGGACCCATAAACTTGACGGATAAAATTCCTTTTATACCCTTAAATTGCAGCAACTTTGCCAAACCAATCTGTTTCGGTAAATCTTCTTTTGACACTATATAAACTTCAAATAGCTTGTCAGGCACACCGTCCGGCTCCAGCTGCGTTTTGGCGGTTGCTAAAACCCGCAAGCGTTTAGGTTGCCTGCCTATTGTGATAAAACTATCACTACAACCACAGCTTTCGTCGCTCAGACCACAAGCACGCTTCACCGCTATATGCCGCACATCCGACATGGACTCAGCGTCCGATAAAATATCCGATTGACTCGGCCCTGCCTTATTATCAAACTCCACTTCAGATAGCCACGACGGAGCTGCCCGCTGCCCACATTCTAAAAGTGACGTATCACTCACGACACCTCGACTTGACTCACTCATCGCAAAAACAGCGAAAAGGACTCTAAAACTGAATTAACTTATAAATAAAATAAAATTTGATAAAATTTTCAACCGCCGCCTTTGACAACCAAACGTCAATCCTCGCAATACTTATATTTTTGGAACGTATCTGCCGTGCTAATTTAAAAAGTCGTATCTCAGTATACGATCGGGGTAAAAATACGACTTCTTAATTTAGCAGGTTATGCGTTAAGCGTTATAGACTAAGCTCCCGATATAAAATGACCTTCACAGAGATGTTTATCTGATGAAATGTCTTTTATATTTAGTTTAAAATGTCAATAAATATATTGCATATGGGTTGCCTGACAAATTTTAGTCCAGGGTATGTTTAGTTTAAAATTAAAAATTTTTTTTTTACATTTCACCGATTTGATTATTAGATAAAAATTCATAATTAAATAACCTTTAATTTTATTTAATTTCAATTCAACAATCAGACCTTTGCAAAATGCTAGTAGGTATAGATTTACCTGTTTATACCTGGCTACCCAATAGTTGTGACGGGAAAAGAATAGGCAACCTAACGTTTGCATATTCTATGGGCTTCATACTTTCGATTGGTATAGAATTTATCTAATATTAATCAAACCGGTGAAATGTTTAAAACAATTTTTTTTTATTATTAATTAAACATACCCTGGACTAAAATTTGTTAGGCAACCCATATGCAATATAATTATTGACATATTAAATTAAATATAAAATACACTTCATCAAATAAACATCTCGGTGAAGGTTATTTTATATCGGGATCTTAGTCTATAACGCATAACGCATAACCTGCTAAATTACGAAGTCGTATTTTTACCCCGATCGTATACTGAGATACGACTTTTTAAATTAGCACGGCAGATACGTTCGATTTTACACCCCATATTTTTCATACCCCGGGCTTATATATGAAAATCGATTCTTAAGGAGTAAACTCCAAAAAGTCGTATCTCAGTATACGATCGGGGTAAAAATACGACTTCTTAATTTAGTAGGTTATGCGTTAAGCGTTATAGACTAAGCTCCCGATATAAAATGACCTTCACAGAGATGTTTATTTGATGAAATGTATTTTATATTTAGTTTAAAATGTCGATAAATATATTGCATATGGGTTGCCTAACAAATTTTAGTCCAGGGTATGTTTAGTTTAAAATTAAAAAAATTTTTTTTTTACATTTCACCGATTTGATTATTAGATAAATTCATAATTAAATAATCTTTAATTTATTTAATTTCAATTCAACAATCAGACCTTTGCAAAATGCTAGTAGGTATAGATTTACCTGTTTATACCTGGCTACCCAATAGTTGTGACGGGAAAAGAATAGGCAACCTAACGTTTGCATATTCTATGGGCTTCATACTTTCGATTGGTATAGAATTTATCTAATATTAATCAAACCGGTGAAATGTTTAAAACAATTTTTTTTATTATTAATTAAACATACCCTGGACTAAAATTTGTTAGGCAACCCATATGCAATATAATTATTGACATATTAAATTAAATATAAAATACATTTCATCAAATAAACATCTCGGTGAAGGTTATTTTATATCGGGATCTTAGTCTATAACGCTTAACGCATAACCTGCTAAATTACGAGGTCGTATTTTTACCCCAATCGTATACTGAGATACGACTTTTTAAATTAGCACGGCAGATACGTTCGATTTTACACCCCATATTTTTCATCCCCCGGCTTATATATGAAAATCGATTCTTAAGGAGTAAACTCCAAAAGTTTCCGGCATATTTCCGGCTGGAGACTTCGGCGAGAACGCGAATAAGCCGAGAGCTAGGTTCTTTTTATTCTTTTTTGCGGGGTTTTATGCATTCATCATTGCCTATCCTATTTATTTAGGGTCACACGTGTTATTTTGACGTGACAACGTCTTAAATTAGGTTGCGGCTCGGAGTCACTCATGAAAAAGTGTAACGCCCGCTCACGTTACGAGGGCCGGTTGTCCCGCTAAAACTCGAGAACGGCTGAACCGATTTGGCTAATTTTAGTATTGAAATATTCGTGGAAGTCAAGGGAAGGTTTAAACGGTGAGAAAATATTGAATAAATGAGTGGAAAATAATAAAAACGATAATTTTATATTCCCATACAAATACAAACTGTTCGTACTTACCTGTCAAACATATGATGTTTGTTCCGTCGGTTCGGTATTTTTAGAATAATTACATGTAGATCTAGACTAAATAAGGGTTTGAAATCGACGACATACATGCATAATAGTCTGATTATCGCATATTTAGATTTAAAACATATAAAATAATGACACTATAATGACATTAATGACAAATGTGATGGGTGCGTTCAGAAAGTAACACTTAAAATGTTGTTAGGGAAATTGTGAATGGATATGATACAAACAAATATTCTACCGACAAAAAGACGTTGTCACGTAAAATTTTCCTTCGCCCGTAAAACCGACTTTACAGGCAACCATTTTTTTTCAACCTATCACTCGTTCGTAAATTTTTAGTTTTTATGAGTTCAATTGCTCATAAAAAAAAGTCCAAAGTAATCTAATAATCACATTTTTTATTTTTTATCGTTTAGTTATGTGCTGACAGTACAGCTCGTTACGAAACAGCTTGTCTTTCGCGATCGGCTAATTCAATGTATGTTTAATTTAATGTATGTGTCGTGTTGCAGCCGTGCCATCTAATCAGAGCTCGTCAGTGCTAAGGGCATAGCAAATATAGGAGCACTTACACCACGCTAGTGTGTTGGAAAATTGCAACTATAGTAATAGTAAATTACTGCAGACGCCGGGAAAGAAGGGCTTGCCGGGTGTATAGGTATAGACGGCCGACTCTAGGGAGGCCGGATAGTGATACGAGACCGGCAAGCCCTTTTTATGGCCCTTGGTCCTTTTCTCAAATATATGCAATGGAATAAAAAAATACACCACTCAAAAAATATATAATTCAGCTGTTTAAAGCTGGTTCATAAACACAGACGCCATATTAAATATATATATATATCCCGGCTTAACAGGCTTCCAATTTTGTATGAAATTCCTTTACAGTTCTCTCACGTTATTCCGCCCGAAACGTGATACTTCTAAGTCTGTTATAACGCACGTACAAAAATACATTTTTTTGTATATATAAAAATACGTTTGCCCGATTTGTGCGAATGTATCCACTTGTTAATTTGCCATAAATATAATTTCCTCTGTAAACTGAAGCTGTAAATTTAGTTTTAATCAATGCCATCTAATTTTGGTAATACGATGGCATCTAGGTTAAGAGATGTCAGTCGATAACATAGGACACACATTTTGATAGACTTCAAAAAAATAGTTTTAGTTGTTTACGTAGTCGCGTTACGTTTATAAATTATATTTTTAGCGCCAGCTCTTAGTGTAGGCTCACAGAAATGGCACCGGCAGTAATAAACTCTTCAAAGCTACGGCTGTGAGTTAATCCTCGCTTCCAATTTAAACACATAAGGGAAATGTCGTGTTTTCGGTCCGTGTCTTTACAGTCCTCTAATGAAAGAATCGTTTTACGTCACTGCCGTATAGCTGCCGTGTAGGCGTATGCCTTTGGCTTCTATTTACCTTATTTTAACCATCTTGGCGTATTTAATTCTTAGAACTTCTTTGTCACAACGAACGATTGTACATTTTCTGTCTCCTTCTATATGTGTACTTGTAACTCTTGTTTCATCAGTTCGCCCCGCAAGGACCAAATTGCCGTCTCCATTCAAAAGTTTTACCCTCTAAGATTTTCAAGAAGTTCTTTAACATTGTGCCGATCGTCATATCTATTGAAAGACGTCCACTAACAGCCAAAATCAGCCCTCAAGAAATTTGTCGTTGCTCATTTTAAACCAACAATTTAAAACGGGTTTTTCTACTTTTCTTACATTTTTTGTATGGAATAAGGCGAAAGCTGCTATTATTCATTTTGCATGACGAGTCCGGCGCGTTGCACTTTCCAACGCAATTATACTAAGAAAAATATGGCTTCCGAAAAATATTACAGTCTTCTTTATAACCTACGTAAATCTTCTTTAGGCGTGTATTTAACGGACTTCAAAAAAGGAGGAGGTTCCATGTTTCACTGTACGTATGTATGTATTTTTTTTAAACTATAGACTAATTGCTGAACACTAATGAATTTCGATGTTTTAACACCCAGCGAAAGCAGCTGAAGTTTGACATGCATTATAGGAATTTGTATAATCGTTAGGGTGCTCCTCACCGTGAGCATTCGCCTGTAATGTAACAAAAAATATAATGAAGATCTCATTTGTCTTTCGATACATTATATACGAATGCTGGCATTGACGGAGCACCCTTAGGCACCCTTAGGTATCTGTGACCAGAATAATTTCTACAGAAATTATCAAACTATGTTTTTATTTCTACTTACATAATCGAGGGTGATCTTTGCCATTACCACACCTCGGACAGTGGCGATCAAATGTATGAAAGAAACGCGTTGCTACGCACACAGTCTAAGCTCGTGTAGGTGAACGCGTACCATGCTTGTGTGAGTGAGATAAGACATGCTAGGGTTGCCGCCATTTTGAACGCACGAGTCGGGAACACAATGTGCAGCAATATGAGATGACCTTGTAATAGCGGCGTCTAATGTTAAACTACGATTTCTAATTCCGCCCGCGTTCAAATTCGATAACCTCAATGACTAAAAACTCATTGCGCGAATTAGGAAGAAATAAGAATCATACATATTACGCTGTAAGGTGGGTATCGAAGCTCGATTTATACAAATAGTTTCCTATTTTGAATCAGTATAAACGAAGTAACACAATTTTTGTAAGGAAATACAGGCCGCCAAAATATTACGTAAGTTGAAAACATGATTTTTTGTTCATATACAATATTGTGTTGTTTTCAGTGTGATCTGATAGGTTTAGGTCGAAAACGGATAGGGCAAAAAAAATACTAAACATATTGTACCTATTGTAAGTTGGTTTTCTACTAAAACATAAAACACTTTGAAAATAACTGGGTATGTACTTGTCTTGATTCATCCAATGGGAATCTGTAGAACTATCTTTTATTTTTTGTTGTTTATAGAGCTTAAACAACCGTACACAGCACAAGCACAACACACGCCCATTACAAAAGCATTTGTTTAATATTTGAATATTATACGTGGCCTCCGCTCTGCGCACCGCGTCGTCGCGTCCTTGCTAGCCGGTAACTGCGAGGTAACCGAGCGCGGGTGGGCGGCACTTTCGGTGGGAGGCAGGGAGTGTCCATACTGTACGTTAGTACTCTTTATTATACTGTGCCATTACTCAAGAAAATCAGTTTAGCCGTAATGATCACTAAGTTTCTAAATGTAGGTATATAATGAAAATAACACAAACGACAAGATCGAGTATCTGAGTAATATGACAATGGCGTCGATTTTAGATTTAGGTAATGAAAACGGCATATATATTTTTTATAACTCTCATACATAACCCGGTCAAAATCGCTGTAGAGAATACAACATGCGATTACTTACAGAATCTTAACCAAGCTAAATTCCGGTTATGTATGCGATTTATTAAAAAAATGAATGTAGTTTTTATTTAATCTAAAATTGACGCCTTGCTTCCCAATAACAGATTTCCCTATCTCTTATAAAAATGACTTAAACCATAAACCCTTATAGTTTCTGACTTCACTCTACTGGCCGATTTAGATTGATCAACCTGTACAATGATCCCGAGCCGCAATCAATCCGCAAAAAATTAACCCTTATAGGATCACTTTGTCTGTCAAGACCTTTTTCACCGGAATGCGTGGATTAACAAGCTGAAATTAACATCAAATACTTGAAGATGGTAGGATTACTTTTTTTTTTGTACATCGGACAACCTCACACACATCGATCTAGTCCCAAATTAAGCTCAAGAAGGCTTGTGTTATGGGTACCAGACGACGATATACGTACTTATATAGATAAATATATACTTAAATACATAGAACAACCATGACCCAAGCACAAATATTCGAGTTCATCACACAAATATTTGCCCTGGCCGGGATTCGAACCCGGGACCGCCGGCTGCCTACTGAGCCGGCTGCCTACTGAGGTGTCTACAAACCGAGCCAAACGCGTCGTCAAATTTCTATTTATTAAAGTTTCTCTAATGCAAGATTGTCTGATAGCACATATGCTAGTGATTGCTTACATGAATATATTAGCATAGTACATGTGACGTGTGGCAGCGTGTCCTGCCCACGATCTTAATCTTGTAATCTGCTTATCCCGAACGTAATGTTTACATCCCGCGTCCCGCACGCTTGAGTAATTATGCATGTGTCCCGGAGTTATGAATGGGGTTCTATTGTTAAACCTACATTGTTTAATGTTCATATTGTATAGTTGGTAGAACTAATATTCACCGTAAACATAATATAAATCGTCCACCGTCATCATTCCCACTATCATCACGATATTCATCACCAACACCATCACCACCATTACCACAACCACTACAACCATAACAATCATCACTACCACCACCATTACTATCACCATCACCACCATCATTATCGTCATCTTTACCATCACCAACACCATCACTATTTCACGCAGAAATATTGTTTCCCATGTGCAAAGTTTCGCCAAATTAATTTGTCCGAAAGTATTTTTTTCCTGAAACCCGTAAAATTTTCGGGATTTTATAAACATCGATTTAAAGAACCCATTAGGTTATGTTAGGTTTGTTTTATAATTATTCTGAAAAATTAACAGTTATGGAAATAAATGGCTTTCGGACGAATGAAAATTTGGCAAAACGTTACAGGCGGGAAACAAAAATGAGTGTTTCAGATAGGTAACCCCGTGTGGGATGAGGTAACTCTATTTGGTGCGGGAGTGTGCGTGGCCATTCTCTATTAAAAATTCTGTGCCTTTGGAAAGGTACTTACTCGGCTAATTTAGCTTCGTAGAGCGTTGTCACCTGTAGTTTTCACACATTACTCGTACCTATACGTATGTAATGTTTGTCAGTCGGTGTACACGTCCAAGGTGAGATATGATAAAGTACGGTTGATGGAAATTATTTATTCATAATAATATTTACATAATTGTTTTACTATCCGTTTTCTAATAGTTGCGACAATGCTCTATAGAGTTTACATGTGATGTTGGTAACCCAACTAGCAAAGTAATCCTATAAATAAATATTATAAGTAAATATCTACTATTAACGTTCTTATAAAGGCATTGTTGTAGAGTCTTCTACTTATAATAGCATTTAACAAGCTGTAACAGACTCAAGAGCATTCATTTTTATATTTCGGTCTTATAGTGTGCTTTAAGACAAGCACCCAGGACGGTAATAGGATACTTATACTAATAGTAACATTTCGCAAGCGTAAATACTCTCAAGATCATTCGTTCCTATTGCACAGTCTTCTAGTAGGCTACAAGATTATCTTGAATGACACTTATAAGTATAAGTATCCTATAATTGTATGCACAGAGATTAAATTGTCTTGAATAATATTTGATCCTACAGTAGTATTCTATAAGAGTATAAGATTTTATAATACACTAAGCTGAGGTTATTATAAGTTTGCATTCTTAGTAGTCTTCTTCAATATTCATATAAGTGTAATTGTCCTGGTTAAGAGCGTTATTAGATTAAGCAATCTTATAAGCTACTCGAGTAATCACTTTACTAGTAAATACTTCGTATCTGTCATGATCAGCGTTGCCAGATGGTTACATTTGTTACATTTTTCGTAAGTTTTGACCCTCTCAAAACATGTAAGTAACTTTTAATTTCTGAGCACATATCGTAACTTTACAATGGTTTTTGTTAAAAATTCTGAAGTGAGAACATTAGAGTGTACAAAGATATTTCTGTTATATTTTTTCCTGAGAGTATATACATATATGCTATTTGGACGCAAAATCTGCGTGTAGTTTATTTTTACGTCATATACTTTTTAAGATATAATTATTTTTAAACCTCAATGTGTAGTCCGAAGGCATACAACATTATTTTGGTCTATATATTAGTAAGGCAATTTTTTTACTCTAGCACAGCTTCACGTCACACCGCGTGCCGGAACACGCAGCATGGAAAGCCAACCTGGCGGATCGACCTGATTAGGTTTGCGGGAGCAATTGGATGAGGGCGGCGCATGACCAATCGTTGTGGAGGCCTTTGTCCAGCAGTGGACGGCTGATATGATGAATATGACTTTATTCGGATTCGGACGGCCTTTTTTCTTGGTGTTACAAACGTATGTAGGATCACATTTGCTCGTAAAAGTTGTTATTACATGCAGGTGTACTGAAGGACAAAGGCCTTTATAGTTCCTGCGGGAGTTATGGATTGCTATAACTCCCCACTTGATTCATTACATTATTTCAGACTAACAAGGTTTCAATCCAGCCAAGTTTTTTGTATTCAGTATTTTATGCTTTCATAGCTGGTACCTTTGGAACCCTACGCGAATCGGACTCGCGCCGGTTTTTTTTAATTAAAATCAAAATAAACGTAACTTATGACACAATGGCTCTGGCAACACTGTCTTTTATTTTTCATTAATATGGCGGCGAGTTGTCTCGATTGAGTCTGCTTCAAGTGCAAATTTGCCTATAACTGTCGTATAACAACTCAATGAAGAGTAATTTAAAAACATGGCGAATGTTCATAATAATTGTTGAAATATTATGTCAACAACATTTATGATATGTGATGCTTTTCAAGGGGCATTGTGAAATTAAACTATTTTTGGTAGACATTTACAATAAAAATGACTTCCCCGGCGAGTTCACACACAATATTTTATAATAAAACCAATATACGATTTTCGATTACGAAATAGTTTCATTAAAAGGAAATAGTAGGAATACTTAAGGTAGATATTTTTTTTATCACAATAAAACAAAACACACCAACTGGCCGATACAACGAAGAGATATTTTTTATAAAAAGTACTTATAACCAATAACTAAGAACATTAGTAGTGCGTTATAAACAATATTACTCTAGTAATATACTTATGTCAGATACTAATAAGATTATTTGTGTTTAAAAATGTGTAGTCTCAGAACATTATAGAAGCAATTGCGCTTCTGCAAGTGTATTATAGGGCTTTCTGACATTCTGTGAGTTGATTATAAGAGCATTATAAGCAAATAATGCTCCTATAACTGCGCCCAAATCCCAGGCTTGTAGCAAACTACAAGTATCTTATAAAGTAGTCTTGAAGAATACAATAAGTACTGATTTTGCTAGTTGGGAAACTAATAAAGTCCATAAAGTGCAATCTTAGTCTGAAATGACACTCAATAAATAACTAGGTATGATAATTGATAGACGGTCACCAGTATTAGCATACTGTACTTCTCCTGTCGCGCATCTCAGCATCAACTGTCTTGCTCGCTCGGTATTGAAAGGAAAGTGACAGGTAGTATTTGTCGCGCGACAAAAAGTCGCGTGTCAGAGTTATGCTCGAGATGCTGCACGTCTAGCATAACTGTGACACATGCTACCTGTCACCTTTGTTTCAATACTGTCTGATCAAGACAGGTGGTGCTAAACGAAAGATATGCTGGTCATTTGCGGACTGGTAGAAAGCGAGGCGAGCGCGCAGCGAATCGTCGCAAGCGCGCAACGATTTTACGGTGAGTGCGCAACGATTTTACCGTGAGTGCGCAACGATTTTACGGTGAGTGCGCAACGATTTCGTTGCGCCCGCGCAGCGAGTTCGCCACGCGTACGCCATTACACTCAGCGCACCCACTACGCGCGCTCAACAATATCGTTGCGCGCTCACTCGTTTTCAAGACGCCCGCAAATTTTCATTGTGTTAAATGAACTTGAATATTTGTTCCTGGGTCATGGATCTTATCTATATATTATGTATATCGTCGTCTAGTACCCATAGTAGTTGCTTTGCTTAGTTTGGGACTAGATCGATTTGTGTAAGATTGTGCCTTAAAAAAAAATCTGATAAGCAGGAAAATCTTATTAGATCACCCCAGCAAATAAAATAATCAATTTAGCTGAACTTTTTGGACTTTTCAGATAAGTTGTTTTACATAATTATGTAAAATAATACCTACCCCGCTATTGACAGTCTTTTGATGAGATAAAATCACATTTAAGTATAGTAACAGTCGTTTCTATCCCAATAGTATCATATCCCATCCTACACTTTATTAAAATACCTACGAAATGGCACATTATTATTTACAACAACAATATTATTGTACTAGATTCACAGAACTCTTCATTTTGTATGGCTTATCCTCCTACGCGCTTACGTCACGTTTAATGTAATAACTTTTGATTGAACATACATACAAGTTTAGGAAACGGTTCCAATTATAATATTCATGATTCACGGGACAGTGAGTTAAAGGGGGATTCTTAACCTATTAAGGTGATGTCCCAGTCACACCCGGAAAAAGCATTAGTGTAGGTAAAGTTATTTTAAATAAATACAATAAATAAATACATGACTAATGCCCGCATATATTATAAACTTACACAAATACGTGACTTTGCTTCATGTATTGTATGTAATCATTGAGACCCAAATGCAATACATTGTTTTGACGACGCGGATGGCGCAGTTTGTAGTACACCTACTGAGCCGGCAGTACTGGGTTCGAATCTTTGTTCCTGGGTCATAGCTATGTTAAACAAAAGATGTGTGGTTGCATCATCAGCATGCTTTGGACTTTTCATAGAGTGTGAAACTCATATGAGTTTAATCTTAATACTAATGTCGACTCCATAGCTTTCTTACGTCCTATCGTGCTATGAAAAGTTAAAAGCTTGCTCATTACACTCTCTCTCTCTCTCTCTCTGTATTCCTGGCTATGTATTCCACATGGTGGTGGGGTCAGCCTTCCCTATCTTCTTCCTCCACTTCGCCCTATCCATGACGTCGTCTTTGGAAACATCACATTCCTTCATGTCTGCCAGCAACATATTTGTCCAGGTGTTTTTAGGTTGCCCTCTAGGTCTAGGTCTGTTTCCCGAGAAAGACAAATCGGACATACCAACGTAACCGAGTGGTCTCTCTTGACATGTCCATACCACCTCACTCTGCTCATTACACAAGAGCAAGAAATATCATCACCGAGTTTACCAATTAGAGCAGACTGTCTTAGGTCTAAGGCTTCGGTATTTGCAATGAAATGACATGTATCCAAGATTTCACCATTGACTAGGTATTACTGTAGCGAAGTGCACTATTCAAAATAATTGTTACGACATTTGCTATCATGCAAAAACACTACATTTAGCTTTGATATATTCTATTACTAGCTGCGCTGCGTGGTTTTAGCCGCTCATCCAACGGGAACACTACATTTTTCAGGATAAAAAGTAGCCTATGTGTTAATCCAAAGTGTCAGCTACCTTTTATCCAAAATTTATCAAAATTGGTCTAGCCATTTGAGTGTGAAGAAGTAACAAACATACACATAAACATACTCACAAACTTTCGCCTTTATAATATTAGTGTGTCATTCTACAATATTTCTATAAAAGTGCAACTTGAATAAGTAGAAAACATATGATCGATAAAAACGTTTAAGATAAGTATGTTCTGTAAAATATGTGTAGGTAATACGGTCGAGATAAAGCCGAGATATTGGTATATAGCATTGCCTCGCCGAATTAGTGCTATTCAAACGGTCAATCGAGCTCGTCGGTGAATGAGCCATAATCACGCATTTACAGCCGCATCGATTCAGCCCAATAAAAAAACACAATCAGTACGTGGGTGAGGAATGCCAATTTCAATTTATCGTGACTACACGTTATATGGGCAATAGAAGGGACGTCGTAACTCCTACATTTATGTCGTATTTTACGCCGTACGTGGTAATGGGTTCACGTAGCCGGAGTATATAAAGGGATACATCTTCTATGTCCCCGAGTTTAATAGATACATATCGCCTTAACAACTGGATGAATTTCCTCTCATGTTTCAGCGAGATTTCATTTCGTTGTTTTATGCAGCACGCGAAGGATATTTGATATCTTGGAGTGTCGTAGAGGTTGGGTGTGAGATACCCTTTTAAAGATAGGGTTGCTTATTTTCTTGGGTTTGTTTATACTGTCTGTAACCTTCGCGTTGACTCCAAGGAGACGAATCAAGTTGGCACTATTTTCAACCGACTGTAAACAAGATTTTCTCAAGCGATAAACTTTATATGCATGTATGTCATTAATTTATCGCACGAAATACTAGACTCGAACCTCCTTGTCGCAAGTTATCACTCGCATTAATGTTTACCTACGTTTAAAGATCGACAGCCGTCATTAATGCCGTAATAATGTTATGAACCGTATATCTGTTATCAATAAAATTATATGTATTATACAATAAGTTTCTGTCAAAAATTTCATTTTAGTGGCAAGCTTTTATAGCCGACTGTACTTTTCTATGGATATCCATCAAATGCTCACTGAGACGATTCTAAGGAGCCCAAGTTCGGTAGGATTGCTTTTTCTATTATAGAGTTCCTATGGCCACCTTCCGGCTCCATTATCAGATCAGCCCCATGGTACCATATTATTGTATTGTCATCAAAGTTAAGTGAGTATGCAAAATTCCAGCTCAATCGGTTGACGATATCTGCTTCAAAATTGAGTTGCAAGATTTCACCCGAACAAACATACTTATAGATACATACCTACATTGCAAGTTAAATAAAAGCTTTTAAAAATGGGTCTGATCCTAAACTAAATCGTTGTGTCGTTTTATGAAGGATGGCCGCGCCGTGTTTCAGCCAACCAGTATTTATCAATTAATTTTTAATTAGGTGTTTATTTCGCGATTTCCTGGCTGGTGCCTGTGGTTCTCGTCAGCTCTATTACTCTCGCTCATGACTACTAAATCAACCTGTATAAAGATAAAATACACACACATTAAACCATTGATACACAAATCAAAGTTCAAAGAAAAATTTAAATGCGTAAGCTGGTGGAAGAGACCAGGAATCGAACCCGGCACCTCTGGATTACCGGTCCAGCTTTCAATTTTTCTTTGCGCTTTGATCTTTGCATCAATGGTTTAATATAAAAAATTTGGTAAGAGAGAAGATGAGACATTGTTTGTTTCATAATAGTAGATTACGTAATCTATTAGAAGCCCGAAGTCAAAGGCGAGGGCTTTAATGACACGAGTTTGGAATTCCTTTACCACCAGTCACGTACGACGTTTTTCATCACACTTTGGAGGAAATAAAACAAAGGTAGTAATAGTCAATACCAAAATTACTTATCGCCCTAGGGCGTAATATATGACTTACCGCCCTAGAGTGTAATATACGATTTACGGCCCAGTTTTCTAGCATGCAGACCCTTAAAGTGTGATAAAAATAACTTACCACCCTAGGGCGTAATTTACGAATTACCGCCCGCTTTTCTAGTATGTAAACCGTTGTTAACAAGCAAGTGAGATGAAAATTTTTATACACACATTTTTTAAATCTTATCCTAAGGATGCAAGGTCAAGCTAGCGGTGATTAGGACTAGCGTTTTTTGCTGATATTAGAGCAGTAGCGTTAACACTACAGCGTAATAGGACCAGTGTACAACAAGTACTCAACACTAGCGTGTAGCTAAACAACTCTGTACAAGTAAAAACCCGGCACCGCCCTGTTGCTCAGTCACGCGATCCTAATTCTATAAATGACCATACACGACACTCACACATTCTCCCCTAATTCACTACAATGACCTGACGACACTCACACATTCTCCCCCGTAATTCAGTAGTGCCTTGACAATGGCCTTAATTATAATTGTTGTTGTTTTAATTGTTCTTTGTTTTGTTGTTGGATGGGGTATTTAAATGTTGAAAATGTTAAAGTAGGATTTGTTAGGGTTAAATCACTACATAGTATAAAACAAAGTCGCTGTCTGTCTGCCTGTCCCTGTGTATACTTAGATCTTTAAAACTACGCAACAGATTTTGATGCGTTTTTGTAATAGATAAAGTGATTCAAGAGAAAGGTTTATATGTATAATACATGCATAATTTATCAGCATTGCACCCATGCGAAGACGAGGCGGGTCGCAAGTATTTAATAAGATTTTCACAGCAGTCAAATGTAAGTACTAAAGAATAAAGAGGTTACTCAAATTTGTTACTGCAGTTTTTCTAAAGTTGCGACATCATTCCATTTTATCTCTTTGATATCTCGGAGAGAACTCAGAAGTAGCGATATACATAGTATATCGCCACTTCGCCAACCCGATACGTTAAGTTTGCGCTTCATTTATACGGGATGCTATAGATTTTCAGGCGAAAAACAAAATGATTTCTACGATGCGCTAAAAACGCCTCGTAGAAAATGTACAGAGATATATTGATATGCATTCAGAAAAACTTATTAAGCTTGAGCGTTAAGTAAATGGAAAATTTAAAGTGGCCTTAATTTGATGTCTAGGCGTGAACTATAGACCAATTATTAACATTAGCTTCGTGAATTAGTAATATTCAAATATATTTCATGACACTGCTAGAGCTTTTAAAATACGACACTTAATCAAGTTAAGAGCGGAGCCGACCGATGAATTTCCACTATGATAATTATTATTGACCGATACGTAAGTTTTACAAACGTCATATTTTATCAATGAAGCCTTAATAATGAAAAAGAAATAGGAAAAGCGGAAAGTTGGAAAATGCTTCAAGGGAAATTTGAATCTTAGAGGGCTACGCACGTCGCTCGTGTTGGTCCAGGGATCCAACGAGTTCGTATCCGCGGTTAACTTCTGACGCGATCAGCACATTGAAAATAGCGTAAGCCCACCCGATTGCTCGCAGAAACTTGAAAGAATATACAACTTTGCCGACGCGGTTGGCACAGTTTGTAAAGACCTGCCTACTGAGCGGACGGTACCGGATTCGAATCTCGGCCAGGTTATATATTTGTGTGATTAACTCGAATATTTGTGATATGTCTGATATTTATTTATTTATTTAATTACTTTACTTTATAAATAACGACACAAAGGTAAATTAAGAAAGAAAAATTGAACAAAAATTGAAAATTGAAATGTGGTATTACCACATAAAAAATATGAATCGATAAAAAAAAGATTCTATACAAATACTTTACTTTAACCTAACGCAATGTGTTATAATAATAACCGTTAGATTAGAAATATATCAGATAATCTATCAAAACAATCGTCATATAATTGTATAAAAGCACAAATTTTACTGAATTTGAAAAACTCTCCTTATTTTACTCTTAGGAAAAGTCTAACCAATGTAAATTAAAAAAAAACGTGGTCTCTTCTGAATTGGTAGAGACAGAATTAGCCAGCAACAATGCAAGTATCCCATAGCGATAGTTAGCTGATAAATACTGGGCGCGACCAAGTGTTAACGACAGCTGACCCAGTTCACAAGGTGCACCAGTAATTTATTAAGGTTTGCTGAAACACGGCGCGAACATCCTCCGACTAACGAAGCAGGGAATAAAATGACACAACAAATTTAGTTTAAGATTATAGGTAACCATTTTTACACTGTATTTAATAATGAGAATTGTTAGAGGCCTATATCATCACATTGTGAGTAAAGTTTATCACTTGATGAGGACGTTCCTCTCTTTAAAAGTCGGTTGATAAAAAGCAATCGTCACAAAGTAAATCATGTTTGATTTTCGTGTGATCGATTCCGAATTCGTAAAAGTCTATTAGGTACAAAAATAGTCTGCAACAATGCATGTGTCTCATAGCGATAATTTGGTGATATGATAAGTACTGGGTGCGACCAAGCGTTAACGACAGTTGATCCAGTTCACATGTGCACCAGTATTTTTTTTTATTAATTGATCGCTAACTATCCAAAATGTGTGAAGCTAAAGATTTCGTGATTTTATGGTTAGTAAAAGTTGCTCAGCGTAACTTATCCCCTTGGTCCTATATCACTCCCGCTCATGAATGAATCACTCTGTATAAATGTTTCAATATCAATAATAATATAGATTTTTGTCGAGTCACTATTTTGTTTTTTTTTTTTTATGGCGGAAATGTGGGAATATAAAACGTTAGAAATTACATAGCAATATTATCGCGATTTCTACAGGTCACAGAGCCACTAATAAATTCATTCATTAGCAAGTTATTGACTCGCAAGAAACATACAAAGTTTTTTTAATGCCATGTTAATTTTGTTTAATGTTTTTTTTTATACACTAAATAGTATGGAGTACTACGACATACTGTTAAGTATCGCACGGTTACCACCAAAATTTCAATAATCTCTGCGTTGATTGGGGTAGCTCAATATAATAATATACGTTTGGGAGAACGTGAACACGAGACCAATCAAAATGTCATTAGTGTAAAAACATGTTCCTAATGATTTCCCAGCTAGTGATTAACTAACTGCAACAAAGTTTCGCAGAAAAGGATTCAGTAAGCACTTTTTAATGGTTTCAACTCTCAAAGGAGCCTTATTTCTTTTTGCCGACATTTTAAGAAAGATCCTTTTAATAAGCCCAGTTTTTAAAGAGTTATGAAAAGTTGAAATTAAAACTTAGAGATGTTTCATTAACTGATTATTACAGTTTATCAGTATTGTTTGTAAATAATATTGTTGTAATAGTTTTGAGTAATGACCACTTAAAGCATCACGGTTTGTTGTGGACGAGCCATTGGCTATTATTAGCGACAACTGTTGTTTTGACACCTATAGACCATAAAATTAATGACGTGGAGGCACACGTTCAATTTTATTTATATATTTATTTAAACTAACACGATTTTCACACATTAATAAACACTTTTTGAATACCATTTACTTACCCTTACGTTACAAAATATGAAAAAAAAGAATGAAAATATATATGTGGGTACCGTTACGTTACCAATAAATATTTATTTCATGATTGGTGTATTATGTGTAGTTTAAGTTAGACATAAGTATCATTTATCATTTCAAACCCAATGTATTTTGTTATCGAGTAAATAAATAAATCAATCAACTGAATCTCAAGTCCCAAATTGAGCTTGAACTACGTCAAATAACTCACATCTCCATATATCTTCAAGAAACCGGAACGTACGGCTCGTAGCAAACAATCGTAGCTCCGGCTACGAGGGTCTACGAAATAGAGTTACGTAGCGCTACGAATATGGAGATTGGCGCAACAATTTATACAAAACTTCTCCTTTCATAATATAAAAGGGAGTATTTTGTTCGGAAAATTACGGCACTTACGTCCTTCGGCAACGTGTATAAAAGTTCCTTTTTTACCGGAACAATAAGTTTAAAATTTAATTCCGGTAGTCTGCAGCGAAAGCTGAATTAGCATCCGCTTAGCTGTCCGGATATCGCAAAGTTGCCGGAAACAATTTTATTCCGCGTTCCGACATAAAACCTTTTTTGCGGTATTGTCGGTTTCATAAAAATGTGGGGTGAAATATTTATAAAATTATAAATGATTATCGCGGATCGTTCATTGGAGTTTATCGCTAAAGTTATTCGCTCATTTCGTCAGGTACAGTCACCATCAAAAGTAGCTGACATTTTCAGTATGAAAGTTTACATAAGCCAGTACTAAAATTGACAGATATTTTTGATACTGTCCGTACGAAGATGAACGGCGAATGGCGTCGCTGCATTTGGGGCACAGCTTTCCATCGACGTGATTTCACGTCTTTGGTGCTCACAAAATTAGCCCTAAATTCTGACTAACATTATAATGTTAGTCAGAATTTAAGGTTATGGTCAGTATGGTGACGGCTATAGATAACAGTGCCAACTGATATAATCGATACTCTCACCGTTTGTGCGTACAATTAAAACTTAATAAAATGGGTCTATCAATAAAAACGTCAGGCAATGAAAGTAAATAAAAAACATCGCGACAGCCCCGGATTAATAATATTAAACTCCTAAAAACTAAGCTTAAAATGTTAATAATTATTGAAGTCGCGTACGTATCGTTTGGTTAATTAAAAAACCGAGGGACCATTAACCAAAAACAAAAAATCTAGATATTTTTGATGAGAACAAATTAAAATGTAATTGTTAATTTAATAATAATTTATATAAATGTGTATTGTATTAAATAATAAATAAATAAATATTAAGGGACAATTTTCACAAAAATTCATCTAGTCCCAAACTAAGCAAAGCTTGTTCTATGGGAACTGCATGACGATAATATAAATACACATATAGATAACATCCACGACCTCGGAACAAATATTTGAGTACATCACACAAATATTTGCCCTGGCCGGGATTCAAACCTAGGACCACCGCCGGCTCAGTAGATAGGCAAACTACGCCACCCACGCCCTCAAATTAGAGAGACATGACTTGTAAAATGTATATATTTTATTAATAAAGATCTGGGTTTGAATCTGAATCAATTTTATGGCAGTCAATAGAGACCCTACAAAAGCTTTATTGTGCGCGTAGTAGTCGTAAATTTTGGTCTCTACGAAACATATAAAAAAACAATTGTTCACAAGTGATATAATCGCCTCGGACGCAATAAAAAGGGGACCGTCCACTTTACGAGCGTGCCTATAACTTACATAGCTTTGACGGATTCGTAGTTTTTAGATATGTCCGGGTGTTGTCCGATTCTCATAAAAAATAATCAGTTCTTTGAAATTTTTCGAAATGGCGAAGATATTGGGGTTCCAAACTTATTTATACCATGTGGGCCATGTAAGAAACTTAAAAAAAATACTGTTTTCATTATGTTTATTATTTCAAACAAAGTAAAGAGCATTTTCAATGTACGCCGTCCAACATTGACATCGCCTTAGCATTGACATAGCTGTCACTTTACTAAATATCAAATGTTCGCAATACATTGCATCTTTGAATAAACTTTATTTTACAGGTTTACATTATAAATGAGTTATTTTCAAAAGTTGTTTAATAAAAATGTTGTTAATTTATTGCTTCTGTTACAGGGCCTACCTGGTATATGCTAGTGTTAAATCTCGAAAGCTATAGATTTCGTGATTTTATGGTTAGTAAAAGTTGCTCAGCGTAACTTATCCCCTTGGTCCTATATCACTCCCGCTCATGAATGAATCACTCTGTATAAATGTTTCAATATCAATAATAATATAGATTTTTGTCGAGTCACTATTTTGTTTTTTTTTTTTTTTATGGCGGAAATGTGGGAATACAAAACGTTAGAAATTACATAGCAATATTATCGCGATTTCTACAGGTCACAGAGCCACTAATAAATTCATTCATTAGCAAGTTATTGACTCGCAAGAAACATACAAAGTTTTTTTAATGCCATGTTAATTTTGTTTAATGTTTTTTTTTATACACTAAATAGTATGGAGTACTACGACATACTGTTAAGTATCGCACGGTTACCACCAAAATTTCAATAATCTCTGCGTTGATTGGGGTAGCTCAATATAATAATATACGTTTGGGAGAACGTGAACACGAGACCAATCAAAATGTCATTAGTGTAAAAACATGTTCCTAATGATTTCCCAGCTAGTGATTAACTAACTGCAACAAAGTTTCGCAGAAAAGGATTCAGTAAGCACTTTTTAATGGTTTCAACTCTCAAAGGAGCCTTATTTCTTTTTGCCGACATTTTAAGAAAGATCCTTTTAATAAGCCCAGTTTTTAAAGAGTTATGAAAAGTTGAAATTAAAACTTAGAGATGTTTCATTAACTGATTATTACAGTTTATCAGTATTGTTTGTAAATAATATTGTTGTAATAGTTTTGAGTAATGACCACTTAAAGCATCACGGTTTGTTGTGGACGAGCCATTGGCTATTATTAGCGACAACTGTTGTTTTGACACCTATAGACCATAAAATTAATGACGTGGAGGCACACGTTCAATTTTATTTATATATTTATTTAAACTAACACGATTTTCACACATTAATAAACACTTTTTGAATACCATTTACTTACCCTTACGTTACAAAATATGAAAAAAAAGAATGAAAATATATATGTGGGTACCGTTACGTTACCAATAAATATTTATTTCATGATTGGTGTATTATGTGTAGTTTAAGTTAGACATAAGTATCATTTATCATTTCAAACCCAATGTATTTTGTTATCGAGTAAATAAATAAATCAATCAACTGAATCTCAAGTCCCAAATTGAGCTTGAACTACGTCAAATAACTCACATCTCCATATATCTTCAAGAAACCGGAACGTACGGCTCGTAGCAAACAATCGTAGCTCCGGCTACGAGGGTCTACGAAATAGAGTTACGTAGCGCTACGAATATGGAGATTGGCGCAACAATTTATACAAAACTTCTCCTTTCATAATATAAAAGGGAGTATTTTGTTCGGAAAATTACGGCACTTACGTCCTTCGGCAACGTGTATAAAAGTTCCTTTTTTACCGGAACAATAAGTTTAAAATTTAATTCCGGTAGTCTGCAGCGAAAGCTGAATTAGCATCCGCTTAGCTGTCCGGATATCGCAAAGTTGCCGGAAACAATTTTATTCCGCGTTCCGACATAAAACCTTTATTGCGGTATTGTCGGTTTCATAAAAATGTGGGGTGAAATATTTATAAAATTATAAATGATTATCGCGGATCGTTCATTGGAGTTTATCGCTAAAGTTATTCGCTCATTTCGTCAGGTACAGTCACCATCAAAAGTAGCTGACATTTTCAGTATGAAAGTTTACATAAGCCAGTACTAAAATTGACAGATATTTTTGATACTGTCCGTACGAAGATGAACGGCGAATGGCGTCGCTGCATTTGGGGCACAGCTTTCCATCGACGTGATTTCACGTCTTTGGTGCTCACAAAATTAGCCCTAAATTCTGACTAACATTATAATGTTAGTCAGAATTTAAGGTTATGGTCAGTATGGTGACGGCTATAGATAACAGTGCCAACTGATATAATCGATACTCTCACCGTTTGTGCGTACAATTAAAACTTAATAAAATGGGTCTATCAATAAAAACGTCAGGCAATGAAAGTAAATAAAAAACATCGCGACAGCCCCGGATTAATAATATTAAACTCCTAAAAACTAAGCTTAAAATGTTAATAATTATTGAAGTCGCGTACGTATCGTTTGGTTAATTAAAAAACCGAGGGACCATTAACCAAAAACAAAAAATCTAGATATTTTTGATGAGAACAAATTAAAATGTAATTGTTAATTTAATAATAATTTATATAAATGTGTATTGTATTAAATAATAAATAAATAAATATTAAGGGACAATTTTCACAAAAATTCATCTAGTCCCAAACTAAGCAAAGCTTGTTCTATGGGAACTGCATGACGATAATATAAATACACATATAGATAACATCCACGACCTCGGAACAAATATTTGAGTACATCACACAAATATTTGCCCTGGCCGGGATTCAAACCTAGGACCACCGCCGGCTCAGTAGATAGGCAAACTACGCCACCCACGCCCTCAAATTAGAGAGACATGACTTTTAAAATGTATATATTTTATTAATAAAGATCTGGGTTTGAATCTGAATCAATTTTATGGCAGTCAATAGAGACCCTACAAAAGCTTTATTGTGCGCGTAGTAGTCGTAAATTTTGGTCTCTACGAAACATATAAAAAAACAATTGTTCACAAGTGATATAATCGCCTCGGACGCAATAAAAAGGGGACCGTCCACTTTACGAGCGTGCCTATAACTTACATAGCTTTGACGGATTCGTAGTTTTTAGATATGTCCGGGTGTTGTCCGATTCTCATAAAAAATAATCAGTTCTTTGAAATTTTTCGAAATAGCGAAGATATTGGGGTTCCAAACTTATTTATACCATGTGGGCCATGTAAGAAACTTAAAAAAAATACTGTTTTCATTATGTTTATTATTTCAAACAAAGTAAAGAGCATTTTCAATGTACGCCGTCCAACATTGACATCGCCTTAGCATTGACATAGCTGTCACTTTACTAAATATCAAATGTTCGCAATACATTGCATCTTTGAATAAACTTTATTTTACAGGTTTACATTATAAATGAGTTATTTTCAAAAGTTGTTTAATAAAAATGTTGTTAATTTATTGCTTCTGTTACAGGGCCTACCTGGTATATGCTAGTGTTAAATCTCGTTATTAATGTTTATTAACATACTTGGTGGTACGCAAGAAATAATTCTGTTATCTAATATTGTCCATCCATACAATCTGTCCTGGCATATTTTTTGCATGTTTGTAAAATATGAATGCGTGCTAATGCTCAATAACTATTACTTTTGGTACATAACAGGGCCAATTGTATTATAGGTATATGTAAATACATATACGTATTTTTTCAAGGTATTTCTGATATTTTGATATATCATGATCATGACTGTTGGGTGAGACTATTTTGTATAGAAGAAAATCTAGTATAAAAATTACATACATGTAAGTACATTTAATTACATGTACATTTTTCTTGTTGGTGTGCAATAAAGAAGTGTTGTATTTGTATTATTTTGTATTTCCAGTACGGCACTTTGTATAGAGACTGTCCGAATGTTGATTCAAATAATTCAATTGAACTAGTATGTACTTACGACTTTTTGTTCATAAGTATAGAAAATCCTAATAAATTCTGACAGCTATAAAAAAAACTTATCAGTCTGCTGGCATGTTTTGATGGCAGAGAGTCGGCGGGCCTTTTACTGGCCGTAAAATGTTCCTTATTGTTCTTATAAAAGATTCTCCCACTTTAACACTTACATATAAATTTAATTTTGACGTGAACGTGTATTTTTTTTAATTATCTACCAATTTAACAGAAATAATCGGGCATATGATGATTGCGATTATCACGTGATAAAAAACAATAAAGCATCCGTCACTCAAACACTCGTATCAAGTTGTCAAAACGTGACATATGTTTTGTTATTTATTTATTGCGTGACTCACTGAATGAATTATGTTGTGTTTATCTAAATCTTATAAAATCAATCACATACCTACTAACTATACTCGCATACATAGTACCTTTGAACAAAGAAATGTATTGAAATGTAGGCCAAGGGAGAAGTCCCTTGGCGTACCTTTCCATACATATATAAACGATATTCTCCAGTAGGCAAAAATATATCTTCCATGTCACTGCGATATGTCCGGGATATGGCCAATATGTACACCCCTCAAATGGCTAATATAATATCAACTGAATTGAGTCCACTCGTACACAATCCCTTGTCACTTGTCATGACTGTGAAAGTATGGAGCGCTATTCTATAACCCGCGGTTTTCGATGCACCAATGATTTAACACTAGGCCGCCTCCTCCTTGTGTCGTTTTCCTCAGAGCTGAGGGTCGTGACCTCCCCTTTGCAACACGTTCTCTCGTACGACCTTCCTCCATCTGTTTCTGTCTGCGGCGCTGTGAACTGTGGAGTCAAGAGCGGAGCGGATCTAATCGGACCAACGTATTGGGCTGCGTCCACGAGGCCTTTTCCATTTTTGCCGGTCACGATGAGCCGCTCGAGGTTGCCACCGGCTTACCGCCAATAGGCGTCAAATCATTCGTGCACCGAAAACCACGGGCTTACAGTTTTCTACACTTCATATATGTAAAAGAACCATGGACACATAGACATACGAATTGCAAACATTCTAACAAGATTTAAAAATATATCTCCTGAACAATCTACACAAAGTGCTCATTTCTTCACAAAAAGAGTGAAAACAAAAGCATAGACAAATTTAATCATAGTCCGACTTCATGGAATTAAATTCATTCTGTGAAGATTAAATTGTGGCTTTTGTTTTGTTTCTAGGTAAATCCCTTCTATTTTAATTACATTTACATCCTTTGCTAATAAATCTCTGTTATCAAAACTGTTTTAAGAAACTTTAAATGTAATGCTTAGTTTAACTCCAAAATACACTATAGCGTGATACACTTTTTGTTTGTAACAACAGTGTTGTTGTTTTTTGTAAATAAATCTATAGGTGTTGAAGTATATTTATGTACAGTCAAGTTCATTTACACACGATGACATAAATATCTGAACACGATTTTATGCTCCTGACAATAGGGTCGTGTTCAGATATTTTTGTAGATGTAAATGAACTCGACTGTACCTACATACATATATGTATACGTGGGGTGTATATATGTATGTAGGTACATAATAATACCTATAGATTAATTTACAACAAAAAAAACATGTTTTATCCAACAAATGATAGAAACAAAGAAGCGGCTAAAATGTTTCTTCTCTTTTAATAACATTGTCTGTAAAGGGGTCTTCCCTTTTGTTTCATAGCAAACTTGTAAAAAATTCAAAGCCGACTGACTACTCATGACTCGCGCCGAGCGAGACTCATGAGTGCCACTCAGTATGGGTGCGAGTAATTGAGTGCAGTGTTGTGAAGTGACTATGGTCTACTCGAGGTGGAGAGAGACGATGTATGCTCTCTATCCTAAATCACACGACACAAAATGCTAAATTTTCGAAATATTACGAGCCAAACAAGTTAAAAATAAATGCAGAGATAATCTAATTATATGTAGTTCGACTTAATCGAATTTAATTCTTTCTTTGAATATTTGGTTTTGCTTGTTTGCTAAATTCATTCATTTATTTTATTTTCTTATATGTATTGTCTGCTAAAAATCTCTTTCGTTTTTTGTTTGTCAAAATTATTATAAGAAATTGTAGGTAGGTGCAGTTATACTTTATATTCTAAACTTCATAATAGCGTCACTTCGATACATATTTCGTTTATAAGAATGGTATCCAAAAATACCTAAAAGCTTAAAAAACATATTAACAAAAATTACTAGGTTCAGCAAATACGTAATAAAATAAAAAGTATATCGAGGGTCACTTTCTCCTTTCTCTTCTTTTTTAGTAACAATGTATTTTGTTTCATAGCTTACATTGCAAAGAATCCTTGAAAGCCGACTACTCATGACTCGAGACTCATGAGTGCCACTCAGTATGGGTGCGACTAATTGAGTGCAGTGGTGTGAAGTGACTATGGTCGACTCGAGGTGATACGATACCGCCGCGGCCGCAAGATGGTGGTGCGAGAGAGACGGCGGATGCTCTCTATCCTCTTCAGCACGCTGCTGCTGGGCCGAGTTATTGCAGGTGAGTTTTTGTCAGTTTGTAATTTTTTCAGAGGTATTTTTATTCCAATATGAAACTTTGGGCAGGGTACTGCAATAATCAAATACCATTTACAGATTCAACAGAACATTATAACTAAAATTAGAAACATATCTTCTATTAAATATTAAAAAATAATTAAATTATTTTTATCGACAATTACTAGTAATTAATGTGATTATTAAAATTAATAGTAATTAAATTTATAATTTCATAGTTAAATGTTATTACAGTCCGACTTAAAAGAGTAGAAATTAAAAAGTGGCAATACTGTAGTGTCCTCCCTTTCTAATAAATATAAGAAAACGGGGACGACACTATAAATAAGATGATTTTATTTTTCTTAATTATAATAGTTTATAGGTTGGATGTATATAATTTAATGTTATGTTAATATAATCTAATTATTGGGCTAAGCGGTTTACACTCACGTGAAAATAATAATAAATTGATCCATGACATATCGGAAATGATATTTTATAATGCCCTTAGCGATATGTCGATGTGCATGTTGCAGATAGCAACTTTCATATTGGCCGGGTGCAGAGGTCGCATAGGGAAAGCGAAAATTATCGCAGCGCTTGATGTGACCAAAAGTGGTAACTTTGGCCTCTCTGTTTCTGTCAAACGTCATACTTTTCAGTTATAATGCTTACGTTTTCTACTATAAAATAATAAACTGAAATAAGTAAAATGGGTCACGATAGGTGTTGTGTGGTAAACTGCAATAATACAGGACGAAATAGCAATTGCAAATGTTATGCTTTCCTACACCGAGTTGGAAACAAGATCAGAAAATGAATTGAATCGCTGTTGCTAGAAAAATAAAGTAAGTGTATTAAACTGAACATATTTTTATTTATTTAGTGCAATAATAATATTATGATAGAATTATTACAACATGTTTCAAAAATATGGAATATAAAATTACTTATAATTTGTAAATGTTACTTATTGTTTGTTTATAAATGTGCCAAAACTAACAGCTTCCCTTTACTCTCGGTTTGAGGCTGAAACCTTATGTTCTGACCGATGCTTTGGAAGCCAGTTTTGAAAATAGTAGTAATTTATGAATTATCTGAAAATAAACATAATAAAACATAATTTTTTTCCTTTAATTTGTAAGGAAACAACAAAGAAGTAAATTGACATAATAATACTAAACACATATATAATAATTAGGTACTTTCTTCAATAAAGCTAAGAACCAAATGTGTTTCACATTAAAAACAAACAGATTTTGCACTTGTTAAGTGCTCTACAATCAATATTTTAAACTTTTTACCTTAATTTTATTGCGTCCATTATTTAACACTTTTGACAGACCCCCTCCAAAGTTGTGAACGCTAGGTGGCGCTAACGTCATGCACCCGGCCAATAGCAATATATTATGCATACGTCATATACACAATATTGCTATATGAAAGTTGTTTGTAGCTCCACTACTAGAGCAAAACAGCAACTTGTTAGGTTATAGGTAAGTGATGACCCAATTATTTTAATTTACAAAATGTAAAGTCGCCATTGTAACTTTTGTGTTATTATTATTACGTTCGCGACAACGACGCCAAACAAAAACGCTATAAAAAATACGTATGAAACACTAACTTTTCCATCCTCATACCATTGTTCACCATCAAATGGAAATGTGAACTTTATTAGCCATGAAACTAGATAAATTCCACGTTGACACCATGGTGTAAAATAAGCGTTTGTTGAGTTACGCAGTCGATATCGTTAGTTAGTAGTTAGGGAGTTAGTTTAATTAAAAAAGTCCATCGCAGCACGCAACGGTGTTCGCAACATGTTGGTTTTGAATTTCCGCATTCCGGCTGTTTTGCATAGCTATCCGTGAAGAAAGTAAAACAATCCGTTAATTGGCCGAGTTGCACGCAACACGGCGCTGCCAACTTATGGCACTGGTCCCAAGAGCGAGGAAGCGAACTATTTTCTCGCTCAAGAAACACACAAAAAATATAGCCCTCGTGTCGGTAAAAGACAGTATTAAGGTTTGGTATTTGTTTATATTTATCATCAATGTTTCAGTTTATCCATTTTTTTTTAAATAATATTGTTTTCTTAGTGATTTTCAATAAATTTCTGTGTCTCGATGCTTGGGTTTCCCTCGCTCCAGTTATCGAAGATTCCCGTAGGTACATTTTGGGGCTGCTTGGTTTATTGCCAGGTTTCCTTCTGTCCCAGTTATCGAAGATTCCTGTACAGACAAATATATTAATAGTTGATCGCTGGCTGTTCACACTGCCGGCGACTACTCTCCCTTCACTAGTTAATGCCAGCGATAAAAGATAAAACGCCTTGGCGGTCAGAACTCACGCTAAGAGACCAATCAGCGGTCATTTTACTGTAGTTATCATCCATAGTTACTTAAAACATACTTCTAATACCGTTGAATACATGCGTCTCGCGTACAGGACTGCATACAGAGCCTAGATACCTGAGCGATAATGCGAGTAATTGCCCGTCGCACTCGAACACTCGCTTATAGCCGAGCGACAAAACTATTGGAACTACACACTCGCTTCTCGCTTCTCGCTCATCGTCAGCGGTGAGACCAGCCTATCTGAGGCGTGATTGAAGGTGTGATTTTGCGGCTCGCTTTTTGAATGCTGTCAACTAGATCTCTTTGAATATGGCAGATCAGCCGTTATATATTTTCGAAACTATATCAAATAAAGCATATGTAAGAGCTTTGGTAAAATATAAAACCTATTACTTCGTAACCATTTTTTCTGTTGGTCCGTAGGGATGCTTACTAGAGGATGGCAAGACGGCCGATGAAACAAGGTTTATGTATTGAAAAATGGATCACATCCTGGGAATGTTATTTATGTAGGTATACTTGTGTACTGCAATTTATAAGACTAAAGAGGTATTTCGATGTTTTTATAGTATTGAATGAGTTGTCCTTGGAAATACCTACGATTTTATTTCATTGAAGACAGTTATTATAAAAAAAAAAACTGGCCAAGAGCATGTCGGGCCACGCTCAGTGTAAGGTTCCGTAGTTGCTCATCCTTCACAATAAACTGCTGTTTTAAGCCCGAGGCTTACATTAAGAAAGATGTTAAGCTCTATAAAAAGGTCGTAAACGCCCTAGAAACTGTAATCACTGATTACCTTCTGGAAGTCAACTTACGACCTTTAAAAGGCACGACCGATTTAGTTCAATATAGTTTTCATTGAAAGTACTAATAAGGCCTCATTAACATGAATTTTTCCGATTTTTTTTGACCCGTGGTTGAAAAGTTAGAGGGGGGGGACACTATTTATTTTCGTTTTTGGAGCGAATATTTACAAAACTGCTGACTTTATCAAAAAATAATGTTAGAAGACCCCTATTATTTTTACAAGACCTATTCAACGACACCCCACACACCAGTGTTGAAAAGAAAAAAAAAATTTACCCCCACCTTAGGTGTTCGAGAGGTACCCGAAAAAATTTCTGATTCTATCACGCAAAGAAACTCCGAGCATAGCCCTTTTCATTGCACGTTACAACACGGTTACAATATCTGTGGACCTCGCTGGAATGTGAAGCCCCTCCCCCTACCCTTGTACCTACCCGCGCTCACCCGGTCGCGTCGCGCACCGTACCAGAGCGCCGACGTGACGTCATCGACGCCAGGTCCACAGATATTGTACCCGGGTTGTTACGTGACTTATGAGTCCCTTAGCCGCCTTATGAGTCCCATTGCGAATGACCATGTCTCAGTTGTTGTGATTATGATTAGTTTCAAATAATTTCGTCCATAGACTAGACTCAATTTCAGTATATACACAAATTCTATAACTCTATTTCGCTGGTTACGTGGAACTAAATAATGGAGTCGGTTCACAGCGTTATGATTAAAATCTGATGTCTGAAGTAACTCCATCAAGTTCCCGAAACTTGGGCCAATGTCTCAATTTAACGACCTAATCTCTCTATTTGTGGCGGAGTCATTAAAGTTTGTTCGGCTTCTGACCCTGGCACGGGTAGAATACGATTTGAACTGTGTTCAAAGGAAAGTAGTGGATTACTTTTCTCTGAAGAGCCCGTTTCCAAGTTTTGAGACATCAGGGAACTTGATTTGAATAATGAGAAATCGATTTTAATACATGCATGTATACCATGGTCGCAGCCGACAATATGACAATGTAGTTCAAAGTGAGAAAAGGGACGGCCCGAAAACCAGCGCTGCGCAGACGCCTGGCTGTCGCAGCACATGCTGAGTCCGCTCCTTTTGCCACACGGAATAATTTGGGTGGACAATGTACTGACAGTACTGTTCTTGCTTAGTCCATGTACCTAATTTATTTTTTGGTGTGGCAATACTTGTTTCTTTCCTTCTTTCTTTCTTTCTCATTAATTACGTTAGTAACCGTGGTGGTGGTGTGTAAAATGGATAGAATGGAATTGACAGGAAAGATTCGAGGAAGAAGACTAAGGGGAACTAAAGTAAGTCCCATGCGCTTGACCAATCATGGTCCGAGACGTAATGGTTACCAAGTTTCCCGACGCCATACGCCATGGAATTCTTAGCTTCATTAATCATTATTGGTTGAGATCTTGTCACTTAACCATGTAACTCATTTTTCAATTTTTCTTTAAGCTTTGATCTTTGTATCAATTGTTTAATATCTTGTTACTAGTTATAATTAGCGCTGAATATCTTGGAAACTGTTGGTCCTATTTTCGTCAAACATAGCTAAGAACTATCTCGACGGACATGTCTTTCGATTAAAAAAATACACTCAAATTGGTCCATCCGTTTGGGAGCTACGATGCCACAGACACACCTCCACACACTTTGGTCCTCCATGTCCCACCGCCGTCGCTGCCAAGTAATGTAGGTCTTTACATATGAATTCTTAAAGTAATCTATATATATGTATATATCTATATATATAAAAGAAGAAGTCCTGACTGACTCATCAACGCACAGCCGAAACTACTAATGTTAGAGAGTTGATTTTTGCACAGTAGGTTACTTTTATAACGTGAGCTAGGGATAAGAAGCGATTTTGAAAAATTCAACCCTTAAGAGGGTTAAAAAGGGGATGAAAGGTTGTATGGGGTAAACTTTTTTTTTGGAGTTAGAGACTTGAAACTTTGTAGAATGATTACTTATCCAAAAACACAAAAAGTACTTTCAGCGTCTTAGAAAATTTCACCTCTAAGGGGGTTAAAAAGGGGTGCAAATTTTGTATGGGGAACACCGCTAATATTGTTTATAAAGAAGTGTTACGCTAAGGTTATCAGTTTATATATTTTTTATTTCCTGTCTACTACCCAGTGACTACGTCCTTTTTTTAAAACGAACTTGCTCCACCTTTTCTATGGTTGACTGTCAACAATATTTTCATAGTGCTGTCTCTTATTTATTGTGTTCCAAACTTTATGTGTTCCTATATTTAGTGAGTTAATGTCTATCAGCACATGAATAATTTATACTTTATATACCTATTCTTACTTTATTTAGCTTCTTGAGAGATATAGAGAACTATAGCACCAGAATATATTGAATCACTCTTCAAACAATACTACTTACTAGCCTGTAGACCAAAATAGTAATCGCATCATTAAATTCGCTTATGTGCATTTAGTTTTTAAAGGTCACATTTCAGCATTTTCTTTAAACACTAGCCTTTTTAATAACTGGGGTACCTGCTAGACCATTTAGAAACATTTTGGCCAGCCTCGGGAACTCCGCCACACCACTCTTTTCGTTTAATAGGCAGGCCGGCGTGTACAAATACCAGTGCTGCCTTCTTATGAAAAGAGGTCATTATTTATTATTGTTATGAAATAAAGTTTATTATTTATTATTCCATCTCTCGATTTCCAGTGCTGAGTTTAAGATTGTTTTAACAGCCTTACGATATTTAACATTTTTTTTAAATCTCACTCATAATAACTAAGATCCCCATTTTCTAACTCCAAATCCATGCGTCGCTCTATATCTTGCAGTAATTTTTGCCAAAGATTGAAAGCATCAGGTAACTGACGGAATAAATATTAAGCATCCTGCAAACAATTCCCGTAATCTAATTGGAAAATCTTCAAAAATTCTTTAACAATTGCATATCAGTGTCTGCCACTGTTTGAAATGTAATATGTCTAGACCATTTTAACTAAGAATAAAATTCACTTACCTATTTTAATATCTTTGTCATCATCAAAAATCTACGCGGACGAAGTCGCGGGCGGCCGCTAGTTTAACAATATGGGCTTTAATACAAAAAACAATACTGTTTGTTAGTAGGTAGGTAACTGCCAGTTCGTTTTAGCCCTCCACGTTCGATAACGGAATGTTTAGAACAACAAGACAATAAAGCTATCTTTTAATGGTAACACAAGTGGGCGCATGTAAATATCATTGAATTAATTCAAATTTTACACTCACCTTCCCGCCTTTCTAAAACCAGATCATATCCATTAAATTTCGGGTCGCACTGGTTTCAAATTTAATGTAACGTGGTGAATAAAACAGGCATAATATATCACTCGTAATGCTCCGATTTCGGTCCAAAACGGGTAAAGTACAGTCCGCAACAAAAGGAGACACGTCATTTGACATTTAAAAAATTACCTGGTTTCAGCACTGATGTCACATCAACGTTTTTGTAAACCTGATATAGTACATTAAATATCTAGGGCGATGAATTAGTCAATGTCGCAAATCGCAGGTGTTAGTGATCATAAATATTTATTTATTGAAAAACAGGCTACATAACATTACAGTGTAGACACCAATGCGTCATGAACCGAACAATGTTTATTTAGACGGCGAAACGGCGTGGCCCCGTTGTTCCGACATCTTATGGATGTTGGATTTGGTAGGTTGCCCCGGAACCGACGAATCACGACATCTTTCGGTCAGATATCAGCACACGCGATGGTCTCCTGCAGCGGCCGCGGCACGCGCACTACAAACGAGCTGAAGTGCACGTAGTGGCGTGAATGCAACACCCTTAGCGAGTAGCCGGTTTTCTGGCGAACATACTGCGTCACTTCTTCAGCGGTGGCAGTGTGATGCAGGCGCGACACGTACAGCGCCTTGCTCGGTGTGGAGACCCGCAGACCACAACCAACCAGTTCTGCGGTACCACACTGACTCTTGCGTGTCTTGCGCTTTCTTGACTCCGTTGTGAAACTCTCCTTGTCCACACTGGTGCGAGGGGTTTCCTCTTTTGGTGGATCCCGAACTTCACGCGCTTTTAAGGGCGCGACTTTCCGGCGGGCTGGAACTGGCTCACTAGCAGAAACGACAAATAAGCCACCTGGGGCTTTACTAATTACCGCCCGGGGTTTGTCTAAAGTTTTTAGTTTTGCCTTGGTCACGAAGTGACATTTTCTCCCCACGTAGTGGGTAAAAAATCCCATTTAAGGCCTAGCGTGACGTAAAAATGTTTAACACTCTATTTCGTATAAAATCTTAGCATTAAAACATTTAATTTATTAAGAAATTATCACGTGTTGTGAAGTGAAACAGAGCAGTATAACATCTGTACAACTCATTCCCTAGACTAGACGGAGCCCGCGAACTTCGTCCGCTCAGGGGAAAAAGGTGGTACGACTTTTCTGCTTGCCCGTAGTCGGGTAAAAAGTATCCTATAACCATCTGTGTTCCGCTAGCTAGTGTACGGTCAGCATCAGAAATAGCTGTCAATTTTAATAACGGCTGTTGTCAAATCACTACATAAGGTACATACATGCGCCAAAGATGGCCCAGTTCCTGAGATAGCCCACTTCAAAATTTTATAGTTATAACCGTTCGAACAAATTCAAATTTCGCGCCCATGTTCGGTTAGTACCATAATAGACTTATGTCTAGGAACCGGGCCATCTTTGGCGCAAGTACCCAAAGTCACTTCCTGTCTGTCTGTCTGTCCCTATGTATGCTTAGATCTTTAAAACTACGCAACGGATTTTGATATTTTTTAATAGATAGAGTGATTCAAGAGGATATGTATAATACATGCATAATTTATCAGCATTGCACCCGTGCGAAGCCGGGCGCGTCGCTAGTAGCATAATAAAATTAACAACTAATCCAAATAACTTTCTTTTTCTGACCATTGATACAAAGATCAAAGCTTAAAGAAAAATTTAAATAAGTTACCATTTGGAAGAGAACGGGAATCAAACCCGGTACCTCTAGATTGCCGGTCCAGCGCGTTAACCATTTCGCCACCCTGACTCGAGTCTCGAGGGATCCCTATCAATCAACCTCGCAAACTATCGATTTTTTCTTGATGCTTTGTGTGTCGATCTTTGCATTGTTTATTTTTAAAGCTTTACACCTTAGCTTTTCTTTTTTTGCTCAAAATATTTTCAACGTACAGACATTTCATTTCATTCCGCCTATTGTCTACCATTATTTAATTTATGATTTCTCATGTAATATTTTTCTTGTTGGTGTGCAATAAAGTATTGTTGTATTGTATTGTATTGTTCATTTTTTCAATGAATGTTATATATATATTTTTAGTTTAGTTTATGTACTTCTTATAGTTTTATTAAGTATAATATAGATATCTTGGTTGTACGCAGTGTAGTTTGCCTATTTTCTTCGAATACCCATTCCTTCAATTGCTCAAAGGTTAACTGGAAGAGATCCCTTATAGGGATAAGTTCGCCTTTGTACATATTTCATTTGTTATCAATGTATTTATAACCAGTTGTTGTGTACAATAAAGCGTTTACATACATACATACATATATAATAGTACAGATAATTGATTCAGTAATATTTTGAGCACGTGGCGTGTCGGCGTGGGTAGAAACTTCTACTGCTACTCGTATCTATCTGTACAAGTGTACACTGTACCGATACGGGAACAGTGACACGGGTGGAGTATTCAAATAGAATAACTTGTTTACACTCGTATAGCTCTTTGTTGTATCTCTTTTGTCACCGTTTTCACTGCAAACAATGATTGTTTGTGACACTTTTAAATGTGCCCATTTTTTTACGAAAAGCGAAATTAGATTTTAAACCGGTGCGTGTTGAAATTGATGTTGACTAAATCATAAAGGGAAATTGTTTTGCTGGACTGTTTTTGTTAGCGGGGTTTTCTGAAGTTTTTATCATTTACTCGACTGTGCCAGTAGAGAAAATGGGTTATTGGAATCACTATACTTACTCATTTTAAATATTTCATCCCCGTCAACTTAATGCTCAATTGGAAAACGATTCTTGAAATTTAGGTCCAGAATACAATTTAACGTTATGTTGTCCTGATATGAAATGATGCGTCGACGTGAAACGTCATAATAACGTTTCTACCGTTTGTATGAGCGAGAAACCTCAAAAACATTTTTTTTACAATACTCCTTATATAATGCCATCCCTCTCGATCTCCTATCAAACTAAATTTGATAAAATTCGAGCATCGGAGTAGCCCTTCTATACTTTTCAATATTTTATGTTAGATGCACTTATCTCGTCGGCGCGGCTCCCTTAAAACGTCGTAATAACGCCTCCGTCTAACGTCTTATAAGTATGAGCGAGAAACCTTTTTTAAAAACATTTTCAATCCAAAAAGGAGTAGCTACCTATTTTCAAAGATTTCTCGGCAACGACCGAATTCACGTAACGATTTTAAAGCATCTCTCAAAGTCTTCAAGATATTTCATGTCTCTCACGTATGAAATTACGAATAAGATGACTCTCGAAAGCAATTAAATATAGCGAGGAACGACAAGAGCACTTTGGTCCCCCGAGTTTGATTCCTCAATGCGAAGTAGGAAATAATCCATAACCCAGTTATTTCGGGGCGAGTTGTTAATATTGATACGATTGGATTCAATTTATAAGGTTTTTTGTCGCCGTATTGGGATTTCTACAAGTGTTTCAACTGCTCTGTAAGCTAAGTCGGGGCAAGCGCGCTGACGGGGTAAGCTAAGTTAGTTGCGTGATCATAAGGTGGCGTTAGTAGTAGAATATTATGTACTTTCCGATTAGCACAGGAAAAATAGCATATTTTGGCGGCAAAATAGGTACATCAATGAAAATCTGTTTCATAAATTTATTTTTTGGCACTAGAAATGAGGATCTGCTGAGTCCTGTTAAAATTTTAGGGTCCTATCCCGATTGGGGGAGGTATGGGTGGGCATATTTTAAAAGATGAACATTTTACATACTTTGCGTTGAAGTATCATTTTGTATGTTATGTTATAAGGGTGAAGGCAGACGAGAGTACTTCGTAGTCGGTGATCACATGACATGAAGTATGGCGCGACCGAAATTACGCGACTCAAATTACGCTCGTCCGGCTTCACACTTAGTCGTGCCGAATCGAATGAGACCGTGCACATCTATAAGTATGTGGAGGATCAATATTTTGAGAGATATGAAGGTAAAGGGGTTAGTCGCTTTTCAGTATTTTGGTACTAATCAATAAATATACATCACGATTGGTACCTAGTTAAGTAAGTTGTATAATACAAATCGGTGGAACAGCCTTCTCACGATGAGGAAGGAAACATAAACGTAAATAGCGTTTAAAATCTGGTCCGAAACTTATCGGACGACATTTAGCTAAATGTCAGACACGAAACCCTTTCGCCTTTTTAGTTTATAATGTCACAGCCATTTTTGAATTATACGTAGGGTTGTTGGTTGTTCATTTTATAAAGCACATATACCAGGAATTGGAAAAATATATGGGTCCTGGACGAAACTGACTTAAATCCTTAAGTTAGCTCATTTTACTTAAAGAAAACATTATTTTATGTTTTTAAACAATAAAAGCATTCATAGTGTTCCTAATCAGCCAACGAAATTAATAATCGATAGGATTATTATTGTACAGGATTAAACCCTTGTTTCTCTCCAGGACTCATCAATTTCTTCCACATTGTATAAAACAAGAAACCTATCGAAAAATCAATGATTCAATATAAGAAAATATCGGTCAAATAACGGTGATCCGACAATCCAATGGCTGTAATTATGTCATTATCAATCTAATTAAGTCTCCTATAGGTAGATCAATTTTGTTCAATTATGCGGTACAACACTTATACTCTTGCCTGTCAAAAAAGTGTTTCAATTTGGACCTTAAAAACGTTTTGGGGCTCGCGCGAAGGCTTTCCATAGCCATTCAGCGGCAGCGTGGGAATGCTGCCTGCGTCATGGACACCCTACCTAAAAGGTCTTAGTTTTATAGATATATTATTTTAATCTTAGTTAAATTTTTAGTTTTAATCCCATAAATTTGTAATTTTTTATGTTTTATTTTTGACCCATACCTAATAAATGTATACCTATCTATATAATTTTGGGGCTCTTCTCAAATCACAATTTTGGAGGGCTTTCCTAAACATATTTCTATAATTTGATTTGAGTTGTCATTTTGCATAGGCCTCTGATGTTTCTCGGTAGGTACCGTAAAAGAGGAATTTAGGGCCTTATCGCACTTGCGAGTGGTGAGCGTGTTTTCTATACAAATAGAAGTCGCTGCGAACCCGCTGCGTAATCGCCTTCATACAAAATTCGTACGCAAATCGCATGTGTGAGTGTGAACTTAGAGATAGTTAGAGAGCGGTAAAATTGTACCAGTAATGTATGTGTTGATATGGTCACATTAAACAGCTTGACTAAACCTTTCAATACTAGTTTTTTTTTTTTTTTTACCATTTTGATGACGCGATTGGCACAGCACAGTAAAGCAGTTGCCTACTGAGCGGGCGATCCTGGCTTCGAATCCCGGCCAGGGCAAATACTTGTGTAATGAACTCGAATATAATGTGCCTGGGTCGTGGATGGGATCTGCATTTAAGTATGTGTTTATCTATATTAAGTATGTTAATCGTTGTAGTGTCCATAACAGAAGCCTACTAGAACTCACTGTGGGACTAGATCGATTTGTATGAGGTCTGATATTTATTTAATTTATATATTTATGCCCTGTCGTACTAAAAAGCTGAAAGAACTGTATTTTGAAGCCAGTCTATAAATTATAAATTAGGCAAACGATGTCGAATAAATACGGCCAGACAACTGCTTTGTCGTGTTGAAATAATTTCATGCATTAAATATTCGGAAAGCGCATAGCAATTAAATCTATATTATGGTGGAGTGGTTGAAACGTTGGACCGGTAATCCAGAGGTGCCGGGTTCAATTCCCGGTCTCATCCACTAGGTTACGCATTCAAATTTTCCATGCTCTGATCTTTGTATCAACGAATCAAGAATGCGATTCGAGAATTTCCACCCCACTTGACTATGTACATATAAATACAAAAACATAAAATATCTATACTTACGCAGAGGACCGGCCGTTTTAAGTCATTAACTTCGTCATTTACATCTTAAGTGTCGTTTTCCGTGCAACAAAAGGCTGTTTATACAGCCCTATTAAAAAAAATCTGCCTAAACACACAAGTGAACGTTGAATTCCGTCGCATCAGAACTGAAATGATTCAGCATTCGGCCGCTGCCACGGTGAAGTGGCTTCATACATTAATAATGGGTAGCAGTGCACGGTATCATATCAGATCATAATTATTTACCGCAATGACCGGTATAAATCATTAAACAACGCTACGGAATATCTGTGGCAGCCTAGAACCACTGTAGTAGTGAATTTAACCTTATGTTGTGACAGGTTGTCTCGGATTTGAAGTCCGGGTTAACGGTGGAAGTTTTATCGAGGTATCATATGTAAATGGAGATAGGACTTTGAATAACAATACTGTCTCAGCAAATCTAAGGTTTATATGCTATGTTTTATTATACTTAGAGACGTGACGTCTAGATGAAGAATAACTAGCATAACTGACATATTATGTTATTCATTTCCTTCTATGATTTCTAAGGGAAATGTCAGACAAATTCCCAAGAAAGAAAAATTCCTAAGAAAGAGACTTTGGGTACAAAGCTTACAAACAAGATATATTTTTATGTTGATGAACTAAGATGAACCTTTATTTAAAGAGGCTTTCTTTTCACATTGATCCTTTGAATTGAGGCGTATCAGCATCGATACCACTTTTAGTTTCATCGTTTATTTTACTTATAGATACCTATAATACTTTTATGTACGTTAGTACCAAGTCCTTAGTCAATAGATTAGCAAACCTTTGTAACACTTAGTGATACGCACCAGGGAATCAGGTCCTATAGATCCATTCTGTCACATTCGATAATGACTGTCGGGATTTCGGCGATACACAACCTTGTGTTAACTCTTGTTAGCCATGTAACCCTGGTAGTTAATCACAGAAAGGTCCAGTGAATTGCGGTCACCAGGAACTATTCCGGGCTCTAATTCCTTTCTTTCGTAAATCAGTGTATAGTTATTACTCCATGACATCGACGGGGGCACGCGAGGAGGTCGTAATGTGCCCGGTGACCATTAGGGCGGGTATCAGTGAGCGTAGGCCGTAGACAAGCAAAATAGACGGACATACAACAAAGGTACTCTTTTTTATGTTCTAAAACGCTGTTCATGCTGTCGACGAAAAAGAAGAAGAGAAGATCGACGCTGGTCTACAACGCTACTCGAGTGGCAACCACGAATGGGAAAAAGAAGCGTAGGCAGACCCCCGCTAGATGGAGAGACGACATAGTTAAGGTCGCGGGAAGGAAGTGGATGCACGTGGCCCAGATCAAACAGTGAATACATACGGGCTGATGATGTTGATGATGTGTAAACAATTACGGGAGTTAAAATCTAGCCATCTACCTTAGTTGACGGATTCTTGAGCGGCGACCAAGCATGAGAAGATGAACCGTGGTCACCCCCTACATGTTGATGATGAAGTTAGCTGGATGGAGGTAGTGCTGGATTGGTGATAGTGATGTTCTAGAAGGAAGCATAATCCAACACAGGATGTCTTTCAGATGATTACTTTAGTTGATATTTCAGCGGATCGTCAATCATCCGCAGTGTCTTTCAAAATTCAAATCCAAATTCAAAATTTTACTCTGCAAGTAGGCTACAAGCGCTCTTTTACATGTCAGATTCTAGTTACCTATATATATAAGTATATAAAAATACAATGTAATATAATAAAAACGTCATTGTATTAATGCAACAGACAAATCACTAGGCATATTTTACAGATGTATACTTATTGATTCCGGATCTCCAGTTTCAATCCGCAACACGGCCATTCTGATAACGCACACGTCCCTGTATGCCGAAGTGCTTTGCAAAGTGGATAGAAATCAACAACAATATTTGCTCGCCTAACCTGACCATTCATACCTGCTATCATACAATTAAACCCCGTTTTCTTCTAATAAGACGAATATTGAGTCCATACAACAGAAGTGAATTTCGCTCGCCATTAACACAAGTTGGCCGGATTAAACGTTTAACTTCCACAATCTCAGCCGCTGTAATCCTTCGGAACGAGTTGAAAGGTAGGCCGGTTCAAACTTTGTTCGCAAAAATGTACTCTGTGCCTTGATATGGGCTAAGTTTGAATAAGGGACTTAAGGTGTGTCTCGATTTGAGCTTGAAGGTTTTCTTACGTTTTAAGTATAATTTCAAGGTAACACTATCCACAGTGACAGACAAACTGCAGGGCTAGCAAATCTTGACGCAACTTCGCATCTCGCGCAACTCAGCGCCACCTGTCTTGCTCGCTCGCGTATTGAAAGGAAAGTGACTGGCAGAGATGGGCAAAAGTTAATCGATTAACGATTGACGATTAAGATTATTTTCTAGTTAACACGTTACAAGACATAGGTATTGTATTTTTGTAAAATGCACAAATGAGCGTGTTCCAACTTTTAATCGAGAATTAATCATGAAATTTAAAATGACGGTTAGTTAATCGTTAATCGAAGAATTTAATCTTGATTAAATCAATCGCGTTTTTTATTTATCGATTAATTAATCAATTAAAAAATGTATCGATTAATGCCCATCTCTAGTGACAGGTAGTATTTGTCGCGCGACAAAGTGTCGCGTGTCACAGTTATGCTAAACGTACTAAACATTCTTTCATCGCAAGCAGCACTCTGCGGCACGGCCATTCTGATCCTACACACGTCTTCGATTGCCAAAGTGGTTGTCAAAGAAATTTCACGAGCGTTCATAGATTCGCTCGGCTGTCCTGGCCATAATCATCGATCATTCATGGTCAGTTGATAAAGGATACAAGGAATCAATCACAGGGTCTCGCGTAGATTTGTTTTTAACGAAAAAATTACTCGAACGCGTTTGTGACAATGTACGATTATATATTTATGAGAACACGATTGAAACGTTTGGTTAGGTTAGACTTATATTTGGGGCTTAGGTTAACACTCTAGAAACAATAACAATATACTACTTACTGTTGAGTTTCTTTCGGCTTTCTTCTCAACAGCGGTCTCCTCTTGCGAAATGCCGGTAGATTCACAATCTGACTTGTAAAAGTGCCCTTGTGGCCTACTTACTGAATAAATTATTTCATTTCAATCTAAGTGCAATAGAAGCACCTAGCATTAAATGTACGACGACGCGGTTGGCCCAGTGGTTAGCGCCTACTGAGTCGACGGGCCTGGGCTCGAATTGTGGCCTGTGCATATATATTCGTGTGGTGTACTCGAATATTTGTTCTTAAGTCCTGGATGCTGTATGTATTTAAGTATATACATATTTCTGACTATAAATGTGTAAATTGTCGTCTGGTACCCATAACACAAGCCTACTAGAGCTTAATTTGGGACTAGGTCGATCTGTGTGAGGTTATCCAATATTTACTGATTTATTATTGTACACGTATAAGTTCATTATAACCTCAAAACTTATACTATATAGATACTGCGTTATTGATGATATAACAAATCCTTTTTCATTCCGGACCTTGTAACGAAAATATAAAAATTCCAACTTATCCCGTTTGTCTGAATTCCAAAGCTTTCAACTACAAAACAATGTAATTTTAACGACAATTTAAGTTGGTCGGTGTAAAAATTGCTTATTCCTCTCGTTATCCAAAACACCGGCGCGGAAATTGCGCGGAAACAATCTGAAACTTTAAGGCGCTGTTATTGTGTAACACTGTAAGGAGAAGCACGTATAACAAACCACTACGATACGCATAGTTACGTGTAAAACAACAGCGGTATACCTAGCTGTGTTATAAGTGACATTGACATTTAAGAAGAAGAAAATGACTAAATATGGAATATATATAGCAGTCGCGGGGCGTCAAACTAAAACTGAGCGCATGCAAGTCGGGGTAGATTTCTCTTACCTTTTTCTATCAGTACATAGAGAGTGCTCAATCGTCCTGAAGTGGGCATGTCGGTGGAAATCGGATTATATAGACGCCATGCCACTGGCTATGTACTGTCTTTACCGTAAGAAATATGTACGAATATAAAGCACCACAATATCAACCCGTTCGTTAGGAGACTACGTCACCTGGGAGCTACGTTGCTCTTTAAGATTATAACAAACAGCAAATGTGACTGTCTGTGAGACAGACAATTATTTCAAACGTCCAATCCCCATTCTTTGCGCAAATCTAAAAATCGCTACCGTAATATAGAACGACGCTAACGACTCAAACCATCGAATCTTAATCACTCCAATCTAATTGATAAAAGGTGGATCCAATTATTCCCTCCGTCTCGGCGGGCATATCGACTCGGCCTACAGGACACTTTGCATAATACGCACCGAATCTCGCTCTGTGATCTCGCTTCACTTTCCCATCCTAACTAGACAGACGCATACAACTCAGTCGCGTTCTTCCAAAACCAACCTTAACCCATGTCGTGTACATCGTATTTCATTGAACAGTTGAACACAGACACGATTTAAAGGGATTTGAGAGGCTCGGTTGGTAAAAGTCAGAGTTATTCAGAAGGTTCCCTCAGTCCCTCGACTTTTAACGTTATTAATAATATAAGTTGTTATTTTTGGCGAAAAAATATATAAATTAGACGAGTCTGCCGCTAATTTAAACTTTTCTGCTTCTGAAAAATGTTAAATATTTGGGAAAAATAATCGTAAAAGCGGGCGCAGGCGAAATTATTAAAAGCACTTACTTTGATGTAGATAAGTGCTTCTTTAATGATTTTAGAATGTGAAACTGGATGCAAAATGCGTTTCCACGCCAAAATATTTTTTTTATTTATCACGACTATTTTTATTTTGTCTATTAGCAGTAGGGATTTTATATACTTGAATTCGTATTAATTTATACTTTTTGCGACTACCAACTGTCTCAGAGTGATTCTACAGGCGTTTCATTCAACATGATTCAGTCCACTGTCAAAAAAGTATTGAAATAATGAGCTACACCGAGCTGCAAATGTTTGTGCATTGATATACTGTAACCGTACTTACTTCTTACCTTGAAAGCATATTATGGCTCATTACTTAGATATTTATGACAGAGGACTGACGACGCCTGAAAAATCACCTTACAGTGAAAGTGTCGTTTTGACAGAATATACATACGCAATCCAACAATACATACGTTATTAACATTACCCACATTTTATCATAACAAAATGCGACAATCAAGTGATTACCTATAAATATAACTCGGGTGGTTACGCCATGAAGTCAACACCTTTTTAAGGGATTTCTTTCAGTTAACCATGATAGGAAACTGATATTTGTAGACGAGTAAAGCAACAAGGTCTACAAAAATTTCATCTTAACAAATTTATTAAATAGTATTGTGTGTAGTGTGTGTCTTACAGGCACTAACGCATAAATTATTCTCCGAATGAATAATTCCCCGGCTACTTTTAATCCAGAAACACGGTATGAACATTACTCGTCCTAATAGCTGCTAATAAATAAATTCAATTCCCCTGTTAAGTGAAAGGCTTTAGATATCCCGGCAAATAAAGTAATGGGCTTGTTTTGTATTCATAATTTGCCAGATTATCGCGCTGTGAATCATGGCCGCTAGATAATGAAATTAAAGCGATAATGAATGCCAAAACACACCTATTTTAACAAGCTCTCTGCCGTTGTGGAGTCGAGTAAAAGAGGCATTTCTATGCTACGCCAATTCACTGAACAAAATAGCTCAGATAGTTTAACTAACTAATAGTTTTGTATTCATAATTTGCCAGATTATCGCGCTGTGAATCATGGCCGCTAGATAATGAAATTAAAGCGATAATGAATGCCAAAACACACCTATTTTAACAAGCTCTCTGCCGTTGTGGAGTCGAATAAAAGAGGCATTTCTATGCTACGCCAATTCACTGAACAAAATAGCTCAAATAGTTTAACTACTTGAGATAGCCAAATTGTGCTTAGTAATAACCAAAATTGTGCTAATTTTACACAACTTATTTTGGTTGCTAGTAGCCTTCAATTTGCCAGTCCTCCGATTTATGTAACTAGCAGGTAATATTTGGGCTACTGTTTTTTTTTCAGTGAGTGAAAATCACTACGCTCCCGTACTAGTACGCACCAATACCAATACACGTCACCTCCTGATTTTGTTCAGGCAAAGTCGACCGCGTCAGAATGTAGCGTCACCACGCGTAAATGAATATACTTAGTATTGGGCTTGTTTTGATCATAATTTGCCTAATTATTGTGCTGCGAAACATTGCCACTGGACAATGAATTTAAGGCGAAAATGTATGCAAATGAGGCATATCAAAACGAGACGTGTTGGAGGTGGATGTCTTAGGAACGTTCAACGAGGAGATCTTAGTAAAGGCTTTTGTCTAGCAGAAGACTGAGATGATGATGATTTCAATAAATTAATGAGTTCTTCATAGTCGTGCACTCCTAGCAGAGTGGTCGTGTTCATGGTTAGGTCGATTCTTTCACCACCGCTTCTTTCGTGATGCTTCGCCACGTAGCTCTATAGTTAGCGAAGTGAGAACTCTCGTTTGTGCCGCATTGTGTCACAGATTTGATGACGTCGCTCCATCGTGTTGAAGAGCGCCCATGAGATCTTTTGCCCTCGACTCACCAATCATCAAAAAATCATGAATATGAGTATGTTCATGTCGGCTCCATAGTTCTCGAACGTCCTTCATTGCCTTGAAAAGTCCGAAGATTGTTATCAATGATTATAAAAAACTAAAACAGAACGAGGAAAACGTTCTTGCAGAATAGTGGCGTGAACTCGCGTATAAATGCGCCTTTAGACTTCTTAAATAGTATACAATATCAGTGTAAAGGTACGGGCTTGTTTTATATTCATAATTTGGCAGATTATCGCCCTTTCGTGAATCATGGCTACCTCCTAATGAAATTAAAGCGAAAATTAATGCAAAGATGGCTGTAACGACTTGTCTTAAGTATAATTAGTAATTTTGTAGAATTTGGCTCGTAATTATGTGCTTTATCGTGTTGGAGACGATTTACAGACTGTTCGTCTTAATTTGTACTATTTTTTTTTTAATAATAATAATAATCTTTATTCATCACATCAAATCATAGTAATAACAATTAGCATAAAAAGTCTTACATCTATACAGAGCATTCATAATACTGGTGGTTCTATTACAGCATAAATGCTTTTCTATCCCTAAAAAATGCTTGTTTGCCTCTCAAGTCTTTCCAACTAACCGTAGTACCAGAATTGACTAAAGTCCGTTTAGCCGATCGGACGGGATGAGCCCACAGAGATATTAATACGATAGATGACACTGCAATCAGTAGGTACCTATACGAAACAAAAGACGATCAATATTGCATTACGTCTCTCCATATTAAAATATAGGTTTTTCTCAAACATGCAATGAAATGTAACAGGCCTCGGATTATCACGATTAGGGCGGAATTTCGCACAAAATTGAAGGCCTAGGCCGGAAAGTATTTTTTTTAAACATGGCGTCTGTGTTCATTAACAGGCTAATCAGCTGAATTTAATATTTTTTGAGTGGTGTATATTTTTATTTTATTGCATATGTTTGAGGAAAGCACTAAACATACCTTAGCCGAAAAAAGGCTCCGGCTTGCCGGCTTCGTATCACTATCCGGCCTCCCTACGGTCAGCTGTCTATACCTACTCTCCCGGCAAGCCCTTCTTTCCCGGCGTCTGCAGTAGGTAATGTACTATTTTTTCTTCCTATTCCTATATTAGCCAACCTTTCTGTTTACAATGTCAACAAGCTGCAGAAATGCCGCAAAACGCGAGCGGGGGCGCCTTCTTTGTTACGTTTTCTAATTTAGGCGGTTAAATTATTTACACAAGGCACACCGAGCTAGCTGGTAGGCCTTTGTGACCGGGGGTGTTCGTCGTGGCATTAGATTTTTGCTTCATAATAACAAGCGACCCGCTCCGGCTTCGCACGGGTGCAATGCTGATAAATTACGCATGTATTATATAACCTTGAATCACTCTATTTATTTAAAAAAACCTTATTTAAATCCGTTGCGTAATTTTAAAGATCTAAGCATACATAGGGACAGACAGACAGGAAGCGACTTTGTTTTATACTATGTAGTGATAGTGATTATACCCAGTAAGTCAGACCTCGGCTCATACAACACGTCGAAACGCCTGAGAATAAAGGTATAAATAAATAATAAATATTTATTTACTTAAATTTTATTGCACAGATCAAACTAGTCCACACGGCGGACTTAATGCCATAGGGCATTCTCTACCAGTCAACCATAGGGTTAAACAGAAGCATTGAATTGTTTGAGGGTCTATAGCGCTCGGAGACAATTTTAGAATTCATTCATTCATTTTATTAGACATTTCGTCGGGTAGTACTTACATTTGGCCGATAGCTCCAGTAACAACTCGCTGTTTCACCAGTACATCTGAGACCACGGCGTGTGCAACCCCGCCGAAACGTTAGATTATGAAGGTAAATAAGAAATATCGCGTTAGACCCGTTATAATTTGTGTTAATTATGAGTACAAACCGCGAGAGTATAAAGTGTTAAATTTTAGAATTATATCAGATATCACTTTAATATAATAAAGGCGAAAGTTTGTGAGTGTGTTAATGTGTATGTTTGTTACTTCTTCACGCGATTACTTTGGAACATGTTCACAAATTCAATTATATATATATTATTCAACGACTCAACGTTCAAATATATCATTTAAGTTCGACGACGCGGTTGGCGCAGTGGTTAAGCAACTGCCTACTGAGCCGACGGTCCCGGATTCGAATCCCGGCAAAGGGCACATCTAACATTTTTTGTGCAATTGAGTTGGATACATATTCGGAAAGAAAAAAAAAAGGCGCATCATTCTATATATTTTTTTAATTTTCACAAAAAAAATTAGATGTGCCCTTTTTCGTTATGACGGCAGTGTTCTTGTAACCATTTCGTAAAATTTGCTTTTAATTCTTAATTAGTAGCAACTTCAGTTTGTCTAATAAAGAATTAAATGGTATTGCTATATAAAATATTAACATAAAATATATTAAAATGTACCCATGTGGCAAAATGTATAAAAGCCTGTGTAAACACAGTGTTCAAATCGCTGTTCCGTCGAAAAAAGATGTTTAAACTTTTACACCTACTACTACTACTAAGAAAAAACGGCGTTTATGCTATCAATATAAGGTGCATTTAAGCCTTTCTTAAACCAGGAAAGAGTAGTATGGTTCTTCTTTTCAGTGAGAACCCTAAAACAGAGCCCCGACCCCGCCCGAACCTTGTATCATTTACGTGCTGACTCGGCGCCGAGCCTACAGGTTTTTAACTCGTACCTATTTTCTTTTTATGGGAAAACATTGGAACATTAATTAGGACGTTACGGTAGCTGATTCATTAGCATTTGCTTCACGAGCTTTCAATCCCGTTATTTTTGATTGGGTACATCCAAAAAATCCTGGGATTAGAAGCCATACAAGCAACCCTTAATTTTTATACTAACTTTTAGTAGTAAAGGATATCCCGCAGATTCGTGTGTGGAAAAGTATTTTTTTTTTTAGGAAACCGTGAATATATTCGTGACTTGAAAGTGCTACTTAATCTGTGTTAAACTTTTTTTTGTTGCACTACTCGTGTAAAAAGTGTCCTTTACGATGTTTGGATGTCCTGTTCTCCCTGTACTAGTCAGTCAAGAAAAGACATCGCGAGATGAGAAACACTCAATTCAATTTAATGAATAATATACATAACTGGGTGAAAATCAGAGTGTTTCATTCAACCGCTCGCTATCTCAGTTTCGTTTTCGTTTCGCCTAAAAAGAGATAGATAATATTTCTCGTTAACGAGTTGCAGGTCACAGTTGTGTTAAAGGCACTGGAAACACTTTTAACGGTATCTCCTTCCGACTCGTAACTATATGAATATAAAATAATAGTGCGAGTGCGAGAGTGGAGACGATTAAGCATTTGCCGCTTATCGCGTAGACACAGGCAGGTTTTTTTAATCTGCAGTAAATCGAATAATTTAAATCCCAGCCCGCCTAGCACAACTATGCTTCGCGACTCTTGTCGCGCGACATAACGCTACCCGTCACTCTCACACATTACTGCACAGAAAGAGACGGGTAATTATCTCGCGCGAGAAATAGCCGCGTATGACAGTTATGCTAGAGGTGCGGTGTACTAAAACCGAACAAAGAAAATCAACAGCTGCTTCACGAAATTAAGGTACAGACCCACCTGAATGTACCTTTGATAATTGACCCACCCCAATCTCCAGCTAAATAATCAAGGCAATCCAATCGTTACAACTTACAATATTTACATAGCCGTGACCCGGCTACAGTCACTAAACCAAAAGGCATCAAGTGAACTCATAGTTCTAATCCACATACACCGTTTTGGTATTAGCGTAGCAAAATTGGCTAAGCCACCTGTCCCTTCTCTATTTACATGTACCCAATTTAGAGCAGACATTATGACTTGATATCTACGCTGTGACGTCACGGGGTGACGTCATAGGCCTGGAAGGTAGAGGCCTGAGTTGATATTTAATCCTGGGAGCATTAATTATGGAATCTGGCTTTATTTTTAGAGCAGTGTAATGTAATTTATATTTCATACCCAAGAAAGGTTTCAGTTTTGTAACTTTCAAATGGAATATTCTAATATCACAGTATTTTTAATACTGGAAGGTGCCACTTTGGTTCTAGCCCTCTTTTAACCCTCGACAAAAAAGACGAGTTAGTTTAACATGTGGATGTCCGTGGCATCATAGCTCCCAAACGGATGCATCAATTTCAGTGCAATTTTTTTTATCGAAAGACGTGTCCGTTGAGATTGGTCTAAGCTATGTTTGGTGGAAATAGGACCGGCAGTTTCCAAGGTATAATTGGAACAAGTGACAAGATCTCAGCTAATATTGAAGCTAAGAATTCAACATTTTGTAGTTATATTTAGTTTCAGAAGCATTTTCTATATCACTTATTGGATCTCATGACGGCTACTTGTGTCGGCGATGTTTGTAATTTTTATTTAGGCTAGGTTAGGTTATGTGTGCGATAAGTTCTGATAAATTGATTATAAACAAAAATATTAGACGTTTGTATGACGTCTATTTAAAATAGATTTTCGTACAAACTCCAATAATGCTGCATCGACACCGGAGCGATAATTTTATTTTTTTATCACAGCAAGAAACATTAAAGTATGACATGAAAAACCTTTTCTCAAACATCCAAGGAAATGTCGTTCTTATGGTCGTGGTAATATTAGAACGCGAAATACGTCTTTGCACTTGTTGAAGATTCGTTCTAATTTCAAATTAGAGGTCTATAAAGGAATCTCATACAACATTATGGCCGTGGCTAACAAAGAGATTGTCTTTTGTTTCAGTGGGATTTTTTTTTTTTTTATTGATAATCTATGGCATACTGCCAACAAAAGAAAACGTAGTTTGTGCATGTTTATAATGTACGTTTTTTTCTTATATTTAACTAGATCATTCAATTAGATTAAAACAGATACTCAATAAAATAAACAAGGAATCACGTTTATTGTAAAAAAAATAACAATATCTAATTAATAAGGTAGGTTGTCATTTTTTTAATAAATAGAATCATCTTAACATTTGGTGGCAAAAACATTAACCCGAACAGCTTAAAAACATAAATTTGTTTTTTTTTAATAAAGAATTTTAGTTTTTTATATGAAGGGGCAACTTTCCAGAATTTGACATTTAATCAGTTGTTAGACAAAAACTACGCGTATTACCAATAAATCATTTATTTTGTTTTAATCACAGTTAAACAACCTTTAAAGTCCACATATGTTTTCTACGCTACCTATCCGGAGATGGCGGATAAAAGATTAAAAAAAAAAATACTCATTTTGTCCACAGGTACATCTACTGTTTGTACCTATGGGCACTAACGACGTACCTGTGGACGGTTACGTACTTATGGACAATAATCGCCAATATTATTTGAAACAGAATAAACTTCTAAAATAACGTAATTAACAACATACAATTAATCAACATGTAATTATAAGTTGTTCTGCATATCATAATTACTTTTTTTTCTTCTTGAAATGTAATATTCTTAGCAGAATCTCAAGTATAATTATGGGACTTTAAAAAGCCTACATAGTCAGCAGAAGTGTCATAATTATCGTTTGACACTTTACATTCTTAAGGAAAACCTCATTTTCTTTATGAAAAATAATCAACAATCAATAAACAACATAATTTTAAGTAATTATACAGCTGTTGCTCCTCAGTATTGCTAAACATCCTCCTGATATCATTTTTGAGGAGTTCTAAGCCTTCTTCACCAATATTTGGACAGTAATTAATTTTTTTGTATTTAATGATTATCAAATTTGGGATTTTAAACGTCTCTATGGCTTTCTTTACTTAAGTCAGAATGTCCAGGCATTATCTTGTTTCTTTTTTTCCAGTTTTACTACGAGGCACTAAATAAAACAGAAATATTAATTTTACTGTCCACAGGTACATTCAGTATAATTGTACCTAATGGACAGTCCACAGGTACATTTACAGAGGTGTCCACAGGTACAATTTCGGCGGTTTTTATTTTGAATTTATACCGGTCACTATTAATGCTACCTACGACTAACGAAATCTTGTAGAAATGACGTTAACACCACAGAAATTAATATGCCACTGCAAAAACACCCGTAACATTTGCAGATTTTGCATAAAAATACTCAAAAAGAAGGAAAAAATCTTACTTTTTGTCACAAAAACTTTCGGCAGGCGACGACAAAGATGGCGACTTGCTAGTGTTGCCATATGAAAAAAATGCTTTTCAAATAAGTGATTGCTAATTGGTCTATGGTTATTCGTTTTCTTGGTATGAGTAGTGTCCACAGGTAAAACCGTCCACAGGTACAGCACTTGCCCCAATACGTATATAAGTTGAACATGTGTATTATTTCCTTGGATTTATTTGAGAAAAGCACTATAGTGCTTTCATATACAAGCCTCGGCGCGAACAGGTATTGTAGGCCTCGTATCTCTAGATGGTCTATTTCTACTCGGCCAACAATCCTGTATTTCGCGGCCTCTGCAGTAATGTACTATTGCAGGGTTGTTCACAATCGCCTTAAATGACTGAATTTTTGATCAATATGTATTAGTCGTTGACCTCAACAGTATAACTCTGTACCCTTACCATGACTTAACAGTGACTGTCTTCGCTAGCGACTGCGTAAACGATTTGTATGGAGAATTCTAGTTATACAAAGTAACCGCTGCACTATTCTCTGTAGTTTATGCTATCGCAAGCGAGTACGGCCATGTTAACTCTTGGTAAGGGTGCAGGTGCCCTTAACAACAAAACAGATAGGTACAGAAATCAATCTACATACAAGCGCGCTCGAACAAACGCACACATAGACATTGCTCAGGGACACGATATCTCGGACCAGTTCAGACCAGTGAGAGCGCGATTGCCATCCGCTTGACGTGTCCGTGAGCAATGTCTATGTGTGCGTTTGCTCGAGCGGGCTTGTATGTAGATTGATTTCTGTACCTATCTGTTTTGTGCCATAACTATGTTTACACTGTAAAATGTTTGAAGGTGAAGATAAAACATAGAACAAAGAAAACGAACTGCAACATCGTAAGAAGCACACAGAGGTTTAAACTCCGCTTTAATCCACTGGATTTAATACTTTTCCGTTGAGAGAAAACTAAGTAAACTAAACCAACAAAATCTTAACAAAGAGTATTGTAGTTATAGAAAATTCACATTTTCCACCATTATTTTAGTGACTACATGAAATCACATCATAATCATCATTATCATACGCGACGATGACGCGGTTGGCGCAGTTTGCGGACACCTGCTTACTGAGCCGGCGGTCCTGGGTTCGAATCCCGGCCAGGGCAACTACTTGTGTAATGAACTGGAATATTTGTTCTTGGGTCATGTTATCTATATATCTATTAATATATTATTATGTATATCGTCGTCTAGTACCCATATAGTACAAGCTTTGTTTAGTTTGGGACTAGGTCGATTTGTGTATGATTTTCCCATGTAATATTTATTTATTTATTAAAAAAAAACATATCAGCCAATAGACGTCCACTGCTGAACAAAGGCTTCGCCCAAATGTCTCCACAACGATCGGTCTTGCGCCGCCCTCATCCAATTTCTACCCTAAATATAACCACATTTTTACATTTTCGAAAATATAGTAATTAAAAAATCCGTTTGAAAAGTTTCTCATTCCAAAAGAGCGTAGGCAACAAGTCACAGCGTAGTACTTCATACCGTCGAAAACAAATCCGTCCTACTCTAACTTGTGTGCTATATGACTTTCTCTGTTACTCACATGGAGACTAGTCTACACTGTCAAGTGTTCGTTGTTTTTATAAGTACCTCTATCCTAAGAGGTATGCATTGGTTTAGTTTATTATTGATCACGCTGTTTAGTTAGAAGTACACGTCTCTCCTAACAGTATATCGTCGTCGGAATGTCACTCAGACAGATTGCATGGAAATTGTACCACTGTTATTTTTGTAGGCTACGACTGTAATTTATTTTCTCCACTAAGTTCTTAGACGACGCTGCTCTCGATTTTTTTCTGTATAATCAAATAAAAATAATAGTTTTAGGTTCAGAGATATAAAAAAATAAACTCAACATTATTTATTATTATTATTTTCCCTTTATTCATTTTAATACTTAGGCTAGGTTTTTTTTACAATAAATTTATATAAAAAGTAAAATATAAAAAATACATTACAAATATAAACACATTCTAAAAAAAACCTAACCTAGGGTGCCGCCGGCAGCGGGGCAGGGACCAGGCTACCGGTGGTTAGGGCTGCAGAGAGAGGAACCTCCTGACGATGCGCGCCGTGTCCAGGAGTACCGCCTTTTGTATCTGGCCCTTGATCCAGCCATCTAGCGAGAGTCTCTTAAGATGTTTGTCGAGACTCTTCGCTATAAGACCGTTCGCCGAAACGACTATCGGGACAATGATCGTCGAGTCAACATCCCACATGGCGGTCACCTCGTGAGCCAAGTCAAGGTACTTGCTGAGTTTGTCCTTCTCGGCCTTCACGAGGTTCTCGTCATGGGGGATGGTGATGTCGACGAGCACTGCCTGGCGCTTGGATCGATCTACCAAAACGATGTCAGGCTTATTGGCTACAATAGTCCTGTCCGTGATGATAGATCGATCCCAATAGAGCGTGGCACGACCATTCTCAAGAACTGGCATCGGTGCGTACTTATAGTACGGCACCTCAGACCCCACAAGACCGTATTGAAGAGCAAGTTGCTGGTGAATGATCCTGGCTACTTGGTTATGTCTGTGCAAGTACTCGCCGTTAGCAAGATGAAAACAACCGGAGATTATATGCCTGAGTGACTCACCGGGACGGCGGCATGCCCGACAAATGTCGACCGTACCGTCCTTCAGGATATATCTCCGGTAATTGTTCGTCATCATTACTTCGTCCGCAATTGCACAGACAAAACCTTCGGTTTCCCCGAAGAGATCCCGGAAGCGTAGCCAGTTCACCGACGCGAGCAGATCTACATCGGGCCCCGTAAGGGCCTTGTAGAACCGCCCGTGTAGCTCCTTGCTCTTCCATACAGCCCTGCGGTCATCGGTGCTAAGCACCTTTGGTCTGCGCCAGTTCTCGTTTGCTAAGGAGAGAGGTGAGGCCTTTGTCAACTGCTACTACATCGCGATGAATCCCACACTCGTTGTTTAGGAAATACTCCCTAAGACTGCACACCTCCGGGTATGGAGGTCCTTGGCGTTTAAAAAGCCACGGCCCCCACACTTACGCGGGATGTACATTCTCATAACTGACGAGCGTGGGTGCCTCATGCGATGTGTAGTAAGCAGCTGACGGACCCTCGTATCCAGGGCGTCCAGCTCAGTCTGAGTCCACCTTAGTATGCCAAAGGAGTAAGTGAGCAGAGGCATCACCCAAGCGTTGAAGGCGCGTGCCTTATTGCCACCGGACAAAAGACTGTTAAGTACTTTTGTCAAACGACAAAAGAAACGCTCCTTCAACGCCTGTCTAATGTCTCCGTCCGCAATACCCAATGACTGTGACATACCAAGGTACTTGTAGGTTTCAACTTCGGAGATAGACCTGAGGTGAGGGTCATTGTCTCAGAAAGCTGTAAGTTTGCGGAATTTACGATTTTCCCCCGCTGTACATGCATGACTGCACACTTGTCTACACCAAACTCCATTTTGATGGCGCTACTGAAGGTTTCAGTTACTTCCAGTAGTTCCACCAGATCCTGGCGTTTTGGTGCATACAGCTTAAGATCACCCATGTACAGCAGATGAGAAATGACCTCACCTCCTCTTCGAAGACGGCAACCTAGTCCTGAATCCTTCAGCAGAGTGCTGAGCGGATTCAGGGCTAGGCAGAACCACAGAGGACTCAAACTGTCACCCTGGAAAATACCTCTCTCAATCCTTATCAAGTCCCGCAGGCCAGGGGGGCCATCCCCGCCTCCTGGTTGACGAAGGACTGTGGTCCACTGCCTCATACACGCACCTAAGAGGGATCTTAGAGCTGTATCGATTTTATACAGCTCTAACATCCTCTCCAGCCATGAATGAGGCACCGAATCATAGGCCTTCTTATAGTCAATCCAAGCGGTTGAGAGGGACCCATTGTTCCGCCGGACTTGTTGGCAAATGCATGGTCGTGTCAATGAGGAGGAGCTCTTTAGTACCACGGGACCCAACCCTACACCCATTCTGAGAAAAGGCCAAATCGTTGTTCGCAACAATGTGCGTGTTAATTTTTGTTCTCAGAATGGACGTAAGGAGCTTGTATAAAGTGGGCAAGCACGTGATGGGTCTATAGTTTTTCGCTTCCGTGGTACTACCGGACTTATGGAGCAGGAAGGTAACACCAGTAGTCATGAAAGATGGCAGGGAACCAAGCTCGAGGGCGTCTTGAAATTGTGTTGCCAGACGTTCGTGTGAGAATCGAAACCACTTGATCCAAAAGTTGTGCAACCCGTCCGGCCCAGGACTTTTCCAGTTCTAGGTCGTACGAGCCGCACACCTTACATCATCGGGGCTGATAGTCACAGCCCCCATGGCTTCGATCGGCTCACACTCACGTCGGACAACATTCATCCATTCGCCCTCTGTGTGCTCGACTGGCACCGACCAGATACTACGCCAGAAGTTAATCATGGCAGTAGGATCCGGCAGTTGCCCGTCGCTCACACATTGGTCGGTTCCCTCCCACTTTTGGTATACCTTCCTTTGGTCACTTTGAAAGAGACGATTCTGCTGGAATCGATCCACACGCTCTCTGTAGCGACGAATACGGCTTGCCCATGCATAAACTTTCTGCTTTAGGTAGTCGATGCGCTCCGTGACACATGCCATGTAATCGCAGGGCCTGGTGCCAGTCCCCGCGAAGGCTTGTGTCACATAGCGCATCACACGGGGGCGGTAGTTGCCCCCCCTAAAACAGATTAGCTTGGCAATGAAAGTCCTAAACGAGCTGATACGCCGCTCGATCCGTACTTGCCAGGCAGGAACACCCCCGGTGGTCCGCGGTGCTCGGTCAGTGTCCGGGAATCTGACACGAGCAACGCGGCACGCCGCGATGGCCCCACAGTACATGATCGAGTGGGTATAATCTAAATCTTCGCTAGCCCGAAGGTACGGGTCTAGCAAAGCGTCCAGGGCTCCCATCAGCGCTAGGTTACGTTTGTGCATTGGCAAGCGTGGTAATCGCGGCCTAGACTCAGGTGTGGATCGATATCGCTCAATCGCCTCCTCCAAAGCCCTCCTCAGCTGCTCATTGGCCTGGGAACTTACGCTGCTCGCACCGTCTTCCCCATCGGCTTCGGGATCCGTCAGCGGCACCACCAGCACCAGGTTGGGCGCTGGCACCGGAACCGGTGACGTAGCAGACGTATCCCGAGCCGGTGTGGAAGCCGCGCGAGCGGCCAGTACTTCCAGGCGCAATCGATCAAGTGTCGCGTCGTCCAGCAGCTTGCGCCGCTGGATGAAACGCACTTGATCGGATAGCTGCTGCGCAGATACGGCGATGGTCGGATCAAATGCAAGAAACAGAGGCAGCATCCTGTCCCGTTACGCGGACAGGATGATTCCCCCCTCTGTAGCCCCGTAGTAGGCGCGCATGCAGTTTTCGTTCATTACTTGCGTCCATCGCATGCGACGCACTACACCACCGGTAGTGGGAGCCGTGGTCGGAGCAGATTGCCCCGTAGCCCCAAGCATGCCGGCAGCGGTGGCCGTCCACGTCGCGCAGGTGGTCGTGGCGGCGGGGGCGGCGGTCCGCGCTCGTCGTCGCTCGACTGCTCGCTGGTGTCGGGCGCTGTGGCGAACTCATCACCCGACGACGATGGCGAGGAGGACGACGAGACGGGCGGGGGTGTTGGACGTGCGTTCTGGGTGTGCGCGGCTGTGTTTCTTCTTGCCTGGCTCCTTGTGATCATCAGTATTTTTTCTTGGAAGTCTTGTTTATTTTGCGTGACATATAGTTGTCAACTTGTATCGCGGACGATTTCTATTGAAAACTACACATTTTTCACTTCCCTTATGGTTTTCCATGGTGTTTAATAGGTTTTCATTGTAAACAACTCAAAATCCGCAATAAACAATTCCAAAAATGTAAAAAAATATTAAAAATTCACGGGAGCCTACATTTGTGACATCATGTGTCAGCCGTCATTATTATTATTATTGTGAGCCCATGATGTCCAAATCCAACATTATTTAAAAAAATTAAATTCTATTAGTTTAGACAGGCACGTCACACACTATACTTTCTTTAATGACTGTACAATAAAACACTTCTTTCGTTCGAAGTACTTTCACATGCACCCGCCAAGCGATCTACCGCTAAACCACGATTCAGTACTAGAAGCGTTTTTAACCAGTAATCGTTGCCATATCCAATACAAAGTTCAACATTGTTACAAATAGCACCTAACTGTAAAGGTGCAAGGTAGTATTTATTTCGACGCAATCGGGAGTGATACGAGTTTCGGAAACTAATCTGATTTGTTATCGAACGTGTCTGGTAGGCGTAAAATTGCAGTGCTGCCGCAACGGTAAACGTATTAAACAGTATCTTAACTTATTATCATCATCATCATTTATTCACTTGTAAAGCCATGTACATTTTGGTTAAGGTGTTACATACAGTATAAGTCAGAACATGACACCCTGTAAGGGCACACAATAACTTAATACTAACATGCATAATTTAACTTAATATAATTCAATTTAATACAAATAGATTAGTATACAAGAATATAAAATGTCAATTTGAGTATGTTATTTATAATGTATTATCATTTAAAAACTGGTCTACTGTGTAATAACATTTCTCGATTAAAAGTGCCTTTAATTTATTTTTAAATATTTTGTTGTTATCTTCCTGTTTAATTGATTCCGGGACTTTATTTGCAATTACAATACATTTATAATGTGGACCATTTTTATACATTGCCAAGTTAGACTTTGGTAGCAATAACTTATTCCTATACTGCGATCTGGTCGTCGCGACATCTTTTTTCTTTTCGAACAGGTATGAATTTTCGCGAACAAAAAGAGCTGCTTGCAATATGTAAATACATGGTAAAGTCAATAATTTATGTTCTATAAAATATGGACGGCAACTGTTGGGTATGTGGACGTTGGCCAAAATGCGGACGCATTTTTTTTGCATGACAAACAGTTGCTGGGCTTCAGTACTACCTCCCCAAAGCACCATACCGTATTGGAGCCATGAATGTGCATACGCATGATACGCAGCTAATGCACACTCAAAGTTGGTATTTGATTTCAATACATTTAGTGCATATACAAATTTAGATAATTTGGTTTTAACATTTCGAATATGAGCTTTCCAATTTATACCAGAGTCTATTGTAATGCCTAATAATTTAAATTCTTTGACCTCTTCTATATTGCTACTCGTACACGCGTCTGTTTTTAATTTTAATTCTAACGGTTTTTTTTGAATTGGTTTAAATGTATAACTTTAGTTTTCTTTAAATTAATTTCTAAATTGTGGTCACTGAGCCATTTCTGTGTAGTTTCGAAATTGTGACTTAGCTGTAGGTTACATTCGGAACTGTTATTACAGTTCATTAACAATGATACGTCGTCAGCGAACATAACGCAGGTAGTGTTTGGGTTTAGGACTGTAGGTAGGTCGTTTATGTATGCTAAAAATAGGAGGCACCCGCATACACTCCCTTGGGGGATAGAGCACGTGATATGCCGCATTTCTGAGGATATCATTTTAACTTGCCTACATTCATTATTATAATTGAATTGATGCTTTAACCCTTCGAGTGGCAGAAACCGGGAGCCGGACGGACCCCACGTCAAGTGGCAGGCATCCGGGAGCCGGACCTGACAAAACAAGCCGTTGAGTGGCAAGGTTTCTGATTGCATGACAGGAGAAGTGGCACAGCCATCTTGGCAAATATACCGTTAAGTGGCGGGCCTCCCACGGGTGGTCATCGCGAATTTCCGCATGTTACAAAAAATATCTTTTCTCAAAAAAAAATGTATAGATGTTGTATATAAACTATATATCGTTGGATTCATCATAAAATGCCATATTTATTGTATAGAAATTAATGCCATTCCATTTATAGAAATTTTGCTAGTCTTGATCAATCGTCGAATGACTAAATTTTAACCACTTTATGTATAAAAATAACTATAATTAGGAAAAAAAAAACAATAAACCGTAGAAAAAACTTATTTAATGGCAAATCTATATATTTATTTACACCTATAACCCTTTTTATTACACCTCACTATACAATATTTTCTAACCACAAGGTTTTTAAAATGCTCACGGCTCGGCGGTCGACGCGTGATGGTCTGGGGGGGGGGTCGGGAAGATGACGCAATTTCTAACGAACTTTGCTTTGCGCGTCAATTCGACCGTTAGTGAATGCCGTCCTTGCTTATTGACGAATGCATCTTACCTACAAGTGTGAGCAAGCAAAATATAGTTTTGACGGTTTTATTTCGAGTGCGAAATAAGACATCGCACAGGGTCCGGGAGCCGGATCCTGCCACCCAACGGCTTGTTTTAGCCGATCCGGCTCCCGGATCCCTGCCACTTGACGTTGAGTCCGGCTCCCGGTTCCTGCCACAACGTTAAATTTTGTAAAATAGACGCGCCACTTCTCCTGCCATGCAACTGGTGGCGCTGCCACCTGAAGGGTTATGTAGGTACACGTTTCATCTTTCAAACAAGTCCCAGTTATTTATAAGACTCGACATAAGTAGGCATCATAAAGTACTATAGTGTAAGAGTACGTTGTATAGCATTAACGTAACACCCAAGTTCTTCTAATAAAATAACAAAAGATAAACTCAACACTCGCTTTCTCTTACTGACTAACACATCACAGTTATGTCGTTCTAGGGAATATTTATTTATTAATCCAAATTTTAAAACAACGTTGCATAAGAATTACGATATGCTTTATGCCTTGCAATATTACAGCACAATTGGGCATAGATCTCCCCTCTTTTCCGGGATTCATAATATCTATTTATTTATCGTACGGCTTACATTTACTTATCTATTAAGAGGGCGCCGAGCGTTTGCGACTGAACCATAGAGCGCGGGGAATGCGTATTTAAATCGGCGCGCGGGTGCCATAGTAAAAATTTATGGAGAATTAAAAGCACTTTTTGATAAATCTGGACCTTTAATACCAAACAATAATTGAAATATTTGATGCGGACAAATTGTAATGTAAACATTCATCTTTTTTTTGAACTGATAATCAGAATAGATTTCCATTGTTAATGTATAAAAAAACACTTAATAGCTGGGTTGATAATGCACGCTGTTGTATGGGAACCTTGCACTTTGTGACTATGCGCTGAAACTTGGCACAGTTGATCCTTAGGTGGCCTTGAGTGAATTCAGACCGGTAGACGTTGAGAACCTCCGCGCGTTTAGTGGGGGGGAGGGGGGGAAGTTCAACGCTGCCGCGCTTTAATTAATGCAACATTTCTCTAAAACTATACATAATATGGCGTGTGATATATCATTTTGGGATAAATTAAGGATAAGCAATTTAATTTTTTGACAAAAGTAATGCACTTTCTGACAAAAAACATTGAAAAAGTAGAAAAAACTAAAAAAAGGAATTTGTGTTTTTTTATATATTTGCCAATTATTTTAAAAATATAACAGTAATCTCAAAACAAAAAACATAGTCGTAAAGCTAGACTTATGCAGTTTTTAAAAATATATAGTTTATTATATATATCTGTTGATCCATGGGAGATAATAAATAATATCAAGCGTAAGTCAGGGCGATCTCAATGCATGATCGTCCGTGAAGTAGGGTTTAGGTACTGTGTTAAGCAACATTTCTCTAAAACTATACATAATAGGGCGTGTGATTTATAATTTTCAGTTAAAGGAAGGATGAGGAATCTATTTTTTTAACAAAAATAATGCACTTTTTAACAAAACATATATTAAAAAGTGGGCTAAACTGAAAAATGATATTTGTGTTTTTTACATACTTTCCAATCATTTTAAAAGTATAACAGAAATCTCAAAACAAATAATATAAACATAAAGTTAAACTTATTTAGTTTCTAAAAATATATAGTTTATTATATACATCTGTTGATACATGGGAGATAATAAATAATATTGAGCGTAGGTCAGGGTGATCTCAATGCATGATCGTCCGTGACGTAGGGTTTAGTTAATGTTTTAGACATACAAAAAGTGCATATATTGTATTGTATTGTTTATGTCTCTAAGTATTTTAAATGAAACTACGCAATTGAAATTAATTTATTGCAAGTCTGTCCATGTAGGCTCCCAGTTGTTGTTGACCTTCGTCCAACCCCAAGTAGTTACCCCAAGTGCGTGATAACTGACACCCAAACGCCCACCTCTTGATAAATGCTGATACAAAGTGGCTTTGGTCGGTGGGAGGTGTTCTATCTGCTGGTCTATCTTGGTAAAAATATATATATGGGGCTCATTCACTGAAGTACATGAAGCTGATCTGAAATAATAAGTATGATATACAATATTCTTTTTTAAGTTTTGAGATCCTATTATTCTATTATATCAGTTTCAAAAGCAGAAAAACTGACCTATCATATGATGTTAAGACCTATTTTTCGATGGAAGCCATTACCTCCTCAATGCATCGCTTGATCAATAACTCGAAACCTACAGTAGGTCAGGAAAGGCTTCCATGCTTGAAAAGCACTTCTCTTTCCTTTACCATTGAACCAAGATACCGTATCACATCCTGTGAATGCGTGAAAGAGGGTATCTTAATACTCTTGCTCTCTGTGGCCCTGTAAATAAACAAATATGTATATAACACCCGTATTTTCTTAATTTACTATGATCGAGGCCTCACGACTCATGATACTGTGGATACTGATGTGTTGGTACTGACAGTTACAAACAATGCAAGCTTTACCTCAGCTTGAGGAACTTTGGGTGCATATAGGAACAAGATAACATCACCAATATCTGTGCTATCATGATATCGCCACCACGATAGGTAAAAATGGTATATCAGGTCATAGTAAATTAAGAAAATACAGGTGTTTTATACAGATTTGTTTATTTACAGGGCCACAGAGAGCAAGAGTATTAAGATACCCTCTTTCACGCATTCACAGGATGTGATACGGTATCTTGGTTCAATGGTAAAGGAAAGAGAAGTGCTTTTGAAGCTTGGGAAACCTTTCCTCCATGACCTCTTTCTTCTTCGTTGGTTTCACTCTCGGCAGAGTGGTCGTGGTCATCATTTCAGATATTGGTGATAGGCTTCACAACACGCCGCCATTCTTACCTGATAGCCGCCTTCTTCGTGCTTTCGTGTAGTAACGATGATGCATTTATTGCAGCTTTTATTTAGTTTGTCCATAACATAGGTGATCTTCTTCGTGGCCTGGTACCCTCAACCTTTCCGTGGACCAGAAGCGCTCAATAGCCTCCGCCCCCCGGCGGCATACGTGGCCAAAGAAGGTGGTACCATACTGTACTAAAGACGATAAACGCTGCTTGATGCCAAGTTTTCGAAGTATAGAATCGTTGGTACGGAATTCACTCCATAATACTCAAAGCATTCTCGTCCAACACCACATCTCTAGGGCGTCTATCTTCTTCTCCTCAACTTCCTGCAGGGTCGACGTTTCTACGGCGTACAGGAATATGGGGAATACAAGTGCCCGAACGAGCTGGTTTTTTGTGTCTTCGTGTTGGTTGCGATTCCTTCATATAGTATAAATATGTAATTTCTTTATTGTTAATTGTGCCATAAAAAAAATCTTATCTATCTTATACATATATTCCAAACCTAACTGTAGGTTTCGAGTCAGCAATCGAGGGCCGTATTGCGGAGGTAATAGCTGTTATCACAAAATATGTCGTAACATTATATGACAGGTCAGTTTTTGTGCTTTTGAAAATAATAAATATAATAGGATCTCAAAACTTACACCAGAATATTGTATATCATAATTTTATTATTATTTCAGATCAGCTTCGCGTACGTCAGTGAATGAGTGCCGTATAGCCCACTTTTAATATCTTTTTTGTTAAAAAAGTGCATTATTTTTGTTAAAAAAAATAGATTCATCATCCTTCATTTAACCGAATATTATAAATCACATCCCTATTATGTATAGTTTTAGAGAAATGTTGCTTAACACAGTACCTAAACACTACTACACGGACGATCATGCATTGAGATCGCCCTGACTTACGCTTGATATTATTTATTATCTCCCATGCATCAACAGATATATATAGTAAACTATATATTTTTAGAAACTACATAAGTTTAGCTTTATGTTTACATTTTTTGTTTTGAGATTTCTGTTATACTTTTAAAATGATTGGAAATTATGTAAAAAACACAAATGTCATTTTTCAGTTTAGCCCACTTTTTAGTACCTTTTTTGTTAAAAAAGTGCATTATTTTTGTTAAAAAAATTGATTTCTCATCCTTCATTTAACCGAAAATTATAAATCACATGCCATATTATGTATAGTTGTAGAGAAATGTTGCTTAACACAGTACCTAAACCCTACTTCACAGACGATCATGCATTAGGATCGCCCTGACTTACGCTTGATAATATTTATTATCTCCCTTGTATGAACAGATATATATAATAAACTATATATGTTTAGAAACTACATAAGTTTAGCTTTACGACTATATTTTTTGTTTTGAGATTACTGTTATACTTTTAAAATAATTGGCAATTATATAAAAAAACACATATAACGTTTTTCAGTTTTTTCTACTTTTTCAATTTTTTTTAGTCAGAAAGTGGATTATTTTTGTCCAAAAAATAGATTCCTTATCCTTAATTTATCCGAAAATGATATATGACATGCCATATTATGTATAGTTTTAGAGAAATGTTGCATTAATTAAAGCGCGGCAGCGTCGAACTTCCCCCCCTCCCCCCCACTAAACGCGCGGTGTCTATCGACGTCTACCGGTCTGAATTCACTCAAGACCACCTAAGGATCATCTGTGCCAAGTTTCAGCGCATAGTCACAAAGTGCAAGGTGTCGTGCACTAACACCCCAGCTTAACGCCTGCTTACGATTTTACAATTTTCGTCCAACTTTACTTAGTTCTCTAGGGTAAAATATTAATAATCTTATAATTTTTCCATGGTGAAGTTGTTAACACATTCTTCGAAATGCTAAATATATAGTTTAGAAATGGATTAAACAATTAGTGTTGACGTTATCTACTTAACGGCAACTGCCTATTTTTTCACATTTCGCTCGGTGCAGTCTTAAGCGCACATTTTATATTTATTTATTTATTTATTATACCTAATTCAGGCCCTGTAAAATGCGTCCCGCCATATCCTTGATATCCTTTTCGGTCCAAATCTGGTCGGCATTTCGGGGTACCTGTCCTTTAACAAGCCATTCCAGACGCATTTTACAGACATCTTTTGCACTGCTTAATTTAAAAAAATAATTGGTTCTAGAAGTTACAATACTGTGTATCCCGTTTTCCCTGCGTTCGCGGCCGCGGTTCGATTACATCCGAATTAGCTACCTGCCCTGGATCTTCGCTTAACTCTAATAAATGGTACTCCAAATTGCGGGGGCGACCGTAATTGCACTTAGAGTTTACCATTCTATCGGTAATTTCAGTTTTTGTAGCGTGGGTAAGGTGATTTAGCTGTGTCCCTATTTGAGCAGCTGCACAGAATTTAAAGCCTGACTAGAAATGTATGAAGATGCGCCATATTGCGGAATTTCACTGGAACTAATTTCTTACACTGGCAATGATTTTTTGATGGTTTGTCAACAATGTCAATGTGGTGGTTTGTTTAAAAGACAAATATTTAAAAATATCCAAAGAAAATGCCGAAATACATTCACAGTCGTGAACGTAATATTATGAATAAAGTGTACACGTGTTTCCTACATGAAAAACAGTTAGGAAAAGGGTGCATTCCATTAAATGATATTACGAGGTTAACTTACTAGTGCTAAAATTGATGCCATATAACTAAATCTTGTAAATGGGTCATTCTTGAGAATTGAATTCTTCATGTGATTCCCTTGGCGATTTTTATTTTTATATTTTTTTACCTATTTGCTAGAAAATATTAAATTGTATTTAATTTTACGCAGATTTATCAAATAGGCACCGCTTTTGGTCAATTTGATACAGAAATATACCACTTTATGTTTTCGCCGCCAGGGGAATAAGAAAAGATGACATGGGAATAAGAAAAACGCCAAAGGAATCATAAAAAAAAGTACAGGGGAATAATATTCAGATCAGTTTTTCTTACATAAATAAAAAGTTTTACAAAGTGTAGGGATACAAAAATTCACAGTGTTTTATTCGAATTAATTGGCAATTGTCTTAATAATCGAACCACCGTCGAGGTATAAAAATTGCTGGGCATAAGCATCTTCTCTTGAATTCAGCTCAAAATCATTTGAGACCTGCTGTACCTAAATGGAATAATCAATGATTCAGTCATCTGCAACGCGAATTAAAGGGAAATTTATTTTCTTTTCATGAAAACGCTAGAAAACTGTGATTCCCTTGTTCGAAATTAGAACCAGAGGAATAAGAAAAAAGTATGTTTCTTGTCGATTCTGCCGAAACTTAAATTATTATAAGAACAACTATTAAGTCAACACATGCAGGCATTCGTGTAGTTTTATTTTTACTAAACACTATGTACCTATTGCAGATATAAAATTTTCTATAAAAATTCAAGGGAATCAAAATCATAGTGAACCAAAGCCAAGTGAATCATATATTAGCCTTCATAGCTAAGAATTCCAGCAACTAGTCGCGACCATTCCCCGCATATCTGGAAGCGTTACTGACGTTTGCCAAGCCCGGCCATTGCAACTGGTCAGATGACGTTTAAGTAGGGATGTGCGCCGTGTTGGATGAGGCACCAGGGGAATCATAGCTTAGCTCTGGACAAACCTTTAACATAGTTTTTTTTTTAAATTACGATACACACAGCAATCATATTTTTTCTTATAAATAAATAACTTATATTCTAATAATTTAACTCAATTCTATACTTGATTTCAATTCACAACATGTACTTTTTGGGGTAGTTTGTTCAAAAAATGGCGAATGGACGCACCAAGGGAATAAAGTTTTATGTGTTTAATATATTTTTACAGTTAATTATACTTAACTTAAACAAAAAATATATCGTGCTCCAGTTAGATTAGGTGCTAATGTAATATATAAAAAATACTATGGTCAATTATTTCAATTGTGCGGGTACTTTATCCTTCTGGACGCTGTAAATTGACCCTTTCAAGAATCACCCACATAGCGCCCTCTTGACAATCCTCATATAAGGTCAGGCTATAACACTATAGATAGACGGTTTGCATAGAGAACTCCCGCGATTCGAATAAAAATGTCACACTCTTGGATAGTAATGTCAAATTTCCATTATAATTTGACAAATTCCATTATAATTTGACAAATTCCCATTATAATTTGACAAATTCCCATTATAATTCGACAAATTCCCATTATAATTCGACAAATTCCCATTATAATTTGACAAATTTCCATTATAATTTGGCATTACTACCCGAGAGCAAACGTTAGGCTTAGAATAAAATTTTGTTTAATCTAGCCTAAGTTACATTAATAAAAAACGCTAGTATCACAGATATAATACTAACTACAACTAGCACTTGGGCCACTTCATTAGTAACACAATTCCTCTCAGCGTGTTTTAAGTGACGGAACTCTTGCTACGCGAGAACTCGCATTTAGCCACCTTTTAAATCTCACTTACATACAAATCGAAGGCATTCTGACCCAGTTCTCCCCCACTGACTAAAATACGACACTTTCTCAACAATAGCCGTAGCTATGTGTGATAATGGACTGAATTAAAGGTACCCAAGCCATTGTTCTACGGTACCTCCTTTTATTTTCGCTTTGTTGAGATTGCCCATAATACTCGTAGCGTGTTACCACAATTTAGTAGGGCGAGCTGGTACAAAATACCTATAGGTTTATCTACTCAAAGCAGGTACCTACTTAGTGTTATATTATACTAGGAGTCCCGTGACTTCATCCGCGTATTTGGGTAAAAAGTATCCTATAACCATCTTTGGATGTCCAGCTATGCGTGTACCAAATTTGGTTATTTGTCCGGCCGTATCAGCGTGCGCGAGTGATGACCAACAAAACAAAAGACGATCCTGCATCACGCTATCCAGATCTTTCCTGAAATCATAACCCCTCTCCATACAAACTGATTTTAACTGTTTCTCATACATAACCCGGTCAAAACCGCTGTAAAGAATGCTATTTACAATACGCCATGCGATTGCTTACAGAATTTTAACCGGTAATGTACCTATGAGATTGATAAAAATAAATTGAATGCAGTTTCTATTAAATCTAAAATCGACGCCATGGTTCATAAGAACAGATTTTTGTATCTCTTATAGTTTACGTTTTCTGCCTACTGACCCATTTTGATTGATCAGCCTGTATATCCTCTTAAAAATGCCTAAATTTAACGACAGGTTGTTAACATGAATTATCAAAACCTTCGACACATTTCGATAGGTCAAGTACAGGGAGTAGCAGTGCTCATCGATTTTTATACTCAAATAATGTACGTTTGTTATTGTTTGCAGTGCGTTCATTTATTTCCATTACGATAACATCTTATAAACGCGTCCCTAAGCCAACATTGTCTACTTTTACAAATCGATTCCACGAAGATGAAAACTTGATACCATGGAAAATGGATATTTTTCTTATCCCATCATCAGTAAATGTAAACTATTAGCCCTGTGAGTTGTAGACCTCGCAGTTTCAATTTTTTTACATTGAACACCTTTCTCCGCAATTTTGAAAAATTTCTGGAAACTGAATCGACAAAACTATTGTTATATATAATTAACGAACCTACTCACAAATTTTCATGACAATCGGTGAAGGGATGCGATCTCTAGGCGAGAATAGCCGGAAATCCAGACAAACAGACATCCAAACATCCGAACATAGGTAGGAAAGAATTTTGGGCCAAGCTGAAACAGACACACTTCGCTCGTTCGGTCAACGACATTAAATATATCATCTACATCTACATTACACGTATTTAAAACTATTCATCATTAGTATTTAAGTTCATCTCTTGTCGGTTCAGTTCTCTCCAGTCCGTTCTACTTAACGCCAGTTCTATCACTTCTCGATACGACGTGAGGTCTACCCTTTTCTTTATCTGGTTTAGGTAGCTTATCCTCGGCCGCGGTCTTCCTCTCCTTCCCTCAATTTTTCCCTCCATTATCTTCTGCATTAGATCGTTGTGTCGTATTAAATGGCCTATCATTTTCCTCTTCTAGTTTCTAATAATATTTACAACTATATGGACTCCAAAATCTCATAAAAGGATTACAAGGGTTCATTCATAGCAAACGCATATAAAACAGAGTGTTACTTATGCAAAGCTAACACAGACCGGCAAATGTTTGCCGCCACGACCGCTCGCATTATTTGTTTGTACATACACCTACGCGTCAGTGATGTAGGCATTCTCGATTTAACAAAGGCACCAGCTTTTCGGGTTTTTAGATTCACGTCTTTCCTGAGAACGTAGGTATATAAACTTAAGGATTTCAGGACCTTTTTCTGATTAGATTCCAATCTGTAGAGACAGCGTTCTGTCAGATATAATCCCGACTGGTAACACATAACTTAGTTCATTATAAGCGATAAACATTTTACTACCTACATCAGATACGACTTTTGTTTTATGTATGACTAATTTTGTTTCCCTTTGTGGACTATCATCACTACATAGTATAAAACAAAGTCGCTTTTTCTGTCCCTATGTCCCTTTGTATGCTTAAATCTTTAAAACTACGCAACGGATTTTGATGCGGTTTTTTTAAATAGATAGAGTGATTCAAGAGGAAGGTTTATATGTATAATACATGCATAATTTATCAGCATTGCACCCGTGCGATGTACTTATATGATGGAAATGTATGAATAGCCCCTGCTCTTATTTAATAGCAACAATGATCACGCCCTCACCTGACGTTATGACATTCCATAAGAACTGTCTCTGCGCTATAATATAATCTTGCCATGTCACTGTGTGCTCTGTAAGGTTTCTTTTGTTTTAATAATTATATTTGAAGAAAGTTAATTTCTTTTGTTTAATTTATCAGGTTATGGGCCCAGCCCTACCTGTAAAAGTTATTAAGTCTATTTGTGCAGTTTTAAAATAGTAACGAAAATAATTTGTTAACTTAACCTCAAAGTTAGTTCGGTCGCCGGAATTTTTTTCAGCTTGCGTATAATAAAGTATAAATAATGGGATCAAGCAATCATATGATGACAATTGAAAAGCTCACTGGCCGTGACAACTGGACAAGCTGGAGTTTTGCCGTCAAAGCTTACCTACAACATGAGGACTTGTGGGAATGTATGGAAAATGAAACAACAGACTCAAAGAAGGATCTTAAAACGAAATCAAAGCTTATACTCTTAGTGGACCCTATGCTATATGTTCACATACAAGAGGCAAAAACAGCGAAAGAGGTTTGGAACAATTTATTATATGCATTTCAAGACTCAGGTTTACTCCGTAAAGTCGGTTTATTGAAAGACTTAATAAATCTGGGGGCACGGTAGTGCCCCCGCCAAGACGAACAAAAAAGAAGGGGGCACTACCTACCTTTTCTCGAACCGTTTCGTCTCATATTCAAACCCTCATAGTTTCGTCCCAGTTAACACTAGAGAGCCCAAATTCTCAGGTTAAGATGCAGTTAGCAAACATATAAAATGTACAAAATTTAATTGATCTAGCTTTTATACTTTAGGTTTTATAGGTACCTAAAATACGCCGATTTTGCCACTCACTCACTGACGTATCAAAACCTCTGGGGTACTTCCCGATGACCTAGAAAGCTGAAATTTGGTATGTAAGCTAGTATTAGTACACAAACAACAAAATAATTCTAAAACTTGGAACTTTTACCCCCCAACCCCTTAAACTAGGGGATGGAAGTTTGTATGAAACTTCCGCAAATTTTGATACTAGAGGTCTGAAAATTGAAACCTATAGGGACTCATTGTTATAAATCAAATACATATTGTAGGACTTTTAAAAAATCACCCCCCACCCTTTAAATAAGGGGATGGAAGTTTGTATGGGTTTCCCATAATAGGGGATAAAAGTGTATATATATATGGGGCTAAACTTAAGTATTTCTTAAATACACAATTGTCTACTTCAGTTGACGCTCAAGAAACCCTACAGCCCAAAAAAATTATAAAAACTAAAGCACCTTACAAAAAGAAATGAGATCCCACCAAAAACATTTCATGTAAAATTGACGGCCAAGACTCACATTCTCATAACGCTTTCACTGTAAAAAAGTTATCAGATCCCAGGAAAAGCCAAGCCCCTAAGCCCCGACTTTACTAACCCCACCACTTTGGTTTAAAAAGTATGGCATCAACTGGCTTCAAGCCCCTAAACCCGGAGTTTACTAACCCTACACCTTTGTTTCAAAAGTATGGCTTGGCCGTTTCATAGACTACCGTAAATAAGTCTAGCGGACTGTCCGGCCCATATCGTAAGGAATTAAGTTTATAAGTATATATTATCAAAAACATAAACTTAGTTTCTTGATACCATATGGGCCAGACGGTCCGTTGGACTTATTTACGGTACTCTATGAAACGGCCAAGCCATACTTTTGAAACAAAGGTGTAGGGTTAGTAAACTCCGGGTTTAGGGGCTTGAAGCCAGTTGATGCCATACTTTTTAAACCAAAGTGGTGGGGTTAGTAAAGTCGGGGCTTAGGGGCTTGGCTTTTCCTGGGATCTGATAACTTTTTTACAGTGAAAGCGTTATGAGAATGTGAGTCTTGGCCGTCAATTTTACATGAAATGTTTTTGGTGGGATACTACATTAGAAACAAGTACAAGCGTGGAAGATTACGTAAATAAATTAATGTCATCAGCTCATAAGTTGCGAAATATATCATTTCAAGTGGATGATGAGTGGCTCGGGACACTGATGTTGGCAGGCTTGCCAGATGTTTACAAGCCAATGATAATGGGCATAGAGAGTTCGGGTATAAAAATTAGTGCCGATTTATTCAAAACTAAGCTCTTGCAAGAGGTAACGAAAACAGACACTACCGCTTTTTACACAAACTCCAAAAATGTCAAGCCAGGTTATTCATCCCAGTCAAAATCAAAAGGCCCCCGATGCTTTCAGAGTAATAAGTATGGGCACTTAAGTAAGAATTCTTGGCATAGGAAAAATAAGTCTGAGGTTAGAAATAAGAAAGATAATAATGGTTTTATAGCAGCCTTTTCAGCCATGCAGGTGAATGATACAATGAACTGGTACATGGATTCTGGCGCATCAACCCACATGACGATGCACCGGGAATGGTTGGTGAATGAGACAGCTCCACCTGTTAACCACATAAGAATAGCTGACAACAAGGTGCTACATGTCGAAAGCTGTGGTGATGTTATAATACAAGTACCCAATAAGACTGGCAGTGAAGCAATCCAGGTGAGAAATGTTCTATTTATACCAGAATTATCCACAAATTTGCTGTCTGTGAGTAAGATAATTAAAGCAGGCTGTAAAGTAGAATTTAATGTTGATGGCTGTCAGATAAAAAATCAAAATAGGCAAATGGTAGTAAGTGCTACACTGATAAATGATATTTACAGACTTAGAGCTTATAATAATGAGAACCGAGCGATGGCAGCTTCTACAGAGACTGATACCTACTTGTGGCATCAAAAAATGGCACATTTAAATTTTAATGATGTTGATAAAATGCCAAACTGTACTACCGGCGTAAAATTGTCACCGCAATCTGAAAGTTGTGTATGTGTTATATGTTTAGAAGGGAAACAAACCAGGAAACCTTTTCCAAGTAATGGCTCCCGGGCAAAAGAATTGCTAGAGGTCATACACACACACAGTGATGTATGTGGTCCGCTACAAACCACATCAATTGGAGGTTCAAGGTATTTCACAGTTTTTATTGATGGATATTCACGTAAAGTCTTTGTGTATTTTATGAAAAGCAAAGCGGCGGTATTTAATACATTTATGGAATTTAAAAGTCGAGTAGAAAATGAACTGGATAAAAAGATAAAATTATTTCGAAGTGATAATGGGAAGGAATATGTCAATAAAACTTTTGATGATTATTTAACGAAAAATGGTAGGGTAAATCGCTAATAATTGGCCACCGTTCAATAACTGGCCACCTCAAACTAAAAATGAACTCTGTTCATCTACAAACTGAATTCATTTTATTATATCGTGGCCAGTTATTGAAGGGCGGCCAGTAATTAACAGCTTATACTAAAATGAATTATATTTATAGGTGAACAGAGTTCATTTTTAGTTTGAGGTGGCCAGTTATTGAACGGTGGCCAATTATTGGCGATTTACATATTGCACCAAACTTCAAATCGCTTTCTCTATCCCTATGTCCCTTTGTATGCTTAAATCTTTAAAACTACGCAACGGATTTTGATGCGGTTTTTTTAATAGATAGAGTGATTCAAGAGGAAGGTTTATATGTATAATACATGCATAATTTATCAGCATTGCACCCGTGCGAAGCCGGGGCGGGTCGCTAGTTATACATAAATAATATTGTGATGAGGAGTTTTGATGACATTGACTAATAAATGACCGTTGAAACTAAATAAAATCTTTCAATACTGACGACGCGAGTTCTGCCGTGTTACGGTAAAAGGTCAGATCTTTATACGGATGTAATAGTAAGATACGTCATTTTAACGTTGCGTGGCAGAACAAACACAGCAGACCGAAAAGAAAGTTGTGCTGTGCTGTGGGACTTCCCAAGTAGCACAGAGGCTGCATAAATGCTTATACAGCCTTTATTAAGCTTAAATTAGTTGTATAAGGGCTGTATGCAGCTTTTGTACAGCTTGGGTTAGTTGGCTATGACCTACGCAATAATAGCCGTTGACATTTTATAAGAAGATACGTTATACACTAATATGACGGCTGCAATATTTAATGATGTCACAATGGCGATATATTTGAAAAATGAAATGTTAAAACCTAAAACTTGTGATATGAGATTCCGTTCTCTTTTTTAGGTTTTTTTGCGTAATTTGTGCACTTGCGCATTACGCCAGACGGCATTTTAGGGCCAAATTTGCACCGTTACTGAGAACTTGAAACCTACTCATCTGTCTCTTTATAATATAGGTACTTACATAAAATTCAATTATAGGTGCAAAATTTCAGTAAATATTGTCTCCTAAATAATACAAAAAGTCCGGCCAAGTGCAAAACGGACTCGCGCACCGGGGGTTCCGCACAACTAAATGATGTTTAACTTTTTATGTTTTCTGTATTTGTTGTTAAAACGGCAACATAAATACATTCATCTGTGAACATTTCAACAGGCTAAGCTATCACGGTTCATGAGATACAGCCTGATGAAAGTATCGACCAAAAACGGCAAAGAAATCACGTTTGGTGTATGGGACTTAAACATTTGTTATTCCGTTTTTAATATTTGTTATTCCAGCGGCAACAGAAACACATCATCTGTGAAAATTTCAACTGTCTAGCTGTCACGGTTCATGAGATACAGCCTGATGTCAGATGGATATGCGGACGGACAGCGGAGGCTTAGTAATAGCGTTCCGTTTTTATCCCTTGAATGCGGAACCCTAAAAACTACCTAACCAGGTGTATATCCTATCTTTGCAACTACAAACTTCGCATTCGTATACAGCCAGTAAACCCTACTCCACTCTCTTTCTCCAGTGCAAATATCTTTCGCAATAAAGTTTTCCGCGGACGAGCGACCGTTCCTGGCTACATGTGTTACCTAACACAATTTTTGCCTGACACTTTCGAGGAATTGAAACAGAAGCGTCCCCTCGAGATGCTGAGCCTGTGACCTCTAGTTTAGGGCCACTTGCACTTTAGTTAATGCTCTTTATGGGTATTGGTAGTGAATTTATTGATTTTGTTGTATACATTCGAAGGTTTTTTCGCAACTGCATCAGACTGCTGTACCGCCTGAACGGCGTTATAAGTTTTAATTTATGACGCGTACCTACTTTCTGAACATTTTACAGATTTTCTTTTTTATTTGTAGACTAGCTTTTGCCCGCGATTACGTCCGCGTGGAACTTGGAAGTATGGAAGCAACCTCGTACAACACGATAGATATCCACCTAATCACCTTAATTAATAAAAGGGATTATTAAAAGCGCCTAAGCAAATGTAAGAGCAATTGTGCTTTTGGTCTAATAATTACATTTCCTACAGGGTCATCGCACCCCAACAGAAATGCTCACTCACTTTTCAATCTTTTTAGGTATAATTTTCAGGATGAAACTATCCTATGTCCTTCCTCGGATCTTAAACTATCTCTATGCCAAATTTCATCAAAATCGATTCAGCAGTTTAAGCGTGAAGAGGTAACAGACAGACACACTTTCCCATTTATAATATTAGTATGGATATAGAAGAATGGATTAAGAATGACCGAGTTAAAATTCAATCTAATCACAAACTAAGTGCTAACTAAACTATGGTATCTGTAAATTGAATATGCCCTTTAGTTCAATCCTCAATCTTCAAGCTACCCCATTATTCTTTATCGCTTTCTAATTTTATTAATCATTCCGATGTCGACACAATTTATAACAAAACTTAACGAACTAAACTTAATCACAAAGGTTTATAAGGAAAAGTAGGCAACGAAAACATCCTGTAAGCACTTTTTAGAGCAATTTCATTACGAAAGCTACCGATAACATCTCATTGCTAGATGTCGACGCCCACAACTCATGGCGCCTTTACACAAACTCATATTCCCCAAACCAGGGGATAGAAAACTAAACCTGATCTTCACAGAATAGAGTTCAAGTTAGATGAACTGTGAGGGAGGAGATGTGGTATTTGGAAAGTGAAGTAGGCGACCCACTAAATATATTAAATGTAGGAAATGTAGCGCTAGTCCAATTCTAATACTGGCGTGGACTAATTTGAATCTGTCTGGTAAATAACTTAATAGGCACGTGGTCGGCTGTATCGATAAGGCGACAGTTTAAGTGTTTCTAGACAGTATATATTATTGGGTTTGGGATTGTTATATTTAGCTGTTGAGGTCGGATTACTGACACGTTCATTGTAATAGTACAAACTACTGACGCCGGGACAGAAGGGCTTAGCGCGTGAGTAGGTTTAGACAGAGGATAGTGATACATGGTTATACGAAGCCGGCAAGCCCTTTTTACGACTAGGCATGTATGGTACTTTTCTCAAACAAATGCAATGAAATAATAAAATACATCACTAAAAAAAACAGCTGTACGGCTTAAGCTCAGACACCTTGTGTAAAAAATATATTTCCCGGCTCAGGCCTTCAATTTTGTATGCAATTCCTTTACAGTTCTCTCGAGTTGTTTCACCCGAAACGTGATACTATTATATATCACGATATTTTATACTTGATAGTTATTTCTAACGAAATAACGCACGTTATGACTACATTTCATTGCATGTTTGAGAATAAAATATTAAACTAAATGGGGAGAAAGAAGGTTACGATAGCTTAGCAAAATTGATTTGTGCCATTCGTGGCTTTTCCATGATCCGCGGGCGACGGGAGACGAAAGACAGCGCACCCTGCATTCCTCCTCCGCTGTCTTCGACCTTTTCGAGGGGGAGGGGGCACAGGCGCGACAACAGAGCCTATCGGTGTGACTCGGGCGTCGGTGACCTTGTAATGCCGAATCCTTCGACGAGGCATTCACGTGAATACCCTTTTCCCCCGCGCTTCTTTTTACGTTAGTATATATATTCTTTGGAAGGGGTAAGGGGAGTGCACTTCAAGGTAATCATTTAGTTAGCAAAACTTCGTTACGATTGGTGTTGGAGGAAGAAACAGCCGAGAACGAAACCTCGATTTGTATGAAAAAAACACCAGTGATATATCCTCTTAACCGATCACGATAAGAAAACGATCACATAGGTAGTTAATATAGCAGCTTATCTTTGACCTAGCTTACCTACCGCTTGGCTACCTCGTCCATATTCAGTGGAAAAACACATTTTATCTTCTGGCAATATGTATTGTGTGGTAGGCCAAAGAGGTTTCAAGTACCTATTATTTAAACGCTTAATCAGTACGTATTACACACGTTAATTAACTTTGTGGCGGAATTTTGTGGTTAAAGTCTAGCTAGCTTTAACTTATTTTTTTTTTAAGAAAAGAAGATAAATCTTTTACTGCAAAATTGGTACCAATAAATAAATAGTTAAAGGATATTGCTAGAATGCAAAATAAATACGTTAAAACTTATTGGTTGTTACTATAAAATGTGACGCGATTGCGCATTATCAGCGCGTCTTGCAGTGCGCAGTGAGCCTGTCTTGGTATATACCAAGACACATAAAAAGAGCGTTGACTGTCCTCCTACGCAACGCAATACAAATGACTGTTGCGCAATGACTTTGACAGCGGGTTTTTAGGGTTCCGTACTCAAAGGGTAAAAAACGGGACCCTATTGTTAAGACTCCGCTATAAGCCGTGATAGCTAGAGAATTGAATTTTTTACAAATGCTACCATAACAACAAATGCTGAAAACAGAATGCAATATATTGGTAAGTGGGGCTCCCATACAACAAACGTGAATGGTTGCCTTGATTTATATAAGGCGCCATACATACATACCAGGTGCAAACTTAACCCAGCCAGTTAGGATGTGAAGTGTTTGTACGAAACCCTCGGTGTGCGAGCCCGACTCGCACTTGACCGGTTATTCAATGTGATGTGAACTACTTGTAGTGCTGATATTTCAGGCTGAATTTAGCCCTCAGTTATACACAAGCCTTCGCGAATTCAGATATCAGTAACATCCCTTGCGTGACCGTTATCGGTTCCACGCTTGCAACACTTGCCTTTACGACTGTCTCATAAAACAATCATCGTTCAGGGTTTTGTAAATTGCTTGTGGATTCGATTCTATAAATAAGGGCAATAAAACGAAAGTTTCCAACCCTTTTGTGCCGTGGCGAAACGAATTGAAGTGACTAGTTGACTATAGCTCTGGCATTACTTCTCTTCACCGTACCCGGATGACTGCGACTTCAACTTATATATATATCGGTTAACTCCTAAATGTTATCTGTGTGTGGTCGTTTTATCACCAACAAGTTGCAATCTGAAAATGTGCAAGCAGCGTTGCGGCTTGCGGTCTGTAGCAGCCGAGCCTGGCCCATTTGGCTTGCACACGGCACACGGCTCAAATTTCTGAATGTTTTAATTTTGTTTGTACTACTACTGAGTTCATGTGTGTGCCAATATATATTTCTTTCTTTCTTTCTCTAACAGTGGGGATGGATCTCTTTTTTCTCTTCTTCCAACGGTCCCTCGTTGCTAAGGATCCACTGTAATCCTTCCAGCGGACGGTCTGCATACATCAATTCCGGTCAAAAGTAGCCCTCTCCTCTCGGTGGATGTTAGCTGATGCTGAATTCTGTCCATCTATCAGCCACAGACGTCACTGCTGAATAATGACCTCCTCAATGACTCGCCATAAAGCGCGATTCCGTGCAGACCGCATCCATTGATTCCCATCTACCCTCACGAGACCTACGCTGCACTTTCCTATACGTGGTCGCCACTCTAGGACTTTGCTGCCCCACCAGCCGTCCATTCTCCGGGCTACATGGCATGTCCATTGCCACTTCAACCGTGCAATCCCGTAAGCTGTCGGTTACCTTGGTTCTTCGGCGGATAACCTCGTAAACTCCGAGCATAGCCCATTTAATTGCACGTTAAATTATTAGTTATACAACATTTTTTCATTTGTAATATGAAAATATAAAAAAATATATTTGTTTGTTTTCCTAAACTTACGAGCGGATCATTGTTTGATCATACTAAGAATTCAACATCTTATCAAAATCCTCTAGAGTGGAAATAGAAAGTACTCCATTTTGTACGGCTGAGCCGTAGCGTAGCTTACAAGTCATACGGCCGCGTCTAGCTCGCCGTATGGCCGTACGTGCCGGCGCGGCTGTCACGTACAAATATATATTTTAGTGCCTCGCCGTTTTAACCTGACGCCGTTCCTTGCATAAAATGTTGTTAGATACTGAAGCTGTATAGGCAGGTGAAATATTGTTAGTGGAAATTGAATAGACTTTGTACAATTTTTGGAAGACAATGTTGTTTTCTCAAACATGCAATGAAATATTGTCTTTACGTTCCTTATAATAGGCTCGGAAGTATCGCTTTTTGGGCGCAACAACTCGAGAGGACTGTAAAGGGATTTCATACTGCTTTTCAGGCCTAGGCCTGCAAAGTAACTTTTTTTTTGGTTTCAACAACAAGGTCATTCACACAGCTGGCTGGTTTGACAAAAAGCAGGTTTTGTTTTTAAAGGTTGGTTGTTAGACTAAAATGTCCTATTTGTCAATTAATAAAATGTTGTTCTTTGAAGTATATACCTACTTGGCCGGAAATCTTCATTTTCCCGGCCTCTGATGTAATGTACTATTTTTTCTATAGTCCTTGCTGAAAGGATGTAAAAGTTACAGGCCATAAATTTTTCATTAACATAGTTTTTCCGAAATGTTTTTTTCAGTTGTCAATAATAGTGGCTGAGGGAGCCTTTGCCTTCGAAACTTAATTTAAAAAAAAATTGATGGTTGGCACTTGTCAATGTCAAACGTTCCATTCAAAATCTGTGTCGGTTTGACACTGACATGTATCAGAATTTGACTAACATCTATTTTTTTTTATTAAGTATCGAAGGCAAAGATTCCTTCAGCTACTAATAATGAGAACTATCAACTTGTAAATTTAAAAAACGTTTCGGAAAAACCATGGTAAAAAGAAAGGAATGATCTGCAGCTTGTAGGTCCATGCAGCAAGGACTATCGACAAATAAATGATTTTCATGCTAATCCATAATTTTTACCAAACCTATTATATGTATGATTAATTGAATAAAGCAATTGTTGACTTTAGCTGTCAACTCTGGTAGAAATGGGAATATTACATTATTAATGCCATGTTCCCAATTTCAAGAAAAAAACACTGTGAAATATTATTGTTACTTTATCATGTCTGTAATGTTGCTAAAGTATGTTATCATAATTTATAATGCAACAGCGACAAGATACTTATGTATAATTACATTACCGTGACACTTGTTGCTCTTACTAATGTTTCAGAAGGAGTAGTTGGACTATTTTACATACAAATGCACAACTGTATAGTAACTGAACATTAAACGTGTTCACATGGAGGCGTGTAGCCTTTGAAATAAACAATGCAAAGATAAACACACAACGCGTACGGAAAAAAATTTAAACGTCCCCTGGCGTTGGGGTGGTGGAGTGGTTGACGTGTTGGAGTATCCTGACGCAGTACAAATGTAACTAGGAGCGGAGGAACGCCCTATCTGATCAATGTATTATGTACGTACGTGATGTAGTTTTTCAAAATATCGTTTGTGTAAAACTTTTAGGATGCAAGATTCTTTATTTGTGGTTTTGCGGGATTTGATAACAAAGTAATCTAACTAATTTGCTTTCATATAGTTCCACACTAAACCGCAAATTACTTAGAAATCGTACTAAGAATAAATTTCAAACAAAAACCTTTTCTTAATCTGGTTACCTTAATTATTTAGTTGTTTTGCGGTCGTGTCATCGCGCTCACGCGACCAACCTGTAACTAGGGTGACCATGAACATGATTTTTGTAATTTCCATAAACTCCGCGTTGCCAGTAAAACCGATGGCCGTTGGGGCAGAAAGGTTGGTGGGAAGGCCTCAAAAAGGTGACCAACGACGTGCTTAGGATCGCGGAAAGCAATTGGATGAGGACGGCACATGATCGATCGTTATGGAGAACTGTAGGGGAGACCATCGAACGCATGAATGAATTAATGCACACATTTATTTCAGGCAACTGTGGCCCATAGATACATACCTTATGTAGATACAGATCAAATACAAAAAAATAAAAAACATAAGTAACTAAAATAGTTAACATTTTTCAACAGCGACGTGTTACGCGTGTTCGAAGTTCGAAGTGGCAGGTAGCTGTCCACGGAAACGCCGGAACATGAGAACCTTCAGCCAATACGCTTCCTTTGTGAAGGTCGCTAGTTGGTCCGTCGGAACTCTCAGCACGAAGGAATACGCGACGAATTTGAATTTGACGACGCGGTTGGCGCAGTGGTGGTTAAGCAACTGCCTACTGAGCCAACGGTCCTGGGTTCGAATCCCGGCAAGGGCAAATATTTGTGTGATGAACTCATTTGTATTTAAGTATGTATTTACCTATATTAGTATGTTTATCGTCGTCTAGTGTCCATAACACAAGCCTACTAGAGCTTACTGTGCTAGATTGATGCATGTGTGAGGTTGTCCGATATTTATTTATCTATTTACAAAGACTCATGTCGTGGCAAGACTCCAATTTTACGACCCACCGACCCTTTAGACCCGTCGAGCAGTGAAGGTCTGATAGGATGATGTTGATGATGAAACTCCGCTTTTATAGACTTATCATCTATCTATCTATCAGCCACAGACGTCCACTGCTGAACATAGGCCTCCCCCATGACTCGCCACAAAGTGCGATCCCGTGCAGACCGCATCCATTGATTCCCCGCTATCTTCACGAGGTCATCCGTCCATCTAGTCGGGGGCCGACCCACGCTGCGCTTTCCTATACGTGGTCGCCACTCCAGGACTTTGCTGCCCCAACGGCCGTCCATTCTCCGGGCTACATGGCCTGCCCATTGCCACTTCAACCGTGCAATCCTGTGAGCTATGTCGGTTACCTTGGTTCTTCTGCGGATATCCTCATTTCTGATTCTATCGCGCAAAGAAACTCCGAGCATAGCCCTTTCCATTGCACGTTGCGTGACTCTTAGCCGCCTTATGAGTCCCATTGTGAACGACCATGTCTCAGTTCCGTAAGTCATCACTGGCAACACGCACTGTTCGAAAACTTTCGTCTTCAGGCACTAGGCAATTTTCGACGAGAAGATATGACGTAGCTTCCCGAACGCTGCCCAGCCGAGTTGAATTCGTCGATTAACCTCCCTCTCGAAGTTGGACTTACCTAGTTGGACAATTTGTCCCAGGTATACATACTCGTCGACAACTTCGAGGGCAGAGTTTCCAACCACTATCGGGTAAGGCGCAACATGGTCATTCGACATGATTTTAGTTTTGTCCATGTTCATTTTCAGACCTACCTGTTGGGAGACTCTGCCGAGGTCTTTGAGCATAGCGCTTAATTTCTCCAGCGACTCTGCCATGACCACGATATCGTCTGCAAATCGAAGGTGAGTGAGGTACTCGCCGTTGATGTTGATGCCAAGTCCGTTCCAATCCAGTAACTTGAAGGCATCTTCCAATGCAGCAGTAAACAGTTTTGGAGAAATTACGTCTCCCTGTCTTACTCCTCGCTGCAGTTGGATAGGCTCTGAGCTCTGGTCTTGGATTCGGACTGACATGGTGGCGTTTCTGTACAAACACTTCAGCACTTCGATGTATCGATAGTCAATACGGCACCGCTGGAGAGATTGAAGCACAGCCCAAGTCTCGATCGAATCAAAGGCTTTTTCATAGTCCACAAACGCTAAGCATAGGGGCCGGTTATACTCCTCTGTCTTCTGTATAACCTGCCGCAGCGTATGAATGTGGTCTATGGTGCTAAAGCCTTTTCGGAATCCGGCTTGTTCGGGAGGTTGGAACTCGTCAAACCTGTGCGCGAGACGATTTGTAATGACTCTGGAGAACAGCTTATAAACATGGCTCAGCAGTGAGATGGGCCTATAGTTCTTCAATAAGGTTTTGTCACCTTTCTTGAAGAACAATGTCACCACACTCCTTTTCCATGCTTCAGGCGTTGTGCCCTCATGTATGACGGAACCGAACAACTTCTGGAGGACTTTGAGTACTGGTTTTCCACCCGCTCTCAGAAGTTCAGTCGTAATTCCGTCATCACCTGGTGCCTTGTTGTTCTTAAGTTGTTTCAGAGCCATTATTATCTCATAAAGGCTAACGTCCGGAATATCTTCGGTATAGTGTCGGGTCAGTTTCGATCTAGGTTCAGCATCGAGACTGTTAACGGGCTTTTGTGCTGAGGTGTATAACTGTCTGTAGAACTTTTCGATCTCTCTCAAAATCTCAGTTTTGGACGAAACAATATTGCCACTATCAGTCTTCAGCTTAGTCAACTGGCTTTGCCCAATAGACATATCTTTTGCGAACACTTTGGAGCCTTTGTTCTGCTCAATGGCATTTTTGACACATGTTGTGTTAAAATGCCTCGTGTCACGCCTCAGAGATTTGGAGATCTGTCTATTTAGCTGCCTGTATACCAACATATCAGCTGAAGACTGCAATACCATTTCACGTCTTCTGTCCATGAGTTTGAGAGTGTCATCGGAGATCTTTTTGGTCCTACTTGTGCGTTGGGGCTTATAAAACTTAGCTCCAACGGTACGGACAGTTTCCACCAGCCCGTTATTGATGTCATCCACAGTTACGCAATCTGCTAGGCATTCAAAACGGTTTTCGAGCTGCAGCTGAAAATTTTCGGGGTTTTTGATATCGGCAGGGCTTGGACGGAGCGTTGACCTCATCAATTTCATGCGTTCCAATGCAGTATTTAGATTCAATGTGCCTCTTACCATCCTATGATCACTACCGGTTTTCACCCTGTTGATCACGGAGACATCGTTGAATATCTGCTTTTTGGTCGAAATTATGAAGTCAATCTCATTTTTTACGCGACCATCGGGACTGATCCAGGTCCACTTTCTGTGGGGTTTCTTTTTGAAGAAGGAGTTCATCGCGTAACCGTCCCTCCCTCTCCATGAAGTCGACCAGCTGCTGCCCCCTGGGGTTCCGTGTTCCGATACCAAAATTCCCTACTCTCTGCTCATTTCCGCTTCGTTTACCCAGCTTTGCGTTGAAGTCCCCCATCAACACCGTATAGTGAGTTTTGGAAGTACTGTGCATGGCTTTGGAGATGTCCTCATACATTGTCTCCACTTCCGTATCGGGGTGTGCCGAAGTTGGTGCGTAAACCTGTATCACCTTCAGCGAATACCGTTTGGTAATTCTGAGTATAAGGTACGCCACCCTCGACGACACACTCTCTACACAAACCACGTTGTTGATGAGGTACTTGTGGACGATAAACCCGACACCACCTTGGGACAGTTGATCGCCCTCCCGGTAATAGAAAAGGTTTCCTGACTTCAAGACTATCGTATCCTCTCCCTCTCTTCGGACCTCCGATAATCCTATAATGCCCCAGCGAACCTTTTCCATTGTTTTTTCCAACTCATCGAGCTTCTCGTTGGTCCTCAAAGTGCGTGCGTTATAAGTTGCCAGGGCCAGTTGTTGGTTCTGGTAGCCTACACGCCTCCGGAGATTCTTCGCACCCCCTGCTCCACCGCTGGCCTGACCGCTACCGTAGCCAGCAGCAGCAGAGCTACCGGAGACTGGGGGCCGTTTTCTATTTGTGCTTATCATATAAAGGGGGGTTTTGCCCTAATCGCCACGCTGGGCAGGCGGGTTGGCGATCGCAGTAGGTTGGTAGTATGTTGCAGTTGACGGCGCTGCTGCCCACCGTTACCATGTGCACCTTAGTCGCCTCTTACGACACCCAAGGTGAGAGATGGGGTGAACCTATTCTATGCCGGGTCCACACAGCGACTTATCATCGACACGTGACATACCTAACTATTTTGATTGAGTAACCTAAGAGATATTGGCATCAGAAACTGTAGGAAGTTGCGCAGTTTCAGTTTTAGCCAGTTTAGGTTTGAATTTGGCGCAAAATTAAATGTTTACATTGAAGCGGAATACTTAAAAAGCAGCCACTTGGTTAAGAAATTTAATGGGTCTCACATCGATTCATTTGTCTAATAGGTAAGACACCCGTGTTGGCTCGGAAAACAAACAACATAAACAAAATGATGAAAAAAAACCTATCCCGCCATTTTACAAAGTAAGAACGTGTTGGTATTAATATTAAATAGGTAAGTAGCAGTCATATGTCCGGAAGTTTAGCAATACCCCAAAATCTGGGCATGGGCACACAAAATCTTGTCATCTGGTCACCCTACTACGGAAGGCATTCATCTAACAATTAACCAAAACATAATAAACGGCTGCCTACATCATACCCGCCTTAATGTATACGCAAATTGCTGAATAATTAACTTCTGTTTTCAATCAAGTAAAAAGGAAAGTACCACACAACTCAAGGGGTGACATTAATGACCTTTATTATGAGTTGTTGCAGGCAAAATAGTATAGGAATATGTAGTCTTCAGTTTATGCTATGAAATATTGACATTGTGTTCCCAATGCTTGAAAGTGTCACGTTTCGGGGCCAGCGGCCAGTTCAACACGAAACGAACATGTAATGATATTTTTAAAAATAATTGGGCCCTCCAAACATTATTTTTTGATAAAATCAGCAGATTTGTAAATATTTGCTCCGGTAATCCGGCTAACGTTTCAACCACGGGTCAAAAATTTATGACAAAATCATGAAAATGAGGCCTTATAAGTCAATCAATGAAAACTATATTGAATCGGTCGAGCCGTTTTTGAGTTAAAATGATGTAAGTGCCACGCGGTGTTCTTATACTTCGAACGTTTCACTATTAGCTAAACGCCATACTACATTAAAACATTCCGCTCAATCTGGCGCGTATAATCGATAACTTCCAGAAGGTAATAAGAATTACAGTTACTTTCGCGTTTACTACCTTTTTATAGAACTTGAAATCTTTCTCGTAATTTAAACCTCGGGCTTAAACCGCTGTTTTAAACCCGTCTATTGTGAAGGAAAGGCAACTACGGAACCCTACACTGAGCGTGGCCCGATATGCTCTTGGCCGGTTTTTGGCTTGCGTAGGATTGGCTTGTAACATTTATTGAAGGCTTCAATTCGAACGCATCTTCATTCGGACTCGCACCATTCGAGCACAGAGCTTGCAAAACGCTCAAAGATACACAAATAAGGACGGAAGTGCATTAACATTTCATGAATTCATAAACTTCTACGGTTTCCCCGGTCCCCCGGCACTTGTTAAAACGTGGCAGGTTACGAAGTTTGAAAGAAAAATGCCTTAAAGCCATATGTTCGCCAATAGACTTAAGACATTTCTCCACTGAAAAACTCTTGTACCCCATCCTTGTTCCGGCTTTCTTGAGAAATATTCCATTCTTTACTCCTCGTCTGCATAAAAACTATAAAAAGTCTTATTTTGATACGTTAATATTGTCAGTTACGACCTTTTCTGTATGATAAGCCTTCTTCACTACCTGATTGCAGATTTATGAAGACGCCGTCGAAAATGTTGATTCCAAATGAGATTAAAATATTAATTCATGATTGTTCTTATTGTGAGGTCATTGTTACCAGGAAAACGTGGAACGTACGCGGTAGAACGTCGAGCCCTAAGTGGTGATGCTTTGCCGGCTGGGGGCCGCTTCCAAAGTTGCCAGCTTGTCAGTCATCCATCGGATATTGGAGAGTGTGCGCAGGAGTTAATCCCGCCATCGCCGTTTCATAATCGGACATCCAGGCGAAGGGAGCGAAACTTGACTTTCACCACTGTGGATATTTTTAGCTTTATTATGCAAAAATTAAATACTTGAAAGCGGAATATTTAGTCCTGTTTCCTCTTTGTTTACATCAGTGACATTCACAAACTTTCAACGTCAGATACCAAAAACTTTTCGTTGCCAGTAAAATAAATTCGTACGAGAAATAATAAATCCGGCCGCAATTTTATTTTTTGGCGACTTGGTCGAACTTCTCATTTCATAACTAAGCATCGGGAATATGAGATAGCCTCTAATAAACTAATTCATCTTCTTTACAACGGCAACTAAAAATGTTAAAGAACGCATCAAGTCATAATCAACAATTATTATTACTTGTCCTCCTGATTTATACATTGCCATCTAATTTACTAACTCAGCCACGGAATTTGTAACTCATCATCATTTTTCGTTTTACAGCTTCAATACAAGCTCCTCAAAAATTATATATTCGAGCTTCAATAGACAGCATCATATATTATAACTTAACATCTAAAATAATACTTCATATTCTTTTATCATGAAAATAGCCACTGTAGATGTAGGAACGATTTGGCGCGAGTGCGCGACATGACAGCCACCGGCCATTTGCACCATTCAGAGAACGCCATTCGATTCTTGTACCGACCGACCCGCCCGTGTCGTCATTCGTTCGTTCATATTGCCACAGTATAAGGACAAATACAGTAATAAATGTCCGGCCCCTCAGGCGCGTTTCGTTAACGCGCGCAGGGTTGTAACCTACAAATTTGTGGGGTAGCATAGGTATATAGTTATTTCGATTGTTAGGTGTCGTGTAATGTCAGTGTGTTATTATAAAATATTTATATAAGTAGATATATACACATGTAGATATATAACCATGTAATTAACAATACCTACCCCATCAGTCAGTACGGAAACGAATTATTATAATTATACGAGTACCTACTCGTAGCTACCTACTTCGTCCAGCGAATACTCGCTACACTTGAATACGATTATTTCAATATTTGTTACCGAACTAGCTAGGTTTATATCTAATTAGAAGGTGCGGTACCTCTTTCGCGCATTCGGCATCCTTTGATAAGTGGCGGCGATTTCCTTTGACTGTAGGTAGGGGGAGCCGCTTGGCTTGCGCGCGGCACTTTACAAAGAACTCCACATAGACCGTAAGCGCACTAACGTTTATTATTACAAATTATATATTGCATCTTGGATTTTTACAAGTTGGTAGGTACGATAAATAAAAGTTCATACAACTAATTGAAAAACAAAAATATTTATTGAAAAAAATAACAATTATTATAAATTAGCCACACTGAAATACTTTCGTCTATTTCGCGATGTACGAAATGCCTTATTATTATTTTTCAATGTGTAATAAATTCGCATTCTTGTATATAATTTTAACAAATATTCTTTTGGAAAGCAAGGGCAGGGTAATGTGAATTCAATTTTGGTTATTTCCTCATAAATCGTTCCGAACACGGCAACAGCGTGGCCCCGACTGATTCATGTCTATTTATTACTCGCCGTTTGCATGTGACACGTACGTACACGGCGCGCACACATACAAACCGCGCGATGTACTTTTCTTCGAACTTTAACTACTGTCTTATACTGTGATATTGCAATAGGTTCATCTGCGTTCTCTCTAATCTAGTTCTAAGGCAGGTCCGACTTGGCTTAGGTTAGGTACAACGACGAGCGAAGCGAGGAGGAGTGTTAGGTTCAACTGCGACCATAAAAAAAAAAATGCATACTTCGTAACGGTACGTAACCCATTAATCTAGTTCTAAGGCAGGTCCGACTTGGCTTAGGTTAGGTACGACGACGAGCGAAGCGAGGAGGAGTGTTAGGTTGAACTACGACCCTAACCTAAAATGAGATTTAAGTATTTTGTTTTGTTCTCTCCTCAATAGTTCATATGTAATAATAGTGGCTTTAATATACTATTTGATGACAATTTCAGGTACATTTTACGATCGATTTATGTAGGATGACTTACATTTTAAACATACTAAGCTATAAAATTAGAAGCTAATAGAGTTACTATTTTGGTGTCATATAATAATATTTTAGAAGTTTGCTATTTGAATGCATGACTCAAATTTAGATGCTAAAAAATAATCACCATGCTAAGTTACAATTACAGTGGCTTACAAAAAAGATAGTGGCTGAGATATTATTATTCAGACGCGCGTTGGTTGTGGCTGACTTAGTAATTTAGAAGGTAACTTATATTTTCTGAGGCGAAAAATGCTATTAAAAAGAAGCCTGTTTAAATAGTACCCAATTAGTACCACTTCAAATCCACAATTTGGTGTGGGCTAAAAATACCCTATTCGGCTATAAATAAAATTAATTACTGTGACATAATAAAATGACGTAATATTCGTATCGGTATTTTCGATTAACAAGTTAAACTACCGGAATGAAAAAGTTTCATCAGTCAGATCAGCGAACTAAATAATCGGATTACGGACACAAAGGTAGGTTTGCAATGCAGTGAGCTGTTGTCAATTAAAAAATAAACTAGCCAAGTGCGAGTCGTGTTATGTATTTATATCCGGCTTATAGCTAATTACTAGATTAACCTAAATTAAAAATGTAAAACACCCGTGACATAAGTAGCTGTTTATCATGAAACCATCATTCAAAGAGTGATATAGAAAATTCTAGTAAAATTTAACATACTAACTACAAAATTTGGAGTTCCTACTTTCAATATTGGCTGAGATCTTGTCACTTATTCCAATCAAAGGAATATCTTGGAAACTACTGGTCGGACACGGAAAAAAACCGCACTCAAATTGGTCCATCCTCGTTTGGAAACTACGATGCCACAGACTGACACACAGATACACAGGTACACATGTTAAACTTATTAACAAACCTTTTTTCTCGTCGGAGTTAAAAACCATCCAAATTAACCTTATACACCTTCGTATGTGAGATTTCAAAAAAATCTCGAGTTAAGCTTCATTTACACTGTAATAAGTAATATTATAGTAAAGTAAAAATTTCGATAAACCGAATCGAGTAAATAGTTCTACATTTTCGCAATTATAAAACCGCGGGCCTAATGATGGTTACCTTTTTCACGCGATAAATAAGTGACAAAGCATCCGTCACGTTTTGACAAGATGCGAGTGTGAGTGACAGATGCTTTGTCTTATTGACTCAAAATATTTGTATGCCTTATGACGAAACATAGTGATACACCTGCATATAAGTTCAATGTACCTAACATCTACAAACCTATGTTTACAAATAGATTATTTGACTTTGACTTTGACTTTGACTTTATTTATCGCGTGATAAAGCAACCATCATAGGCTCATATAATTTCACGAGAATCTATTGAGAAATGCAACCTGCGGGTGAGAACAGCAGGAAATCCGTATGAAAGGCAAGATTTTTTTCTGAAGCCGGATCGGCGAACGCTTCCCTCGTTCAGTCAGAATATAACAAGCGTTGAAGCAACCTCATTTTGTCATTCCAAATGCATAATTTAGTTTGCGACGGTCGCGTCTGGAAGTTATAAATGGGAACGAATCAATACTAATACTAATTAGGTTTCTAAGACTAATTAGATTAGCACTAATTGGAGCGCACGGCTAGGTTTTGTGCGGTGATGTTCTTCTACTCGTAATCCTAATTCAACACGGGCCAAAATGGTAGGGGAACCTGAGGAGACTAGATCCCTTGGGAGACTAGTTAAAGTTAATTTAAAATTCAACCAAATGCGATACGTTTTCTTACGCTAGCAACACTCATTCATTTATGCCTAACTTCACGTTCTTTTGTGGCACGTTGTGACTCACGTCAGTATTTTGCACATGGTGGCCGATGAAATATTTGTGTCGCGTCGAACTGAATTTTCGGTAAGTTTTAACTTGATTTATTTAATGAAAAGTGAAGTCGTTTATTCAAGTGTAGATTGTCATTGAATACGTTCAAATACGTGATAAATAGTTTTGAGTAGCACATGTTTTATAACAACACTATGTATGGGGAGACTTGAGAACTTTTGATTTGGGGGTGACATGATGACGGAATCATGTGTCCCCATGAGGGATCAAGTCTTATCTATGCTAGGATTCATAGAGCTGTCGATGATATATTATTTTTCGCCCAACTACGACAAAGTTAAAAAGTTAAAAAGGCTCCCAATTAGGGGTAAACAAATCTCCCTTACATGGGGGATACATGGTAAAAGTCTACAATATTGTATTCCATTTAATATTGAGTTAAATTGTAGCATAATCTTGTTTTCATTCAAACTATCAATGAATAGATAAATTTTGAATATTTTGGCTTGAAAAGATCTCCAATACTGTAAAAAATAAAAAAATTGAGTCCAAAATCAAAATGGGGATCAACTATCCCCAGGTTCCCCTACAGTGTATCAATATAACATCGTTAACCTGTTAGCAGCTAACTGCTCGTATGTGCCACATACTACAACACCCTCTGTCTTTTTCGTTTGAGTTCATTATTTTAGGGTTCCGTACCCAAAGGGTAAAAACGGGTCCCTATTACTGAAACTTCGCTTTCCGTCCGTCCGTCCGTCCATCCGTCCGTCCGTCTGTCTGTCACCAGGCTGTATCTCAAGAACGGTGATAGCTAGACAGTTGAAATTTCCACAGATGATGTATTTCTATTGCCGCTATAACAACAAATACTAAAAATAAAATAAAATAAATATTTAAGGGGGGCTCCCATACAACAAACTTGTTATAGATTATGGTACGGAACCCTTCATGCGCGAGTCGGACTCGCACTTCCCCTAATTTTTTTTCATGTATTTTTTTATTCTTTGTATTTTTATATATATTTTAGTTATTTTTTTTAACTTCAAGTCATAGACAAAGTATTGTATGCAACATTGTATTAGGGCTAAGATAAAAAGCGATCTTTTTGTATGCAGCTCCATACAAAACGGTCGCCTTTTACCTACTCCACACTAGTCGCGAAGTTAACTGAAGTTTGGAGAGGCGAAGTATGGGTTTCCGAACACTATCGTATTCGCCCAACCCTGGCCAACTTCGCGAGTAGTGTGGAGCCGAAATAACACGGCAGCACGGGTTACGTTATCGTAAATAAAGAAGTCACCAGCAGTATTTTATCAAAAAGTATATTTTCTAAAACTAACAGCTGTAAGTAATTATAAAATGAAAGGAATGATCCGTGAAAAAAATTGAAAATGATTAAGTTTGTTTCCCACTTTATCGGGGGGCACGGCAGTGCCCCCGCCAAGTCGAGCGCGAAGCAAACACTGCCGTACCATCCTTTACTGGAACCATTTCGCCGCATTTTCAGGCCCCTATTTGAGCACCTCTGGATAAGACCAGAACGCAGAAATTTTTGTCATCCAGTAAGCTATAATCACATACTTAAAATCCAAAATTTCAAGTCTGTAGGTCATTTAGTTCCGAAGTTAAGCGAAAGCAAAGTTTCGCATTTACGACACTCACTCACTCACTCACTCACTCATGATCATCAGTAAAGAAGTAGTACTTCCCATAAATTCAGAGAGCTGAAATTTGGTACAGAGTTAGGGTTTAATGGCCACATAAAGCGAAAACTATAAAATTGGCCAAGTGCGAGTCCGACTCGCGCATGAAGGGTTCCGTACCATAAAACAAGTTCGTTGTATGGGAGCCCCCCTTAAATATTTATTTTATTTTATTTTTAGTATTTGTTGTTATAGCGGCAATAGAAATAGATCATCTGTGAAAATTTCAACTGCCTAGCTATCACCGTTCTTGATATACAGCCTGGTGACAGACGGACGGACGGACGGACGGACGGACGGACGGACGGACGGACGGGCGGACGGACAGCGAAGTCTCAGTAATAGGGTCTCGTTTTTACCCTTTGGGTACGGAACCCTAAAAACTAGGATAATCGAAGATCTGGACTACTCTGATTAGAAAACACAAGAGCCCAACCAAACTATTAGAGATCGACATACCGCCTTTACAAAAATATTCAACTTGTTGTGTTCGGTTGGCCGCCGTCGCGACTGATCGTCTCTCCTGATGATGGATCGCGTACCGATTCGAAACATGTCGAGCGTTATTCGATTTCTACGACGTGAGTAAGTTTGGCTCGGTTTGTAAACACCTGCCTACTGAGCCGGCGGTCTTGGGTTCGAGTCCCGGCCGGGGCAAATATTTGTGTGATGAACTCGAATATTTGTGCTTGGGTCATGGTTGTTCTATTTATTTAAGCTATCTTTATCTATATAAGTATGTCTATCGTCGTCTAGTACCCATAACACAAGTCTTCTAGAGCTTAATTTGGGACTAGATCGATTTGTGTGAGGTTGTCCGATATTTATTTATTTATTATTTATTTGATGAAGAACCCTCAGCTGGTCTCAGCTGTATTAGAGATATGGTAATGCCCCCTTCTACTATTGGTACATAAAAAAATCGACTGTCATTGCAAAAATCCAGCGTAGTGTGATACATCTAATTTAATCTAGCCTATAGCGTCCCACAGCTGGGCGGGTTACGTATTAAAATCCCGAAACTTCATAATACCTACAGTTGAAATACCGACGTTCAAAAATCCGATATTCGATAAACCGAAGCTCAAATTACCTATTTTCAGAAAATCGAAAGTTGAAAATCTCGAAATTTCATAATCCCAAAATTTTTAATATCTCGAAATTTTATAATCCCGTCAATGAGCACTTTAAAAGTGTCAGGACACTAACTAATCTGACTTTTCCGTGGAACCGATCTGCTCCGGTGCTGCGGGATGTTCAGCCCCTCCGCCCTAGCGTAAGAAAGTGCGGCACCTACGCTCGCCTCCGCAGCTTCGGCTTTTTGGTCACCTTCGGCGACCAGCCCCAGCCGCTACGCCTCGCTTGATGCCCGCACTTTCTTACGGCGGCCGGGGGCTGCCCTCCCTCCGCGCCTCCGGGCTTTTATATACACTCTAGGGGTAGGGCAGACAAGACCACGTGGAATCGGGGTTGACAGCTTCGGTTCTGTGGCAACGCTCGCCTCCGCAGCTTCGGCTTTTTAGTCACCTTCGGCGACCAGCCTCAGCCGCTGCGACTCACTTGATGCCCGCACTTTCTTACGCTAGGGCCACAGTATAATAAAGAGTACTAACGTACTAGGGCGGAGGGGCTGCACATCCCACAGCGCCGGAGCAGATCGGTTCCACAGAAGAGTTCACTTATAAATAGTAAGTATAGTAGTAGGCAAGTAGGTTACGTAATTTAGGTTAATATTCTTTGTATAAAATAAACATTAGAATCTGTAAGACAACAGAAATACGAGATAATTCTCGAGAGTATAAATAATATCTTCGGGATTACAGTCTTCGGGATTACATTCTTCGGGATTACAGTCTTCGGGATTATAATATTCGGTATTTCATCCTTTCAGTCAAACGTTCTTTCGGGATGTTAAACTTTCGGTCAAATAAACATTCGACATTTTTTAATTTTCGGCCTTCCGTCCATAGGTCTTATGATATTCGGTATTTTGAACTTCGGCATTGTAATACGTACCCGTTGAGTGAATGCCTCCCCTTCCGCTTTTAATACGCATATAAATAAAATTAAAGGAAAACTCTGGACAAGACTAGACTGGCTTTTATACTAATACTTACAAGTTTACAAGAAGAAATAGTCAAACGATTAACTTTATTCTACTCGAACATTACACAAATTAAATAAACAAATTACACCAAAATATTAATTTCGCTCAAAATTTGTTCAAAATATAATGCATTGGACTAAGAGTGGCGGTGATACCCGCACACGTCGCTAGATGGCGCTGACTGTATTTTAAAACGCGCCGTCGTTTGTTTTTCCGATAATCTTATATGGCGAAGTGGCAACCGGCCGCGTTACAGTCGTTTACGACATTCTTCTACTGCGCTTGGAAACGTTTGCTAGGGATTAGGAGGGATTATTATTTGCATTTCGTTGATTTCGCTTATTATTTCGTGAGGTTTGCTAAAGTTAATTAGCAGGTTGTTATAAAACAATATGCCCACGTTTCTACAAAAAGAAGTGAAATCCCACCAAAAACATTCTGTAAAAAATTGGGCAAGTGCGAGTCGGACTCGCGCACCGAGGGTTCCGTACAAACACTTTTCATTCTTAAGTGGTTAAGTTAAGTTGGCACCTGGTATGTATAGCGTGTTCAGAGAACAGAATTCATGCATCAGCAACCTAAATGCATTTACGCAAATCAACAATTGAGAGCAAGCTCATCTTGCAGTTTACACGTACAGCATACAAAGAAAATGTATAGTAGTGTGCTGTACGTGATATTTGTATATATAGCGTTAGGAAGTAAAATAAATTAGATACCAATTGTCCGTTGGTGTTTCACTACCTCTTTTACCCGACCCCATGCGTGTTCAGGGCTACTCTCTGAGCGTATGGTCCCATCCAACCACTTAGACTAAGCTCCTCTTACTGTGGCGAAGACACCCTCAAGCCCTTAATCGGTCAACTGAGCCTGGTTGACTGGCAGTAAGAAAACCACCACTCCCCGACACCCCGTTCCTCCCCGTAGGAATCCATCTGTTACCTTAGGTCTCCTGGTAACAGATATCCCGCTACAAGTCGTAGGTTAAGGTGTTAGGTTAGGGACTTAGGGCAGTAGGCTCCCTAGTCATAGTCAACCCTTAGCTGTACGCAGTCTGTGCAGACACACGCTGGATAGTTAACTTACTTACCAATTACATTACCAAACTTACTTTACTTACTTACCTTACTTACCTACCTAACTCTATACAAATATAACTAATTTGTATAGTCCACCCCACCAGGGGTCCCTAAGCCAGTGTGTGCCTATACATATGGTCCTTCGAACCGGACTGGCACCTGTTTAAAGAGAGCGTTGCGTTCGGAAATTCCCATACCTATAACAGAACATGACACCATAACAAACAAGTGCGCCCAGAATAATAGAGTACTAGACAGTCCGTCAGTAGTAATCAGCAATATGAACCGAGTTACGCCAGACAGAGCGTCTACCGTAGACAGTAACACGATCCGGGCGGCACGCGACCAAAATAAAACAAACGAACGCAAGCGAAATACAGCGTCGAACAAATATATTAATTGGATGTTGCTGTTTAATATTATAATGCGCTTAATTTCTACAACATATGCTAATTATACGATACGAAACATAGACGAAGGAATCTACGTGGAGCATATAGGAACCGCAACGATAGATCGAGGCATATTTCGGATACAAACAAATTATAAAAAGGAATCGATAGCACATGACGTAACCAACGTAAGAGGTATAGTCACCCAGTTTCAACAATTTTGTAACAACACCAGGAAAAATAGCGAGGACATCCAGTGTATGCAGTTATATCAGCATTTGTTTGAAGAACAATTAAAGTTAGAAAAAACAGAGGAATTCATAATGGAAACAGGATATGTCAGGAAGAAAAGAGGATTGTTTGGCCAAATGCTTACATCAATATTCGGAGTGAATGACGAAGTTTACAAAGACATCGATACCTTACAAACCAACCAGAACAAACTAATAGAAGCGGCAAATCACCAGACCAAATTTATGATTTCCACAATTGCAACAGTTAAACAGACAGAAGAAAATATAGAGAAAAAACTGGCAAGATTCCAAACCAAGTTAAATCACGCAATCGACTATATTAACAACGCAAAGGTTTGGTACAAGAAAATAGATCAAAACTGGTTACACATCCAAGTACTACAAATGTACCAATTAGCAGTCAATTATATAACTGAAGTAGTGGAATATTATTCAGGACTATTGGAAGTATCATTGCATCAAGGAACAATATATAATGTATTAAACATCAAACATATAAAACAAATCATAACAACGGCCAACATGAAGCTGCCTACAAAATTGAAAATTGTTCAAAATCAACTCGTAGACACAAAGAGCACCGAGAACTCAACCCATATACAAGTGTATGGTTACTTCGCAATACAGGACATAGCAAAATACACCTTAATACATGTAACGCCTGTACCGAAGAAGGATAAAGAAGGAAAATTATACAGCATAGAAATATACCACAACATAATTGGAATAGATTATAACAACGAGAATTATTTTGAACTCGACAAAGAAGAATTTCAGTCATGTTTGAAAAGAAACAATGATTATATATGTTACCCAACCTCCGTAAAAAATATGCAATCCAATAAAAATTGCGTAAATGATTTACTATTTAAGAAAACTGAACCAATCGAATGCAATACGCGACTCCTAAACGTATCATCTACCATATGGAAGCAACTATATATGCCGAACACATGGCTTATTATTACTACTAAACCAATAAGAACTTCGATTATCTGCGATGGCGAAAGAGAAGAAATAACAATACAAAATACTGGAGTTATTCACATTTCCGAAAATTGTATAATTAAAACTAGAAACAATATATTAGCCGCCAGACGAATAAATACAATACAAGTACTAGCAACATACGCAAAAGGAGTAAACTTTTCAATGAATACAAATACGTCAACTAAATTAATAAAACCCTTGGACAGAGATGAGGAAGTGCTTGACAGTTCCAGAGACTTATTCAGACATTTAGAAAATAAAGAAAATTCTTTACAAACGGAGTTAGACAACACGATTTGGAAACAAATTCAGCAGCATTCGCTTCTAACTAGCATCGCCTCCTCATTAATAATGTTTATAGTCATGATATTAATTATTTTTTATGGTCCTCAGGTCATCATGTGGGTACGAGCCAGGGTCAGCAGCCGACCCGCCCCAGTTCCCGCCCGTCCCGGCCCCGCCAGACGGGCTCCTCCGAAGCCCGAGCGTCAGCGAGCCAGGCCCAACCAACAGGACGCAGAGCAACCCGGATGCAGCCTAGAGATGACTGAGCTACGTCAAATACGGCCGCTTCCCTGAGAGACGCCAATATGTTCAGAGAACAGAATTCATGCATCAGCAACCTAAATGCATTTACGCAAATCAACAATTGAGAGCAAGCTCATCTTGCAGTTTACACGTACAGCATACAAAGAAAATGTATAGTAGTGTGCTGTACGTGATATTTGTATATATAGCATTAGGAAGTAAAATAAATTAGATACCAATTGTCCGTTGGTGTTTCACTACCTCTTTTACCCGACCCCATGCGTGTTCAGGGCTACTCTCTGAGCGTATGGTCCCATCCAACCACTTAGACTAAGCTCCTCTTACTGTGGCGAAGACACCCTCAAGCCCTTAATCGGTCAACTGAGCCTGGTTGACTGGCAGTAAGAAAACCACCACTCCCCGACACCCCGTTCCTCCCCGTAGGAATCCATCTGTTACCTTAGGTCTCCTGGTAACAGATATCCCGCTACAAGTCGTAGGTTAAGGTGTTAGGTTAGGGACTTAGGGCAGTAGGCTCCCTAGTCATAGTCAACCCTTAGCTGTACGCAGTCTGTGCAGACACACGCTGGATAGTTAACTTACTTACCAATTACATTACCAAACTTACTTTACTTACTTACCTTACTTACCTACCTAACTCTATACAAATATAACTAATTTGTATAGTCCACCCCACCAGGGGTCCCTAAGCCAGTGTGTGCCTGTACATAGCGCCCCATACAAATGAGGTGCAAAGTTAACGCAACCAACCCGTTTGTTGTATGGGAGCCCCCCTTAAATATTTATTTTATTTTATTTTTAGTATTTGTTGTTATAGCGGCAATAGAAATACATCATCTGTGAAAATTTCAACTGTCTAGCTATCACCGTTCTTGAGATACAGCCTGGTGACAGACGGACGGACGGACGGACGGACGGACGGACAGCGAAGTCTCAGTAATAGGGTCCCGTTTTTACCCTTTGGGTACGGAACCCTAAAAATTAGCCAAGTCTCGATGGAGCTGCTTGTTTATCTCTAAAAAGTAATGAAATCTAGACAAAGTCATACCAAGTCTAAGGTTCCTTACTGCGATTTCTTTATTATTATAGTTAATGTTGTGTGACTTGGCCGTTGAAGGGTACACAAGGGTACAAAACCAGGTGCTCCATGACACCATTGCACCAATCTGTGTCTGTCAGAACCGCTATAAGTCAATTTTGTTTACACGTAATGTTATATCTGTTGTAACTACCTATGTTTGTTAAGCGAGATAATAGCCCATACTGGTGTACCCTTCAATGGCCTAGTCACACAACATTAACTATAATAATAAAGAAATCGCAGTAAGGAACCTTAGACTTGGTATGACTTTGTCTAGATTTCATTACTTTTTAGAGATAAACAAGCAGCTCCATCGAGACTTGGCTAATTTTTTACAGAATGTTTTTGGTGGGATTTACTTAAACTTTTCGTTTTAGAACATAAAGGAAATGTTGTATTAAAAAATATGCCTATAGAGGTAATACAATAGTTAAAGTAGTGCTAGTAGAAATTAAAAAGTGGAAATACTGTAGTGTCGTCCCGTTTTCTTACACTGATTAGTTAGGGACGGCAGTACAGTATTTCCGCATTCTATAATTTCTACTCTTTTATGTCATACTGTAATTTGCATTGATCGGCACGGCCCGTGGAACACCGCGGGTTTCGTATAGAGATTTAACAATGAAAATAATTATAAACCCGCGATCTTGATTGAAAAAAAATATGTTCTGTTGTGTGTAATATAATTATGTTAAATTTATATTTATTAAGTACAATCATGTTCGTGTTTTTTACGCCGACAACTACGATGTTGCACGGGCCGTACCGATCACTCGACTTGCGACATACTTTACCCCACGGCTTTACCCCATTATGCCTTAAATACGTAGGTACATAAGAACATTGCTTGTGTTAGAGAATTAATGGTAGTAACAGTATTGTGCCCGAACCCAAAGCTATAGAGCTACTGCAATTCAGTTAGTGTAAAAGTTTAATTGGCAGTAACTTAACTATACGACCGAAACAAATGGGCAACAAAATTCTGAAACATGTTAGTACTGGCCAGGCAGGGTTCAGGACGATCCCAGGTAACACACAGACTGTATGAGAGCTTTTAAAGCCATTATAACCCTAATTTAAGCTGTATAAAGGCTGTATAAGTGATTATGGAGCCCGTGCGGTACCTTGGATTGAGCACCATTCTCAATTGCTACTGAACAAAAATCTACAGATCTCACATTACGCGCAACTATCAAAGACATTGAAAATGTAATTTAGAAATATTTGACAAACTGGGGGGTAATTCGACCAATTTTAGAGAGATGATGGAGATCTCTCTATTTCATCGCCATCCGTCACTTTTGACGTTGTCCCTACTTGACAAGTGGCGATATCCTTAGAACATCGCAACTTCATCAATACGGTCGCGCTTAAATTTGCGTTTTCTTTGTATGTGAGGGCATAAATAACAGGCGCATACTTTAACTTGACCGTGTAGTGCGTGAAATTAGTCAGTTACGTTACGTTTCGTTCAAAGCAGAAATTCATGAATAGTATTTTTGACAATCATTATCGCCTTCCTATTTCCAAAATTGAGATGAGATATGTCACTTGAAGCTTATCGCATTTTAATGACAGTTCAAAGGCGCTATCACTGTGTCTAATACAGTTTTGACGTTTTGAGATCTCTCAAACGGCATTCTCGAATTAGGTCCCTGTTTTCTGACCTCGCGCGTAAGGGAACCGCTACCGCCTAAATTTTTTGACCACCCGCCTCCTAAGATAGCTCAAACTGTAGCTTAATTCAATTCCGAGTTTTTTTTGTTTCTTGAGTAGAAAGCTCAGAAAAAGAGTAAAGTATAAGGAAATTCTAGATCGAAGACAAAGAAAAAAAAAATTCTTCTTTTTTTGAAATTATAGTTTCAAAATTTACCGACCGATTCTAAGAATTGACAACATTTCATATTTTTAAGACTATCATTTTATTACTTTTCTGAATTCTGCTTAAAAAGATGAAGTAATCACTGTTTTTATTTATTTTCTGAGATGATTATTTATTGTATTATTAATTTATAAAAACATACTCATTTTAAAATGTGGCAACACCAAAACCAGAACTTAATGGAAAGGTTACTTTAGTCGGTTTTCTTATTAAAAAAAAACTTAATAAAGCTCGGTATGCATCTGTCATCTGTCAACGTCAAATAAAAAAAATATATATGTTTTCGTTTTTTTTTTCTTTTTTTTTTTATTTGACGTTGACAGATGACAGATGCATACCGAGCTTTATTAAGTTTTTTTTTTTTTTTTTATTAGAATTAGAATATGTTTTCGCTCTTTGGTTTAGACAAAAACCCTTATTCAGCCCGTATTGTCTTAGATTGCAGTTATTTGATGTATTTTCTTATATTTCTTTAAATACAGAAGAATAAATTCAAAGATTTTTTTTTAAGGTACACGACATAAAGCCCTGTCGATCTCTATATTAATTTCCACCTGTTATAAATATGAAATGTTGTCAATTCTAATTGCAGTTTGAAGCCCCCCGGCAGACGCACATTTTGACGTACTACGACATAAAAGAGTAGAAATTAAAAAGTATTAGCAATACCTTCTAAGAAAAAAAAAGACACAGTATTGCCACTTTTCTTGTCAGACCTACTACCTGATTAAGTTAAATTTAAGCGCCTAATATCTATAGCGTCGCATTATAAATGAGGCGCAAACTTAACGCGACCGGGTCGGCGAAGCGGTATATCGCCATGCACTTCATAATCATTCGTATTATAAGCACGTTAGGTAGCGTAATCTCTGTCCTGTTTTATCCCTGACTTTCAGAGGATACTTGGTCCCGTAGCCAACAAGCTGCAGAAGCCCTATAGAGCTCTTATAAGTATACTGCTAATTTAATCTGAATAAAGGCTATATAAGCGCTTTTGCAGGTATTTTTGCTGGTCTTATTCACACCACGCATATACATAATACGAGTATTGGGTGCTAAGTAACTGTATCAGGGTTAACAAGCAAAACACAGTTAATTTTCAACAGACTCAACCGCTCGCTCGTTTATTTCACTTGTTAGTTTCAGAGGGGTGAGCAAGTGGTTGAATCAAGTTGTTTCAACCAAGCGGTTAGCGGCACTTGGAGCAAAGTTGAGCCACAATAAATACGTCGCTGCAACGCTCCGGCAACTTCTGAGTTGGACCGAGTTGTATCTCAATTAATTCCGCCATTTTGCATCTCGCTTCGGAATTCGGGGGCAAATATTTTTATTCAGTTTCTGGTTATTAGCATCGGCGCGGCGCGCTGGGGGTTGCGTTAAAACGCATACATGTACATTTTGGGTAGACGATGGACAGGGATGGTAAAATGCGAGCAAACTGGATTGAAATAACTTATGACAACCAGTGACGACTTTTGCACTTTAATGAATATTTTGCTCGCATTTTACGAACTCTTATAGTAGGTATTTTATGCAATCGTTGCACAATGAAGGTTCTTAAAGTCGAGTACCGCGTTAAGGTCACGAGGCTTGCCGAGTGGCCTTAGTAAGGTACGAGATTTAAGACCTAATTGTGTAACTATTGCATACAATACTTTTTATACGAGCAAAACACAGAAAAACATTTTTTAATACAGTTGCTCAAAAAGTGGTACTTTTCGTAGCTGCAAATCGTGCGAAAAGTTGGTTATTTCAAACTAGTGCTTTTTACTTTTCAAATTTTTTTAATTTTCTGTTGTACTAACATGTCATGTCTCATACATCCAAAAAAAGGTCAATCACTTTCCGACTTTATTTATTACGTCATTGCATTGCAAGTGTATGTGGGACTGCGGGTGTGGAAATAAAAGGATCGTCTTATGGAAACACTATTTTATTTAATTAAACTGCAGCACGCGAAAGCACGTCCATCGGCCATATTTTAAAATCTAACCTACATCCGTCCTATGTATCCCTCTCGCTCACACTCAAACATTCTATCTCTTTCATTCGTTCCGTTCTAAGCATCCATCGTTCACGCATCCTACACTCGGCCAGCCTGCTCTTGTCTGCCCCAGACATCATGTGAAATCCCATCACCCATGCAACCACAGCTGCTCAATAATATGATGCTCTGTTGAGCGGCAAGCGTGCCGAATGCTACAGCTAATACGTAATAACTAATAATAATAATATGTAAACACGTTACACAAAGCAAAACTTAACTATGGTTATAGCAACAATAACATGCTAGAAGAGTGCATCCATCAAACAGCAAAACATGGGAAGAACATAGCATGTTATCAATATTGATACAAAATGTAGTATAGTGAAATTATCTCTAAATCATAACATAACACTGTATAGGTAAAAATCAAGACTATTGAACGTTATTTGTTAAGTTATTGCAGAAATACACTTAAGCAAAATATGGGAAGAATATAGTATGTTATCAACATCAATACACAAAACAGTATAGTGAGTTATCTCTTGGCATAACATAACACTTTTAAGCAATAAAAAATCAAGTTTGTTGAACATTATTCATTAAGTTATTGCAGGGATACATTTTAAGCGTTGTTTTAATTTAAATATAAACATGACACATTTGTTGACTGTATGACACATGAAAAAACATTTTAGTGCAATGAGTTCTTTTCATCAACACACACAAACACATTCATCTCTTGCATTCAATCACATTTACCATACGTAACTTACCATCGACTAATCGATGTCTTCAGTGGCATCAGGCCATCGTTTCATATGATCTGCGGAGGTTGAAGTCTTGCCAGGTCCCTCAGCTAGCGGGTCTGCCTTCTCCACATCATATCGATCGAGCCTCTTCACTTTTGTGATGCGATATGGTCCCAAATACTTCACTTTTAATTTTAATCCCGGACCAAACTGAGTACGCTTTATGGCAACCATTTCACCTAGTTGGTACTTGGAGCTATCCTTCCTATTTTTATCATACGTTTTCCTGTTTTCTTCTTGCACTTTAAGTATCTGTTGTTTAGCCCTTATTCTAAGGTCGTCTCTGTCCTGCATATAGTGATCTCTCTCTTCTTGTTGTAATAAGCTATAAATTTTGATTTCTTCCTGTCTCTTCATCTTTTTTCCTATTAACATTTCGAATGGTGTAGTGCCTACGCTCCTCTGATAGGTACTATTAATTACCATTTGTACTTTACCTACGTGTCTGTACCATAATCCTGGTTTTTCAATACATAACTTGGTAAGTATAGGTACAATTATCTTCTGTATCCTTTCCACTTGACCGTTACTGCGAGGAACGCCTGTGGTAATGTGAACACAGTCTATGTTTTCGTCTTCACAGTACTGATGGAAGTCTTGACTGGTGAAGGCTGTGCCACGATCGGTGATAATCCTATCTGGATTTCCAAATGTCTGCTGGTGAGTCCTGAGCTTGTTCAGTACCTCAGCTGTAGACGTACTTTTACAGGGGAAAAGCCACACAAATTTCGTAAAGGCATCTATCATAGTTAAAATATGATTGTACTGCTTACGTGTATCCGTCATAGGTCCAACATGATCGAGATGCAGCGTACTTAATGGAGAGTCACCTTTATCGATGGGGTTGAGATACCCTTCCTGCTTTCCTTCTTTCTTATTGGCCAGTAAGCATGGTATGCACGTCGTTATGTACTCTTCTACTTTCTTACCTATCTTATCAATGTAGTAATCTTTGCTTATCAATTCCAGTGTTTTCTTTTTTGCAAAATGACCATGGTCATGTGCTCTTCTGATAATCTCAGTCTCCATCTTGGAGGGAATAACAAGCTGCTGTTCTGTGCCTTTGTATAGCAATCCGTTGCGCAATGTGTAGTCTTTGTATGTCATACCTTCATTTAAAATTCTCATTATCGCGTTCAGGCCTTCGTCACATTCCTGGGCGCGCCGTACATCGCTATGAAAGTCAGATGTGATCACTGTTACATATGGGTTTCTGCTCAGCGCATCAGCGTGTCTCATTCTTGTACCATCACGGTGTTCAATCGTGAACGTATAGTCTTGTAGTAGTAAAACCCATCGTGCTACTCGTGTAGAAAGAGCCAGATCCTTTTTATTCAGTGTTAACTGGAATGCTTTGCAATCAGTCACAATTTTGAACATTCTTCCATACAAGTAATGACGGAACTTCTTTACACCTTCTATTATCGCAAGGGCTTCTAATTCATAGCTCGTGTACCGGCTTTCAGCTGATGTAGTCCGTCGACTCATATAATGTACTGGGTGAAACTCACCATCATCATCTTTCTGCATTAAAATCGCAGAATATGCTACACAACTAGCGTCTGTGTGCAGTTGTGTCTCAGCTCCTGGATTGAAAATCTTGAGCACAGGTCCTGTAGCCAACTTCATCTTAAGCTCATTGAAGACTCTCCGATGCTCTTCAGTAAACACAAACTTGGTGTCCTTCTTCATCAGGTCTGTGAGAGGATGCGCAATCATAGCGAAATTGGCAATGAACTTTCTAAAATAGGAACAGAGCCCCACGAAGCTCTGCAGCTGCTTAACATTCTGTGGCTCCGGAAATTTAGTTACAGCATCAGTCTTTCCGGGCGATGGCATTACTGAACCATTTTCTATCACATGGCCAAGGTATTCTACCTTCCTGACAAGCAGTTGACACTTCCGCCAGTTGATTTGCAAGCCATACTCTGATGCTATCTTCAAAACTTCAGCTAGGCGCTCTGCTGCCTGTTGCTCGTTCTCTGCGGGAATTAAAACATCATCAATAAATACTATTACAATTCCTCTTGTGATTAAATCCCTGAATATGATCGTGATGAACCTCGTAAAGACTTTAGGACAGGTTGTCAGCCCAAAAGGAGCCCGAAGAAACTCATATTGTGATGTCATAGTGACAAAAGATGTGTATTTAATTGAATCCTCGTGTACCCGTAGATGAAAGAAGCCATTCTTGAGATCTAGAGCACTAAATATCTTAGCTGAGGCCAATTTATCGATGTGATCCTCAATTAAGGGAAGTGGGTATTCATCTTTCACAATCTTGCTGTTAATTTTCCTGTAATCGATACATACTCTAAGGCTGCCATCTTTTTTCCGTACTAACACTAAAGGACTAGAGTACTCTGAGAAACTCACCCGTATAATGCCATCATTCAACCACTCTTGTATCTGCTTGTCTACCTCTTCCTGCTCCTTAAGCGATATACGCCGTGGGCGCTGAGCCACGGGCGCATCGTCCTTCAAAATAAGTTTCAACTCAATCGGCGCCTCCTTCGTCTGGCACGGTGTGTAGTTCTCAACTAACCTCGTCACTTTCTCTTTAACTGATGCGTCGCTCACGTGACCTAAACAATCGACAGAACAAGAAAAACATTTTACATCATTCAGCCACTCACTACTCGGATTCATCCACACAGAATTTCCTTTCATAACAGTTACAACATTACACAAAAACTCATTGCCCAAAATGATCTCAAATGGCATACAGTCTTTAGGTACTAAGTAAAACACGGTTCCATCGTAAACATTGCCGTCAATTTCGATACACGTTGTAATTTTGCCAAAAGATTTCACCTGAGCGTGTCCGAAACCAATCATTGTAATCCTCGAACTGTCGTCGTAAGCTGGTAATTGAAGTTCGCGATAGCGTTCAATTGACAAAAGATTTACATCACTACCACTATCCACTAACGCTGATAACACTTTATCCGAAATACGTATATTCTTTAAGGGTTTACTTCCAATATCAGCATGAAGAATAGATTTGTTTACGTTCTGCATAATCATCACGTCTCGATTTCTATGCTCAGACGCCATCATGGATGTCTCGCCGTTGTAGCCAATCGCAGCCGCACTAGTGATGTCACACGCGTCATTTTGATTCGGTAAACTAGGGATGTTCCGTTCCGTTTCTTCACCGCTATACAAAGTCCCTGCCACAGAGTTGAAGTAAACTTTCTTCGAGTGAAGTTCGTCCCTTGATGCAGTGTTGCCATCATAACGTCTGCTTCCGTAATTTGCACGTCGTTGATGTTCCGTTGTCGGCTTGTGCTGATTTGTTTCCGCCATCTTGCGCAATTTGCATTCTGCTGAAACATGGCCAAAAAGGTTGCAATTGAAGCACTTACGGCCTTGCGCTTTATGAGGACACTCCGTAATGATATGATCTTTCTCCCCGCAGGCATAACATCGTGTTGCAGGTGTTCTTGCAGGCCTCGATCTTGATGAACTGGCTTGAATTTTATAGTCTTGCTTCGTTTTAGATGACTTGGCTTTTTGCTTCGTTCTCATTTCCTCGTACACTAACAGCTTTTCTTTTAATTCCGAATAGTTCTTAATGCCATATAGTATCACTTTATTCTGCTCATCATCTTGGATTCCGTCGACAATATACTTAATTGCCACATAGTCTGCAATTTTCCCTTGCTTGCCTAGCGCCTTCATTGTGAACATGTAGTCGATACAAGACTCGTTTTCTCCTTTACGCCTCGCACACATCATTTCGTGTATGGTTTTGCTGTCGATGGTGTCCGGAAATTCCTTCTTTATAGCCCCTTTCAAGTCGTCCCATTTAGCGAATACCTTCTCGGATCGTAGCCATAATGCAGCGGTGCCGGTCATAGAACGCCGCGCTACCAGAAGTCGCTGTGTCGGAGTCCAGCCAAATATCTCCCCATTGTCGTCGATCTCCTTCATCCACGCAGAAACCGTGTAAGCTTTATCTTGGCCGCTGAACTTGGGTATCAACGACTCGCCGAACTGCAGCATGTTGTGTACCGTTACCTCGTCGTCGTCGCTCATGTTGACGATGATGCAGTTTCGTGGAGTTGCTGCCGGATGAATTCGTAATCTTCGTTAGCCTCGTAGTTGTAGTACTTCGTAAAATCGTCGTTAATCTTCTTTCATCGTCGTACGGACCGGTACATAACCTCGTTCGAACACACGGTCGCGTAAAATCGTCATCCACTTATTTCCACGCGCAATCCCGGACGAGCCCCCATATGTGGGACTGCGGGTGTGGAAATAAAAGGATCGTCTTATGGAAACACTATTTTATTTAATTAAACTGCAGCACGCGAAAGCACGTCCATCGGCCATATTTTAAAATCTAACCTACATCCGTCCTATGTATCCCTCTCGCTCACACTCAAACATTCTATCTCTTTCATTCGTTCCGTTCTAAGCATCCATCGTTCACGCATCCTACATGTATATCTTATAATTATGCTTAAAATATTTAAATTGCATACTGGATCAATCAAAGGGTTTCTATTAAATTATATACAAAAGCGGTTTTAATAATTTGTCTGAGTGACTATTATTGAGCAAATGAGTATTATGCGTGACCTAAAAAAATTAAAAAGAAAGTATTGTTGTGACAATAGTATTAAGCGTGACCCACGCGCTGCTTTATAAATTCATAATAATTATGAATAATCGCTATTTTTATGTATAAAATACATATTTATTTACAATTATATGAAATGTAAAGAACTAAAAACAGATTCACGATTTTTATTGTTTCGAATCAATTAAATTACTGTGTAACATTATCATATCTCTTCTGAAATATTAAAACTACTTCTTTTGATTTGGCTGAATGATGACAGCCGACGCCATCTTAAAAAAAATATTACAATTAAAAGTAAAACTTTCATTTTCATTCAGTATTGTTTTAATTATATGTAAATGACACGTAAGATTTATAAAATAAGAGTTTTTGATAGAAAATGATGGATTATCAGAATAGATTTAACACCGCCCTATATAGCGAGCCAAGGCAAAAATTGCAAGTAAGAGTATTTTACCCGCAAAATCGAAAGAGAAATTACATTGCCGTCTATGAACATTTTATTGGCTGGAAACGAGAAAAAGAGAATTATTAACAACTTGAATAAAACTTTAAACTTACCAGCAAAGGCCTTAAATGCGACCCTTCACAATTACTCTAAAAATTGTAGGTATTACTCTTAATTTTTATCAGACAGAAATAAATATAATTGCCCCTTTCAATTACTGTTTTAAATTTGTATTATTGCAATTTTTCGCAAATGTATTAAAAAACGTTGTTTGGTACACGTGTGGAAGTGTCATTTTAACTCGTCCCGAGTCTTGACCCTCGCCTTGCGGCTCAGGCCAAGACTCCTCGGGACTCGTTCAAAATGACATACTTTCCACACTTGTATCAAAAACTACTATTATACTTAAATCGTCATTCACCACTATGAATTTTTATTTTTGATGTAACCTTTTTCGTTCAACTAAACTGACCTATTACAAAAAAAAACATGATCGCGATGGTCATGGCGGGTGCCTCGTAATTGGTAATTTTTTTTGACAAGTAATTTCAATCAATCAGTGAACAGTAGCGTGCTTTTTTTTAAATCAAATATGCTGATGTTTTTTTTTTGAAATTATTAGAGTTCATTAGAGAGATTTCTTATGAATATTAAAGTTCTGTAGCGGGTACCAGAGAGTATAGAATTTTGGTACAAGATTAAAAAGTGCTTTATTGTGATTTTGTCTGTGAAATTATAATTGACAGATTAAAGTACGCGAGTATAAAAATATCTATGCAGGTATTTCAAAGCCAGGCCAATCGAAAGGTTACCATGGGTTACCAGTTATAACTATAAAAAAAATGAAAAAAAAAACCGACAGAACGAAGTCATCATTCACGATGGAACTTCTAATAATTACAAGTATTTAGCCTTAAAGTAGTCACTGTCAGTTGTAGTTACTTTAAGGGTCAATTTAAATATAAATTTGTAACGGTTGTCTGGACGAGATCGCTCTTTAGCCTTAAGACCTTCTGTTGTTTACCTCTAATTTTAATTTCTTGTGTATCTTTTATGAGGTGTGTAATAAAGAGTACCTACTTGTTTGGTATTTTGTTATGTGATACAAGTGAATTTGTCACTTAATAGGAGGTTCCAACCTTATTCTGGTAAACCCTAATCTGTGTAACTGAATAAACATTTTCATTTTCATTATGTTCCGTTTGTTATAGTATTGTATGTGCTTACTTCTCATCTATAATTTTATCTATACACCCTTTAATACGAACGGTATCGTCCATATTTTCTGGGTATGCCCGATCCATTTTTATCCAACTAATTTCGGGAATATTTAAGTGGTTCCTATTGATGGCCCTGATGGAACGTCTGCAGTATTTTCCTCCCTCAAAGGGTTCCCATTCATTCCTTACATTAAAGGATCCTTAAGTGATCGCTTATTTTCAAAAGAAACTGAGTTTATAGAAAAGCACAAAGCAATGTTTGGAAGGTTATTGACATTGGAAGTGATTGGGAGTTTTAAGGGTTGCTATAGTACAATTTTTTTAAACTAAGCTCATCCACTTACCTGCATTCACAATGGCATTGTGTCTAATACAATCCTATCTGCTTTTGTTCTCGTAAGTGCCAACCAGTTACTTACAAAAAAAGGTTATAACTACTTTTCGTTCCGTTTCGCCGTCAAAATAAACATTGTTCGGTTCATGACGCATTGGTGTAAACTGTAATGTTATGTAACCTGTTTTGCAATAAATAAATAAATAAATTGCGTGGATATTCAATTTTCATCCTGATTCCTTGTTCAATAGGTTTAAAATGGTTGATGATGAGAGTTCATAGTCCTTTTCCAAGAGAATACGTTCTTGTGGGGAGTCGGACGGTTGTAAAATTCCAAAAAAGTTATGATTACCATTATTCTGTTAGTGTATTTTGTAGTTTCATGTCCAAGGAAATAGAGTCGATAATCTATATTACTAACCTTCCAAGGTGGTTACAATCTGCTTTTACTACGAGCTCGCTATCTTAATTTGTGGTTTGCCACTCAATGGTATTCAGGGGTGTGTAATGATCGATATAAAAATAAATGGTAAAAGTATGTTTGATATAACAACATTTGGTATAACAATATTTGGTATAATGACTCATTTGATATAATAAACGTTTGGTATAATTTCAAAATATCTATTTTTATTTCGTATACTTATCATTTGGTATAACACTTATTTCCTATAACCATCATATGGTATAATGTTCATTAGGTATAACAACATTTGGTATAATTTCATATGGTAAAATTTCACATGGTATAATGTTCATTTGGTATAACAACGAATTGCGTTTTATTTACCTAACTCAAACTTTTCTTTCGTTTTGTGTTAGTGCTCGTACCTAACCTTTTTTTTCCTCTTCTTTTTTTTCCACTTTTTTTCCCTTTTTTTTCACTTTTTTTCCTTTTTTTTCCTTCTTTTTTTTCTATCCTAACCTAACCTAACCTACGTTTCTAATTGAACTTTCGGTTTAAGTTTTTTTTAATCCGGGGGGCTTCGCCCCCCTATTTCTCTATACCCTAAACTGTATGCCATTTTAACGTTAGATAAAATAAACGTTATACCATAAATTCATTAGACGAAATAAGCATTATACTTAAAGAATGTTATATTAAATGTTATTCGATAAAATGATCAGTATATGAAACAATAATTATATCAAATGTTGATATATTAAGTGTTGTTATATCATTCAATAATTATATCAAATGAGCGTTATACCGACTGAAATTATATCAAAAGTTGTTATAGCCATCGTTGCGCACCCGGTATTCAGTTCTTAAGTAAGTATAACTTCGATTATCTATGTATGACAACAACTGGTCATAAATACATTCATAACAAATAAATCATGTGCAAAGGCTATAAGTTTGCCCCGTCTCCGTCCCTCGCCCCTAATAGGGATCTCTTCCAGTTAACCTTTGAGCAACTGAAGGAATAGCTATTCCAAGAAAATAGGCAAACTGCGTACAAACAAGACATCTATATATTATATACCTACTTAATAAAACTATGAGTACCTAAACTAAGTAATAATTAATCACATATATTATACTATTTGACGACGTGGTAGGCGCAGTGGTTAAGCAACCGCCTACTGAGCCGGCGGTCCTCGCTCGGTCTCGCTCACTCGATATGCCACCGCGCTCGGATCTATCGCTCTACCGCTCGCCGCGCCGCTGGTCCCGCAAAGTCATGGCATCTCTATTACCGCGCTATATCGCGATGCGCGACCTTAGCACCAGCACCTCTAGCATAACTGTCATACGCGACTTTTTATCGTGCGAGATAATTGCCCGTCTCTTTCTGTGCTGTAATGTGAGAAAGTGACGGGTAGCGCTATGTTGCGCGACAAAGAGTCGCGTAGTATAGTTGTTCTAGACGGGTGGGAAAGACCCGGAATGACCTCCTTAAAGGATACTTAATGAAAAATGCAAAAGAATTTAAATATCGTAGATTTTAAAGTTACTCTTTACCATAAACGGACTAGCTGCAAACTTTCACAATCCAAACCCCATTCAGGGCCTAATGACGACTCTAGAGTTGCACTTCGTCAGAGACTTAAGAGGACATATCACTGCTCCTTTATTTATTCAGTTTTAAAGTCGTGTATTGCACTGAGATTAAGGTGTTACATACAGTGATCTGTCGGACCATGATTTCCTGTAAGGGTACTTTTCCTATACTATCAGTTTACGTTAAGTTTGCACCTGGTACCAATGGCGTCGGATAAAAATGAGGTCCAAACTAAACTTAACTGGGTTAAACAAATTGAGGTCTAGTTCTCCTCTGTTTCCTCCTCGAAAACATAACCAATCTTTACAAAACTTTAGAATAGGAGAGAAATTTTCTGTGTCAGACCGTTTAGATTTCTGCTCAAATTATTATAGTTGGTGTACTAGGTGTCCTTATGCGGCGAAAATTTGTCCAAAAACAGACGCATACTACACAAGTGGTATAATAAATAAGGGACCTATCAGACAGAGAGCGGTCGCGCGGTCAAGCGGACAGTCAAATTGTGATTGGTGCGCAAAACTAACCAGACTTGAACGCTTGACCGCGTGACCGCTTTCTGTCTGAGAGGTCCCTAAGCTCAAAAATCTGAACGGTCCGCCACAGAACATTTTCTTCCTATTCAGATTCTCAAATTTCGTAAAGACGACGCGGTTGGCTCAGTTTGTAAGCACTTGCCTACTGAGCCGGCGGTCCTGGGTCCGAATCTTGGCCAGGGCAAATATTTATGTGATGAACTCGAATATTTGTGCTTGGGTCATGGATATTATCTCATCAGGATAAATTCGTTATATATACGAATTTCATGGAAAAGTGAGCGGTGATATTTCCTCTTAATATTTTGTCGACTTGCTACGAAGGCGCACTTAAATTATTTACAAGACCGACTTCTTGCAATGTAGGTCACCTGGATAAAATATATATAGTCTTCCTTACTTGGTTCATTTAGTAAACAAATGTATAAACCAAAAAGTGCATGTTGTTCCCAAAACTGCATTTATTTTACATAGAAATCTCCCGCGAGCCTCAGACACATTAAAATACATACGAAATGGGAAAAATCAAGTCGTAGAAGTCGAATATCGTGGATTGACACTTATCAATGTCAAAATGTCAACGGTTTGACATTGGCAAATACCAACCATCAAGATCAACAGTATTTTTTCATGGACATCCAAAAATTATACCAGGCCTATTCCGTGCATTTTATTCCATGAATTCCAGAATAAGGTTTGATTCAACTAAAATGATTCAAAATTACATTACTTTCATGAGTATTAAATTAATTCTAGGAGCAAACTTCAATCCAATGTTAGTCATATCAAACCTAAAGTATTGTGGACAAGGACTGACAATATTTGATTTATTTTAGATGGCATGAATTACTATCGATGCTGATCTTTACTTAAGAGCGATCTCTTCCAGTCAACCTTATTTAACATTGTGAGAGATTTCAGAAACATTACTCTAAAACTAAAAGGTTATTAGTGTTAGCCTGAAAGACGTTTTAATGACTGTAACCTCTCTTGAGCGGCTTAAGCACTAATGGTCCGTATTCACAAGTCTTAATGTTACCTTTAATAGTTTAATATTCTTACCCCAGACCGGTCTTAGCTCCGAGTAGACATTGTTTTTAATCCCCGACGAAAAAAGAGGGGTGTTATAAGTTTAACGGGTGTAGCTGTGTATTGGTGTATCTGTGTGTCTGTCTGTAGCATCGTAGCTCGCAAACGGATGGACCAATTTGAGTGCGGTTTTTTTTGTCGAAAGACATGTGCGACGAGATGGTGTTTATGCGTGATTGTAATAGGACCAGTACTTTCCTAGATATTCAGCTTGAATTGGATCAAGTAACAAGATCTCTGCCAATATTTGAAGCTAGAAACTCTACATTTTCTAGTTATATTCAGTTCAGTTAGTTGCTTTTTCTATATCACTCTGAATGATGGTCTCATGATGGCCAGCAACTTGTGTCGAGGGTGTCTTACATTTTTTTATTTAGGTTATTATTTATTTATTCCACAAAACAAACAGTTAGTTGGTCCAAATAGCGGATTTAATGTTAAAAAACTCTATTATGAAAACGCCTTTTAAGCACTAAGCTAAGCTATATAAATCATACCGTTATGGGTTATTGGTCAAGAAAAACGCATTTATTTGTGAAAAATCATCCACTTAACGTCGCAAAGAAAAGTAAAAGCCCTTCAATTCCAGACAGCCAGCTCGAATGAAGTGGAAAACTAAATTGCAGTCGCATGAGTAATCTTACATTAAGATCTTAATAGCGCTTTACACAGCAAATGCTTAGTACCTATCGCATAAATTAATTAAAGGTATTTACATTTAGGTTACAGAAGAACAAGAATTGTGAAATGGAGACTTTTAATTTGAAGTTAAAATATCATCGTGGCCTCATCAGTGCTAGCCTTTTATGTAAGCGACTATGTAACTGAAAATAAAATAATTCGGTTGTGACTCATTTTGTCGTTTAATCCATTAAGCAAATTAAAGTAAGTAATGGTATCAGAGGCACACTTTAAGGGAAATGTAACATAAAATATGCACACGAATGGCCGAAATGGGGTCGCATTTTTCCAACAGACCGTAATGTTTTAAGCTTGGTGCTATGTTGTTGTTGCTTTCCGAGTTTTATCCGAGCTCATGTACCCAGGTTACAATTTGTTCAGTATAAGGCTACCTGTACACAGAACTGGAACAGAGCGGAGCGGAACGGAGCGGAGTTTTGGTATGGAAAAATGACCATTGGTATTTCGTCTTAAATATAATATTTAAGGCTGCCTGTTCACTGAAGCGAACCTATCTGGCTGCGTCTTTGTGCAAATTTTCATTTGTCCGAAAGTATTTTTTTCTCGAAACGCTTAATATTTTCAGGATCTTATAAACATTGTTTTTAAGAACCCATTAGGTTAGGTTAGGTTTATTTTATAATTATTCTAAAAAATAAACAGTTTTGAAAAAAAATGGCTTTCAGACAAATGAAAATTTGGCGATACATTACAGATGGGAAACAAAAATTTGTGTTTCAGATAGGTAACAGGGTCCAGATTTAAATGCTCTTCTTTCGGCTTGCACAAAAATGCAGCGAGGTAAGTACGTTTTCTCCACTTCACTTCAGTAAACAGGCAGCCTTATATTTAAGAGGAAATACCAGTGCTCATTTTTCCATAGCAATCGAGGTTTCGTTATCGTCCGTTTCCTCCTCCGAAACTGAACCAATAATTATTAAATCCATACTAATATTATAAATGCGAAAGTGTGTCTGTCTGTCTGTCTGTCTGTCTGTCTGTTACCTCTTCACGCTTAAACCGCTGAACCGATTTAGATGAAATTTGGTATATACATAGTTTCAGTCCCGGGGAAGGACATAGGATACTTTTCATCCCGAATAAATTTAGTGTTCCCGTGGGATGAGCGGGTAACACCGCGGGGCACAGCTAGTAAAAAATAAATAACTTAAATATTGAAATTTAGCCGGAACCGCCACACCGAATGGTAGACAGTTGCACTCCCAAACGGCGTCTTCGCTTATTTTTTACTAAATGTGCCACGCGTTGCTATGCGCTCATCCCATGGGAACACTATTTTTTTTTGGGATGAAAAGTAGCCCATGTATCAGAGTATCAGCTACCTTCAATACCAAAAGTTATCAAAATTGGTCCAGGCGTTTGAGCGTGAAGAAGTAACAAACACACTCACAAACTTTCACTTTTATAATATTAGTGTGATTATTGATTAATGTTTGTATAAGTTTTTATCTCTAAAAAAAACTATTTACATTTATTAACATTCAATTCAAATCTACTACTAAAATCTAAAACTCAAACATTCCTCAAATCAAATAAAACAAAAGAGGGCTAGACTAAACCGTCCCATCCCTGCCGGTGTAAAAAAGGTGCCCATTACGCTTGCCGCGTTGCCACGTTGAAACACGATAGACAACCTTTGCATCAAGAAGGACCCGGAACCTGCCTGAGCCAAGCGCCGCCCCAGCTCCATTAAAAAGAAACTACCTATACATTTAAATCTTGTATGTAACGTAGGTACATTGTGAGTCTCAAATAAACAATGCTTAGGGTGAAGGCAGGCGAGCGTAATTTGAGTCGCATAATTTCGGTCGCGCCATATAGGGCTCGTATAGAAATTATGTGATCCTATTAGGCCTACTTTTCGAACTTATTATGAATTAACTATGTCGGCATATCATGGATACGTAGCCTCTCACCTAAGATATGGCAAAATTCTGTGGGGAAACTTTGTGGATGCGCATGTAATTTTTAAAACTCAAAAGAAGTGCATTAGAGCAATATGTGGAGCAAATTTCAGAGACCACTGTAAGCCATTATTCCAAAGAAAGCGGATTCTTACATTACCAGCTATATATATTTATGAGATATGTGTTTATGTTAAGAAGAATATGTCGTCTATTAAAATGATTACAACCAATTCCAAACGTGGTGCATACAGAAACAAACTGATTCTGCCCAAAACAAATCTTTCACTTATCCAAAGGAATGTGCATGGCTGTACAAATATTTAACGCACTGACAGATTAATTTAAAGAACTGACACTTAAATTATTTCAGAAACAATTATTTGACTAGTTAATAGAACATTGTTATTATTCAATTGATAAGTTTATATCTAGTTGTAAATTATGACATGCACCAAATTGCAATATTATTAAATACCTATTTAGAATAAGTTGAACTGTCTTAAGTGTTATTAGTTCATTTATATTTATATCGACTGAATATTTAGAATTTAAGTTCCTGACATTGTGCACTATTTCTATTTAATTTTCATAAATTCGTAATTATTGTAAATCTTTCTTAAGTTTTTGCACGCCATTTTATGGTACAAACAAGTAATGGGATTCTATTATGATGTAACATCAATTGTATTTGTAACCTTTGTTTAATGCAAATAATAATTCTGATTCTGATTAAGTTAGTTATTAAAAAAAACAGCAATACTTAACTTGTTTTTGGAGTTTATTGGAGTTTACTCCTTAAGAATCGATTTTCATATATAAGCCCGGGGTATGAAAAATATGGGGTGTAAAATCGAACGTATCTGCCGTGCTAATTTAAAAAGTCGTATCTCAGTATACGATCGGGGTAAAAATACGACTTCGTAATTTAGCAGGTTATGCGTTAAGCGTTATAGACTAAGATCCCGATATAAAATAACCTTCACCGAGATGTTTATTTGATGAAATGTATTTTATATTTAATTTAATATGTCAATAATTATATTGCATATGGGTTGCCTAACAAATTTTAGTCCAGGGTATGTTTAATTAATAATAAAAAAAAATTGTTTTAAACATTTCACCGGTTTGATTAATATTAGATAAATTCTATACCAATCGAAAGTATGAAGCCCATAGAATATGCAAACGTTAGGTTGCCTATTCTTTTCCCGTCACAACTATTGGGTAGCCAGGTATAAACAGGTAAATCTATACCTACTAGCATTTTGCAAAGGTCTGATTGTTGAATTGAAATTAAATAATATTAAAGATTATTTAATTATGAATTTATCTAATAATCAAATCGGTGAAATGTAAAAAACAAAATTTTTTAATTTTAAACTAAACATACCCTGGACTAAAATTTGTTAGGCAACCCATATGCAATATATTTATTGACATTTTAAACTAAATATAAAATACATTTCATCAAATAAACATCTCTGTGAAGGTCATTTTATATCGGGAGCTTAGTCTATAACGCTTAACGCATAACCTGCTAAATTAAGAAGTCGTATTTTTACCCCGATCGTATACCGAGATACGACTTTTTAAATTAGCACGGCAGATACGTTCCAAAAATATAAGTATTGCGAGGATTGACGTTTGGTTGTCAAAGGCGACGGTTGGAAATTTTATCAAATTTTATTTTATTTATAAGTTAATTCAGTTTTAGAGTCCTTTTCGCTGTTTTTGCGATGAGTGAGTCAAGTCGAGGTGTCGTGAGTGATACGTCACTTTTAGAATGTGGGCAGCGGGCAGCTCCGTCGTGGCTATCTGAAGTGGAGTTTGATATTAGGCAGGGCCGAGTCAATCGGATATTGTATCGGACGCTGAGTCCATGTCGGATGTGCGGCATATAGCGGTGAAGCGTGCTTGTGGTCTGAGCGACGAAAGCTGTGGTTGTAGTGATAGTTTTATCACAATAGGCAGGAAACCTAAACGCTTGCGGGTTTTAGCAACCGCCAAAACGCAGCTGGAGCCGGACAGTGTGCCTGACAAGCTATTTGAAGTTTATACATGTAGGAACGGAACGTAAGGTGATAGGGTGAAACGGAACGCAAGTGTGAGTGAAGGATAGAGAGAGGTGCGAAAGGGACGGGGAGAATGGTTTGAACAGCAAACGCCGAGTGCACGAAGTTCTTATTAGAAAATACGGTTTAATTAGTTTTTGGAGTTAAATAATAAAACAAGTTAACTAAATAAGGTGTTTTTATTGAGGCAAATAGGAATCCCACACAATTTTGGTGTCCGAAGCGGGATTTGCCTCAATAATCGAAAAACGAAGTTACGACGGCGTGGTGTGGTCGCGCGAACACTACAAGCAACACCGGCGAAAGACGACGGCGGTGCAAAACGGTGATAAAGACGGCTGTTCTCCATTACTCCAGCTGAATCAAGAAGTAAGAAGTATCGTAAGCTGTATGAACGATCAGGACGAAGACGTTTTTTTCGACTTAGTTAGAATTTGAGTCGGCGAGCAAGCAAGACTCCAAGATGGCGGGCGAAAATGCTGCAAATAATATTAGCCTAATGACGGACATAACGAAGTTCAGCGGCGACGACAAAACGTACTCTTCAATAAAGTGGGCTGAAGATATCGCCGATAATGCCGAAATATTCGGTTGGTCAGAGGCTTAGAAGCTCGTGGTGGCGCGAAGGTCACTGGTATGCACGGCGAAATTATGGCTACAATCCGAAAAAACCTTTAAGAAGTACGACGACCTAAAGACGGCATTAATAAAAGAGTTCCCGGATTCCATAAACGCCAAGGAGATGCACGAGCTGATGTCGAGTCGTAAAAAGAGAAAAGATGAGTCGTACTACCAATACATGTTAGTCATGAAGGAGCTGGGTAAACGTGCCAAATTTGCAGACTACGTGGCAATAGAATATATCATCGACGGTATCCAGGATTACGAACCAAACAAATCTATTCTGTACGGGGCGACTACGTATTCAGTGCTCAAGGACAAACTCCGTTTGTATGAAAATATGAAGGCTAAATCGAAAAAAGAAGAAAGACCTATTAAACAAGAAAAAGATACGAAGCATAATAATTCATCATCATCGATTCGAAAACGCTGCTATAAATGTGGTGAAGAAAATCATTTGGCGGGAAATTGTACCAAAGGCATCAAATGTTTTCGGTGTAACGAGTACGGGCATATTGGTTCTCAGTGTCCGAGCGAGAGAAACGGCGGCGCTAGCGGCGTAGATCCGGCGGCCCGGAAGTTTAGAGAGATGCACATAAGCGGCGCAGGAGAGCGAGCGAGACAACAAGCAACTCAGTCGGCAAAGCAGGCAACAACGGCGGAAGCGCGGCGGCAGTCGGCCATGTTCGGACGGTCGACCAATGGCGAGGCGCGCTGCGGTGACGACATCATTATGGCCAATGGCGAGGCGCGCTGCGATGACGACAACATTATGGCCAATGACAACTGCGCTATGGCGTTGGCGGACGACAGCGGCCGACACGATGTAAACAAAGACGAAGATTCGACGAAAACGATGTTAAATAAGCCTATTAAGTTCATCAATTTGTGCGGAATTGAAGTGGAAGCTTTGATAGACACAGGCAGTGATATAAATCTCATCAATCGCGACGTGTACAACGAACTTGAGGTGAAAAAGTGTGACGACGACGACGCGGTGTTATCAGGACTCGGAATGTCAAAAATAAGATCGTGCGGCAAGTTTTACGAAAGTTTAACTATAGACAATAAGTGCTACAACGACGTTATATTTCATATTGTGCCTAGTAGCTGTATGCCATATAAAGTAATCTTAGGCCAGGAATTTCTAAATACGGTAGTGATGGTTATGCGCGAGGGTTCCGTGTCTATATTACCAGAGGATGAGGAATGGTTGGCGAGGGTGAATTGTTGTGTGAGTGAGGTTGATATTTCAGGTCACATCCGCGATAACGATGTCAAAGAAGAGGTGGAGCGGCTGGTGGCTGAGTATGAACCTGTCCAAACGAAGGAGGCGCCAATCGAGCTTAGAATCATACTCAAGGATGATATCCCCGTGGCACAACGTCCAAGAAGACTTTCCTTGGTGGAGCAGAAGACTGTCGAAGACCAGGTAGATGAATGGCTGCAAAAAGGAATAATACAGGTGAGTTTTTCCGAATATACTAGCCCGTTAGTTCTTGTAAAGAAAAAAGATGGTTCAACCCGAGTTTGTGTTGATTATAGACTGCTGAATAAGAAGATGGTCAAAGACGAATTTCCCTTACCGCTGATAGAGGATTTAATTGACAAGTTGAAAGATGCAAAGGTGTTCAGTGTGTTGGATCTCAAAAATGGGTTTTTCCATTTAAGAATTAGTAAGGAGTCGGTGCCATATACCTCATTTGTGACGCATCATGGACAATGGGAGTTCCTTAAGGCCCCATTTGGATTATCTGTCTCACCGAAGTATTTCATGAGATTCATCACCATCATATTTAAAGATTTGATACGAGAAGGTGTTATGATGGTATTCATAGATGACATTATTATTCCAGCCCAGACGGAGCAAGAAGCCCTACTAAGACTGCGACGGGTATTGGAAGTGGCTGCGGAGTATGGACTTGAAATTAACTGGAAGAAGGCCAAGCTGATATGCCGAGAGATTGAGTACCTAGGTCACCTGGTAAAGGAGGGGCAGGTACAGCCAAGTCCAGAGAAGGTTGAAGCAGTAGCACGATACCCCGAGCCCATGAATGTCAAGCAGGTCCAAAGTTTCATCGGATTAACATCATATTTCAGGAAGTATATAAAAGACTATGCGCAGATAGCACAACCGTTAACAGATCTGATGAAAAAAGATGCCAAGTTTATTTTTGGTCCCGAAGAGAAAGAAGCATTCAACATATTAAAGCAGAAGTTGATAAGTGAGCCAGTACTGAAGATTTTCAACCCGAAGTTGTATACAGAACTGCACACCGATGCCTCAAGCCAGGCTCTAGCAGGTATATTGATGCAGAAAAGTCAAGACGGACAACTGCACCCTGTATACTACAGAAGTAGACGGACAAGCGAAGCAGAAACTCGATATTCAAGTTATGAACTTGAAGCACTCGCTGTTGTGGAATCGGTAAAGAAGTTTCACCACTATCTGTTTGGTATGCATTTCAAAATTGTGACAGACTGTAAGGCTTTTGAGCTAACCTTAAGAAAGAAGGACTTGACACCGAAGGTGGCTAGATGGGTGTTACTACTGGATCAGTATGACTATGAAGTTGAACATCGAGCAGGCGCCAAGATGTTGCATGCAGACGCGCTTAGCAGGATTCCATATGTGGCTGTGGTAACCCTACACGAGAAGATTAGCCAAGCTCAAGAAAGAGACGAAGAGCTCAATGCTATTAAACAGCTGATTTTGAAAGATGGACATTATAACGACTTTTATGTGGAAAATGGCATATTATACAAAGGAGACCAAGGCCAACTAGTTGTACCTAAGGTGATGGAGAAAGAAGTTATCAAGCGAGTACAAAGCAATGGCCATTTTGCTATGAGAAAGATGAAAGATGCCATAAGCAAGGATTACTACATAAGAAACATGGATAGAAAAATCGAAGAAGTGATTACAGGTTGTATTCCATGTCTATTAGCTACCAGAAAGGAAGGCAAGCAAGAAGGCTTTTTGAATCCAATTATAAAAGAAGGGACTCCACTGCATACACTGCATTTGGACCATATTGGACCGTTGACAGAGACGAGAAAACTCTATAATCACATACTTACAGTTGTGGACGCATTCACGATGTTTGTGTGGCTCTACCCCACCAAGTCGACGTCCAGCGCAGAGGTAATTAACAAACTTCAGTTACAGCAGCAGACATTCGGTAATCCTACCCGAATAATCACCGATAGAAGCACAGCATTCACAAGTGGAGCTTTTCAGAAGTACTGTGAAGATGAAGGAATCCAGCATGTGACGATTACCACTGGCATAGCAAGGAGCAACGGCCAGGTTGAGCGCATTCATCGCATTATGATTCCAATGCTAACGAAGCTATGCATTGAAGACCAGTCTACGTGGTACAAGCATGTGGGACGTGTACAGAGAGCTATAAATAGTACTTACCAGAGGAGCATAGATACGTCGCCATTCCAGCTGTTGACAGGTACCAAGATGAACCGTAAAGAGGACCTAGAAATACTTACCTTGTTGCAGCAGGAAACTATATCTCAATTTGATGAGGAAAGAGAAAATCTAAGGCAGAAGGCCAAAGAACAGATTCAGAAGATCCAAGAAGAAAACAGGAAAAGTTATAATAAGAAAAGGAAGGAGAGCTCTAAGTACGAGGTCGGCGACCTCGTCGCAATTAAGAGAACGCAGTTCGGGCCGGGACTGAAGCTTAAGCCTAAGTTCCTAGGACTCTATAAGATAACCAAGGTGAAGCGAAACGACCGTTATGATGTAGAGAAGGTTCATAGCGATACAGAGGGCCCGATTAAGACAGTTACTGCGGCAGACTTCATGAAGAGATGGCCGGAGGAGGACTGCGAGTAATGAAGGTATTAGTCTGTCTTAATTATTTTTAGTTGTTCGGTTTTCTTTTATGAAAGATGTCTGAGAGAAACCCCAACACTCAGTTGATTATTTTTATTGGTTATTTGTAACGATGGACCCGAGCATATAAACCTGATCTCGTATTTTAAGATTTCTATTGCTTAATTTAAGATGTGTACTTTGCAATGCTATGTTGTTGAAATGTAAAGTATTTTTTTATAAAGAGAGTTTCAAGATGTTTCTATTTTATTTATGTTAACTGTTGTGGTTGATATGTTATGTAAAAGTATACCTAACTAATAGAAGTCTGAATATGTTTCGTTGTTTGTAACGTATTTGTTATAATACTTATAAAGTGCCATATTACTATTATGTGTAATGTTTAGTTTCCATACGAGGTGTAAAATATAAGAAAGAGTTCTCTTATTATAGAAAATTTTACTTGACTAATGTATGATTGTAACTGTAGTGATAACTAGTGATAAGATGGTACCTACATACTATGTTGATGTTGAATGATGAGATGATGAATGAACGTGTAAGAGGGAAGGCTATATCTGGGGACAGATATGCATGTGCAGGACAGCCGAGAATGTAGGAACGGAACGTAAGGTGATAGGGTGAAACGGAACGCAAGTGTGAGTGAAGGATAGAGAGAGGTGCGAAAGGGACGGGGAGAATGGTTTGAACAGCAAACGCCGAGTGCACGAAGTTCTTATTAGAAAATACGGTTTAATTAGTTTTTGGAGTTAAATAATAAAACAAGTTAACTAAATAAGGTGTTTTTATTGAGGCAAATAGGAATCCCACATACATATAGTGTCAAAAGAAGATTTACCGAAACAGATTGGTTTGGCAAAGTTGCTGCAATTTAAGGGTATAAAAGGAATTTTATCCGTCAAGTTTATGGGTCCACGTAAAGTTCGCATACAGTTTAACTCTAAGGATGATGCGGAGAAGCTTCTGGCTTCTCAGGAGTTTAACAATGAGACGAGACGTTCTTATTGGTCTAATATGGCATGCTGCACTTATGGAATTATAAGGCAGGTTGAGTTGGAGGTTGAGGAAGACGAATTTTTAAATAATATTGAATGGTCTGAAGACATTTTGTCAATATGTAGACTGAACCGTTTGGATCATGATGGGCGTTGGGTTAAGGCTGAAGCTATTCGTCTGTGTTTTAAGGGAACTTCTTTACCGCCATATGTTTATGCCTACGGTTGCCGATTTAAGGTAAATCAGTACACTTTCCCGGTTACCCAATGTTCAATATGTTGGAAGTTCGGTCATCTGAGCAGGTTTTGTCCTACGACTAAAGTTACTTGTCCGAAATGCGGCGGGGAGCATGCCAATTGCGAAACGACTATTTTTAGATGCATTAATTGTAAAGGCAGCCATATGGCCTTAGATAAGTCGTGCCCGGTTTTTGTGAAGGAGTAAGAAATTCGCAGGATTATGTCTGCTGAGGGATATATTGGTATATATAAACGGGCTTTTTGGTTGTATATGCAAAATAAGGAAAAAAAGGATACGGATGTTTGTAGTCAGGATGCGCCATCTGTTTTTGAGAATGACTTAAGTTTTGGAAAGTCATATAGAGATGCTGTTTTGTCGAAGCCGTTACAATCTAAAGAGTCTGAAGATTCTGTCTGTCAGGCTGAGGGCCAGCGATCAGTAATTCAGTACAGATTAGAGAGCGAGCCACAACAAGAGGTTCGTAAGCCGCGGAAGTCAAAAAGAGTAACAGATGTGAAGAGGTCCGAGTGTCTATTGGTCAATCAGCCTATTGAGCGGGCTGATATGGAAGATCAAAGACAAAATAAGGACAAGAAGAAGAGACGTATTACTTTTGAAAGGCTGGTTGAGAAGACGAAGGATATTTTGTTTTCTACCGAAAGTTGGGAGGAGAAGTTCAAAACGCTGTTTGGAATTGTTGTTAAGGAGATTTTGGATTTATTTAAGGATTTTTTTAAAGAAGGTGATTTTGTACGTTTGTTTTTCTTCTTCTTCTTCTTCTCAGCATATATGCGTCCACTGCTGGACATATGCCTCTTGCATGGATTTCCAAGCTGATCTTGATGCGGCGATCCTACTCCAGGTCGGCCCTGCCGTCTTTTTAATGTCGTCCGACCATCTGGCTTGCGGTCTTCCAACGCTTCTGCCACCCGTTCGCGGCCTCCAGTGAAGCGCTCGCTGACTCCATCTGTCATCGTCTCTGCGACATATATGACCAGCCCATTGCCACTTCAATTGCGCAACTCTTTTTCCGATGTCGGTAACTTTCGTGCGTTGGCGAATGTCTTCGTTTCGTATTCTATCTCGCAGAGAGATTCCGAGCATTGAGCGCTCCATAGCTCGCTGTGCCACTTTTAGGCGGTGGATTCTTCCAGCGGTTAGCGTCCACGTTTCGCATGCGTATGTCATTACTGGGAGAACACACTGGTTGTAGACTCTCGTTTTCAGTGTTTGCGGGATTTTTGAGCTGAAGACGTCTTTGAGCTTACCGAATGCACCCCATCCAAGCTGGATGCGTCTGCTAATTTCAGAGTCTAATGGATCTCTCTTTAATGTTATTTTCTGACCCAGGTATATGTAGTCGTTCACTTCTTCAATCGTTTTGCCGTTCAATGATATGTTTGCGCTGACGGAGGTGCTCATCCATTTCGTCTTCTCTATATTCATTTTCAGGCCAACCCGCATCGATGCCTGACTTAGATCGTTGAGCATTCTTCCAATATCTTCAGGTGTTTCTGCAAGTAGAACGATGTCGTCTGCGAAGCGTAGGTGATTGAGATATTCTCCATCGATATTTATACCTGTGCCGTCCCAGTTGAGTGTCTTAAAGACGTCTTCGAGTGCGTTTGTAAATAGCTTCGGGGAAATGACATCCCCTTGGCGTACTCCTCTTCGTACGTTTGTTTTTGTCTAATGTAAATGGCTAGGTCTAATACCAGATCTTTCTTGAATGTAATGTTCAATTCAATATTGGCGGAACCCTTATCGGAATCGGCTAAATTTGTATACAGTTTTTTTTATGTAAATAGAGTATACAAATTTAGTTGTTTTCGTGTACATGTTATTTTTAAGTTTATACGGTTTATGTTTTTATTTATCTATGTCTTTTAGATGAATGATGTTGTGTATTAGGCCTGCTGGAGCTGGCATGTTCATAAAAATGATCAAAGCTCCTTAATTATGCGCGTTGTTACTTATGTTTCATATACGGTGTCTATCTGTGAGTTCCTGTAATTGGCTCTGTAATTCTATTTAAGTTTTCCTTTTATATGTCATAATTAGCTGTTGGTTCTCCTTGAATAAATAAATAAATTAATAGATAAAAAAAAAAAAGTATTGCGATACTACGGTAGAAAGGTCGTATCTTTGTATGGATTTCATAGTAAGATACGGTTTTTTTTCCGTAGCACTGCAGACTGTAGTAACTAAACTAGCCGCTCGAGGGCGCTTTACATCACGCTTCCTTTTTTAGTTACTACTCATGATCTCTCCAATTTGTTAAAAATGAATCGGAAGTAAATTTTCCTTGTAAAATATTGTAATTTTGCTGTATATTATACTCGTATATTAATATTATGTAAGTGCCTACCTTCTCGTTCTTGTTTGCAGCACCCAACAGGGTACATAATGTGATACTTAAACTATTTACTAATCATTTTGTGCAATAAACGTATTGAGTATTGAGTATATATTTTATAATCGTTATTAAGGCCAGGCGCGCACCACGATTTTAGTCGCGCGATAATTTTGTCGCATAAATGCAAGATATGGGTTTATACGAGAGTGCGCGCACCACGATTTTCATAAACCCAGAAGTAGGTACGCTTATTTCTGCGACAAAATTAGCGCGCGACTAAAAAAAAATCGTGGTGCGCGCCTGACCTGAAGAGTAAACTCCAGTCGTGCGTCGGAGCTGACACACACACTTTTTTTTTTTATTTAAGCCATGTCACGCTCACGCTACGTGTTGCCTCGCTCCACGACTTTGTAAAAAAAATAACACGAGATGTGTTCTCGGACACCCCCCTCCCCCATCGTGAACATTCGTGATATTTTGCTGACCCCCCCTCCCCAATAAACAATCACATGATTTCTGGACGAGCCCATATCATGACACGTGCTCACGTTACACTAAGTAAGGCGCGACCGAAATTACGCGACTCAAATTACGCTGCTCTGGCTTTACCCTTACCGCGTTATAAAAACACTATGCAAACGCGAAAATTGCAATAACCCGCTAAATAGCTTCCTCATGAGCGAATTTCCGTTCACTTATCGTTCCGTGCGTTATCGCCCATCAGCCGTGCGACACGTTAACGTGTGAATATTGAGCTAATAAACGGCTGAAGGCTGTCGTTGGCAACTCGTACTTTATTATTATCAAACTAGGCGGTGCCCGCAACTTCGTCTGTGTATTTCTTTTTTTTAGCATATTAGCCTCGGCTATGGTAAAATGTATCTTTTCTTTGGATGTCCAGCCATCCATGTACCAAAATTGGCCAAGGTAAGACGTAAAACTTTAGACAAACCTCGCCCACATTGCCTATCATAACGCACAAACTCCTGTGATCTAGGACGTTCACGAATTCACCGACCTAATAGATATATAATGTACTATTTGCCTTCACACGTGAGGCCTGCAAAATAAGCTATTCAAAGTAACATCTATACTATTATACAATTCTATGTTTGTATTTATAATCAGTTTTCTATGGAGAGGGGTCATGATTTCAGAATCTTAATAGCCCGATGCAGGATCGTCATTTGTTTTGTATGGGCGCGCGCGGCGCCATCTGTTTTCATATTTTCCTTTGTCCACGCAACACACCGAAACGGCTGGACACACAGGAATAGTTAGACATCCAAAGATGGTTATAGGATACTTTTTTATCCGTCTACGGTAAATATGCAGACGAAATTGCGGGCACCCCCTAGTAAAAATTAAAATTCTATAGAAGACAAATTTTAATATCATAAAAATATGAATATTAAACTCATAAAGCTTGAAAAGCTCTCGTTCACACTTTACACCTCGCCTGACCTACTTACCTGCGCGACATTTATCAACTGCACTCTATAAAGCTGTTGTTACACTCCCGTTTACCTTAGGATCTAAGAATGTTTTACATGATAGGGAAATCCACACACAATGAAATAAATTGATTATTACGATTTACAATGCAAGTCAATAATCACATGTATTCTGGAAGAAGCTCAATCAATCAATATTTTTTGTTGGGTGTACTTCCTTTTCGCCGAATTATGTTTCGCAAACGTTTCATTTCGCAAAAGTTTCATTTCGCCAAAAGCATTTTTCTCTGAAACTGTAAACTATTTCAGATTGTTGTAAATATCATCCTTTAGATTAGGTTAGGTTTGTTTTATAACAATTCGAAATAGTTTACAGTTTCAGTGAAAAATGCTTTTGGCGAAATTAAACTTTTGCCAAATGAAACGTTTGACGAAACGTAATTCGGCGAAAAGGCAGAGAACCTTTTTGTTGGTTATAGTTCCAATGATACCCGTCGATGATTCCGCCAATGACAAGAAAAATACATGTGTTTATTTTTACCATAATTATATTTTCATTGGCATTCAGATAAATTGCCCTATTTTGAGGTTCGCGTAAAACTTTGTGAATCATCATCATCATTATCATAGACGATAGACGTTCACTGCTGTACAAAGGCTTCCCTCATCCAATTTCTGCCCGCGATCCTAACCAGGTCGTCGGTCCACCTTGTTGGGGGCCGTTCCACGCTGCGGCTTCCGGTCCGCGGTCGCCACTCAAGAACCTTTCAGCCCCAACGGCCATCGGTTCTACGAGCAATGTGCCCCGCCGCCCCCTACCACTTAAGTTTGCCGACTGTCTGAACTACATAATATCTGAATATAATAAATATAAACAGTTATACCTTTCCGATGTATATAGGTAAAACAACCATATAGCGAAACTAAATTGAAGATATCGGAAAGCTTCGTAGAAGTATCGCCCTCCGTTCAACTTCGAAACTCCATAATTTACTTACCTACTCGCGAGATTGAAAACTGATTTGAAGTTTATATCCATCAATGTGTTAACGGATAAAGTTCAGTTCGGTGGTAGAAGTGGCCGCTCACTGAGTCGCTGATATTATTATATTTACCATGGCATGGGCTTAATATTGATGTAATAAAAGCATTATCACTAGTACTGAACAAACTGAACTGAACAAACATTGAATTTAATTAAATATAGTTAGGTAGTTACATAGTTTTGTTTTATAAATATTTTGGTATTGAACTGGCATTTATTACATTTGTTTTATTTCCTCGCAAGTGTGATGAAAAACAACGAACGTGACTCCGGTGTAAAGGAATTACAAACTCGTGCCATTAAATTCTTAATAGACACTCGTTTGTTATTCCTCGTTTACCACCCTTGTTACGTAATGTACTATTACAATATTAGTTAAGGATTAAGGTAAGGATTATTTAGATTGAATAGAAATGGCATTATTTTTTACTTTCATATATAACCGGGAATCGAATCTTGTTATTATTCTGTAACTAATCGCACGTCATATTTGTAGAGGTTTGATTCCCGGGTGGGTACATGTATGAGATAAAAAGTAAATAATTTGATTAAGTCTAAAAGTTGACGCCATGGTTCCTAAGAAAAGATATCGGTATCTCTCATAGTTTCTGATTTCTCCCTACTGACCGATTTGGATTAATCACCCTGTATTTTATTGGTTGACTGTCTAAAATGCTACGCAATAGGTCGTGGGGTGTGACTTAGCTACAAAAGCGCTCCGCTTTGCCCGGACAATATAGCAGAAGATTTTAGTCTAGCACTATGGTGCGTGCTGGCGCTTCTGCTATTGTCACGACTCCCGGCGCATGGGAAGCCCGACTTCCATCTTATTGTAGTTGTTATTACTGAACCATTATGAGGAAATATCATATTCTTTCATAAACACCGAGGTTTAGTTCTCTGTCAGTACCTCTATCATGAGTTGCTTTTCTTTCATGCACACCGAGGTTTAGTTCTCTGTCAGTACCTCTATCATGAGTTGCTTTTCTTTCATGCACACCGAGGTTTAGTTCTCTGTCAGTACCTCTATGATGAGTTGCTTTTCTTTCATGCACACCGAGTTTTCGTTCTGTGTCAGTACCTCTATCATGAGTTGCTTTTCTTTCATGCACACCGAGTTTTCGTTCTCTATCAGTACCTCTATCATGAGTTGCTTTTCTTTCATGCACACCGAGTTTCGTTCTCTGTCAGTACCTCTATCATGAGTTGCTTTTCTTTCATGCACACCGAGTTTTCGTTCTCTGTCAGTACCTCTATCATGAGTTGCTTTTCTTTCATGCACACCGAGTTTTCGTTCTCTGTCAGTACCTCTATCATGAGTTGCTTTTCTTTCATGCACACCGAGTTTTCGTTCTCTGTCAGTAACTCTATCATGAGTTGCTTTTCTTTCAAGCCCACCGAGTTTTCATTCTCTGTCAGTACCTCTATCATGAGTTGCTTTTCTTTCATGCACACCGAGTTTTCGTTCTCTGTCAGTACCTCTATCATGAGTTGCTTTTCTTTCATGCACACCGAGGTTTAGTTCTCTGTCAGTAACTCTATCATGAGTTGCTTTTCTTTCATGCCCACCGAGTTTTCGTTCTCTGTCAGTACCTCTATCATGAGTTGCTTTTCTTTCATGCACACCGAGGTTTAGTTCTCTGTCAGTACCTCTGTCATGAGTTGCTTTTCTTTCATGCACACCGAGGTTTAGTTTAGTTCTCTGTCAGTACCTCTACCATGAGTTGCTTTCGAAAACTTATTTCCTACTTGGAGTAGGAAATAAGTTTTCGTAAACTTCATTCGTTACGATATTCGAACTATGGGAAAAAAATGTTATATGTTTGCGTTTATTATTATAAAATTTGTATACTATTTTTATTCAGTTCCCAAAATTATGTTACAATTGGATTCGTTTTGGAGGGGGAAACAGTCGAAAACGAAATTTCGATTTGTCAAACTCGGCTACGTTAAGTTTGGACTTAATTTGTATCTACCATAGTTACTAGGAGGTGCAAACTTAACGCAAACTGGTAAAGATATGACTCGACGTGTTGACTCAGTATAATAATAAATAATTTGGCGTAGGGATGTGACGACCCCATCGCCCGCTGGTTTTACCAGCGCAATCAGTCACGCAGGGCAGCTTATGGCGAGCTGTTGGGGGGTAGCGACCCCACGTTCCTGAGCGCTCCTGGGGGATCCTGACGGGGGGTGATGGGTCGGGGCCTCCGCCTCTGTCTTGCCTTAACCGGCCGGGCAGAGTGGAGTCGTGAGAGTTTCGGCTCGGGGGTGGATGTGGAAACGTAAGGGGTTAGTTGGCTTCGGTTTAAAGCCCAGTATTACACCTCTCCGCCCTTAGCCTTCCGCACCGGTGTTGCCCTTAGGCCACTTTATGTGTCGCTATTTTGTGGGGGCCCATCTAGCGGGAGGCGAGTCATCGTCTACCAGTCCCATTTTTGCTATGAGACACTTTTGCTGGTAGACGCCCGATAGTCTCAACCCATAGCCCAATTAGCCAGTCCTCCATTTCATCCCCATAGCCCAATTTGTATTTAGATTCCATGTCTCCATCAATAGTTCTTGCACCTAGCGGGCGCTGTCTCTGTGTGCGTCCCATGACACGGATAGGGACAGCATCCGCTCGATGTACACCTTGCATTTCATTAAATTGTCGAAAGGGCCTCTACGCGTTGGCTTCAGCTCCGTGCACGCCTCCCAAAGGTCCGGGACACTATTGTCCCGTGAGCGGGTGCGACATACAGGAAAAAAATAAAATAATAAATAAATATTAAGGGACAATCATACACAAATCGACCTAGTCCCAAACTAAGCAAAGCTTGTACTATGGGTACTAGACTACGATAAACATAATATATAAATACACTAGCTTTTGCCCGCGACTACGTCCGCGTGGAACTTGGAAGTATGGAAGTATGGATGGATGTGTAAGATCTGAATTTAAGTAATCAGGTCAATGAATTATTGGTAACTGCGACATAGGTATCATTTAATTTAATACATTTCTGTAAACTACGTTTTTTGTCTTCCCGTCCTTTGATAGCACGTGAAGGTTTTGTGGACTCGAGACTCGTGAGCACGCCACGTATAGTTGCCCATGGGAAAAACAGTTTTTTTCTAAATGTACACCTGCTACTTTCAGGGTTTGTCCTTGAGCTTTATTTATTGTTATGGCGAAAGCTACTTTCAGGGGAAACTGTACTCTTTTAAACTGGAATGGTAAATCGGTCGGGATTATTGGAATACGGGGAATTAATACATCTTCTCCCTTTGCTGTTCCTGTCATAATTGTTGCATTTACAATATTGCGTCCTAGGTGTGTAATTTGCAGTCGCGTGCCATTACAGAGTCTTGGTGCGTCAAGATTTCGCATCAACAGGACTGGAACGCCATCTTTCAGTTTCAACTTATGGGAAGGCACCCCTGATAATTCCAAAGAGTTGAGGAACTCGACCGGGTACGACGTCACTTGTTCAGTGTCCATGACATTGTCTACCGACAGATATTCGACGAAATCACCTTCCACATGTGACATGATTTGTTCGTTTATCTGTCCCACAATTTCATTAGTGGGTGCTAAGATTGCTCTTTCGCATAGCCATTCTGTTTCTCATATTAGTTTTCAGATGGGGATAGACGTTGTTTTTTAAATCATTTGTGTTTTGGACAACATTACAGAACTCACTATTCAAAGTAATCATGCCGTTACTATCTGTTGCCACACGATCTTCGCCGATTTTCAGAAGAGCAGCCGCATATTCCCCCGCTTGTGTATCACAGTGCAGCTGTACTCGCATGTTCGTGGTTAGACAATTTTTTTTAACGTGAACCCACAATGTAGACGCCTTCAAACATGCATTTATTTCATCTGCCGATGTGCCCCTAGTGATCACCGGCAAAGTCTGTCTAAAATCACCAGCTAAAAGTACTACCATTCCCCCCATAATATTTCGGTTGCTCTTGATGTCTTTTATAGTCCGATCTAGTGCCTCGACTGCTCTTTTGTGGGACATCGTACATTCATCCCAAACCAATAGTTTACACTGTTGCAACATTCGACCACGTTCGCTATTAACTAAAACTTGACGGGCCTGGGTCTGCTCAAAAGTTTCTGCAGCTCTGCTAGATGCGTGGCGCTCAGCGTCTAAAACTTGACGGGCCTGGGTCTGCTCAAAAGTTTCTGCAGCTCTGCTAGATATGTGACGCTCAGCGTCTAAAACCTGACGGGCTCGTGTCTGCTCTAATGTCTCCGCATCCCTTTGAGCTGCGTGACGCTCGGCATCTAAGACCCGACGGGTTTGAGTCTGCTCCTCAGATTCTTGGGTTCGAGCTACTTTCGCTGCCCGAGCTCTGCTGGTGCTACGCCCTAAATTAGATTGACGCTTGCGAGTCATATTTGATTATAGTGTAACGAATTAAACCTAATCTAATTTTTTACTAAAATAAGCGGTAAGATTATTTTCCTACGTACAGACAATAATAAGAACTGAATACCTATCTGTCAATTCATGGATTTTGACGTAAGTATAAGGTAAAGAAACATTAAATAATTAACATAACATATCGGAACGTGATACCTACCTGAAGGGCTACTCCGATGTTCGAAATTTTACTTTCGTATAGTGCTATTCCATTCACTCAAATATACCTTGACAGGAGATCGAGAGGGATGGCACTATTCGACAGTCTAATTTTGAACATCGGAGTAGCCCTTCTGCAATCACTGGTTTGACATGTCTTGCCAGATGGGTGTGTGACGTTTGTCAAATCAAATGTGATTGATTTAAATTTGTAAAATTTTATGTATTTGATTCTTGAAATTACGCGATTAATCGAATTTTGCGGATACATGTTCCCATATCAGAATTTATTGTTTTTTTACAAAGAATAGTTTGGTATGCGTTTGGTGAAGGTCTATCGTAGGTAGATTAGTTTACGTCAAAACGATGACATGTAGGGAGTTGTTGCAACTACAATGATTTGCTCTCCATACAAAGTTTAATCCCGTTTTTCACGGGAACACTACATTTATTCGGGATGAAAAGTATCCTATGTCCTTCCCCGGGACTGAAACTATCTATATACCAAATTTCATCTAAATCGGTTCAGCGGTTTAAGCGTGAAGAGGTAACAGACAGACACACTTTCGCATTATTTATAATATTAGTATGGATTAGTATGGATGATAAAACAAATCGCTTCGTGCAAATAAGTGGCAAACTAACAACATCAGGACGAAGGCGCTCCCCTCGCCTGAATTTCAGTTGGTGAAACCGGGATGACGGGATTCATTCGTGAAATTTCATCGCACACTCCTCAAAATATACCCTATAGAATACTGATAATGTCTTAACATTTTTATAAAATTCAGCTTCGTACGAAAACCTAATTTTCAAACAATCTTACAAAATTTGTTTGTAAGTACCTATCTCAGCAATCTCAAGGCGAGCTCATTGCAAAACTAGACAATCTTCAGTTTCGCTTTAAAATGGGTACAATAACGGAGAAATACAATTGGAGGGATGTTTACAGAAGCAACATAACTGCATTTGCCACATTATCTGGAAATCGATAAAACTTAATGTTTCTTATAAATTTATGAAACATATGTAATGTCTCATTTTTAGGGTTCCGTAGTCAACTAGGAACCCTTATAGTTTCGCTATGTCCGTCTGTCCGTCCGTCCGTCCGTCCGCGGCTTAGCTCCGTGATTATTAGTACTAGAAAGCTGAAATTTGGTATGAATATGTGTATGTCTTAACGCCGACAGAACGGTAAAATAAAATTAAAAAAAAAATTTTTTTTCGGGTACCTCTCCAACACCTAAAGTGGGGGTGATTTTATTTTTCTTTTCAACACTGGTGTGTGGGGTGTCGTTGAATAGGTCTTGTAAAAATAATAGGGGTCTTGTAACATTATTTTTTATAAAGTCGGCAGTTTTGTAAATATTCGCTCCAAAAACAAAAAAAAATGTATACTTTTCAACCACGGGTCAAAAAAAATCGGAAAAATTCATGTTAATGAGGCTTTATAAGTACTTTCAATGAAAACTATATTGAACAAAATCGGTCGAGCCGTTTTTGAGTTATCGCCAAATTTCATATTTTTTCTTTAAAAGGTCGTAAGTTGACTTCCAGAAGGTAATAAGTGACTACAGTTTCTAGGGCGTTTACGACCTTTTTATAGAGCTTAAAATCTTTCTTAACTTAAACCTCGGGCTTAAAACAGTAGTTTATTGTGAAGGATGAGCAACTACGGAACCCTACACTGAGCGTGGCCCGACATGCTCTTGGCCGGTTTTTTTTTATGTGGGTATACACCACAATTTTTATATTAACCATTGATACAAAGATCAAAGATGAAAGAAAAATTGAAATGCGTAACCTGGTGGACGAGACCGGAGACCTTACGCTTACGGCGTAAGGCTAGCGAAGTGGTTAACGCGCTGGACCGGCAATCCAGAGGTACCGGGTTCGATTCCCGATGTCTTCCACCAGGCTACGCATTTCAATTTTTCTTTCATCTTTGATCTTTGTATACGAGTATATGGTTAATGTTTCTTTTTGAGGAGCTTTTTTAAATGGCTCGTCGAGACCACTGGTGACCAAAAGGCTGGCAGCTTCCTCGCTCAGCGTCTTAGTATAGCAATCAGCCAGGTAATGCTGCCAGCGTCTTTGGTACAATGCCCCACGGTCCATTTTTAGACATAGTTTTAGATTTAGTTTAGTAATAGGTACAATTTACCTATATATATTTAGAGAGACGTATTTTAATGAGTAATTGTTAATCTGTAATAAAGGAGCCGTGCAGATAGATCACTTCAATCTTCATTAAATTGTCATTGAGTTTCAATTTAATCATCAATTTTTTGAGATGGCATACCAGGGATTAAAGTAATACCCTACTACTAGCTACTTGAACTATCTGATTGTTAGAATTGGATTTGTTTAATACAAAATTCCGAATTTGTTTGTATTTCCGATTGTTTATTGCAGAAAAGATGTAAAGTATAGTTTAATAATGCTACCTATGTTGTTTTTGTAAAAACTTTGCCATGCGAATATTGTCAGATTTTGACTTAAAGTTAATAATTGAGAATTTATTAATTGAGATTATTTTAGTGTTAGTCACTTAATCATGTATATGCCTTGATCACACGTACCGAGACAGTGGACGAGACAGTGATCTCGTCCCTGTCACACACAAGACAAACGGGCGAGACAGAGCACTGTCTCGCCACTGTACTCGGTAGGTGTGATCAAGGCAATAGTGTTAGTCACTTAATCATGTATTTTTCATTAATTTATTTTGAAAATGCTGTCCGTTCTGTACTCGTATAGCGTTGAAATGTTAAAGGATAGAGTTAAGATAAATAAATGGACATGGACAACCATTAGCCCGCCAAAGACGAATGTAGGTATAACTCGAATCTGTGAAAATATCAGTTACGTTGTTTTTGTACGCATCCCTTCAATTTAATCGGATCAGAAAAAGTTGGTGTCAGCGATCGTCTGTCGGGAGAAACAGATGCTATAAAAGTTTATTTGAGGAAAGGTGACGGGAAAAACACATGGTCCCTTGGAGATCTTAAGGAATTCCCTTACACTGGCACACGCATAGACTTGTTTGTGTTGTAGATGTGATCATACTGAAAGGTCCACAGAATTTCATCCGCGAAGGAGAGAAGACAATATTAACTCTTTTTTGTCTTTATCTAAAAATATATATCGTCTCTAGCTATCGATGGCGTGGCGTCAAGATGCTCCCTGGGCAAGCAGAATTAGCTTAGGTACTTTATCCGTTCGTTTTTTTATTCGTTAATTTTTTTAAATCGCTCCGAAATGAGCAAGCCAGTGGGAACCAAATTCCATCAACGCCAGGTTACTACCCGCCATTTCTGTCACTACCAAAATTGAATTGTCAACATAAATCGAATGAAACGTGTGTATTGCCCCATCCAGCACTGTTTAGCTTAGATTATAACTATTATAAGTTTTTTAAAAGACCATTTATATGACCTATTTCATTAATAAAAGGTGCCCGTAAACTTAGTCCACACTCAAGACTCAAAAGTAATAACCTTTTTCGTTTTTATGGTAAAAAGTATCCTATCGAGTTCACACTCGTACTAATTTTTTTTGCCATTTAAATTGAAACCACATCGAGTTAGGCACGAACGTCCTAATTGCAACGACTTTTTCCGAAAGTTTAGTACGATTGTGCACTAAGATATCGCTATATAGCAGCAAATACGCAGCTACTCGTTGGCTGATATTATTATTATAATGCCAGTTACAGGTAGTTAGCAAATCAAAGGATTGAAATAACCCAGACTAACTTCATTTCATTCTATTATACTCTATTTTTTTAAATTCTACATAATGTGGTTGTATTATAGCTAAATAACTTTAGTACAGGTACGTTATATACGTTCATTAATTGAATTATACCCACCTTACAAACAGTAAACATTTTAAACGGGACAACATAGTGACATTTTGTTTTGGCCCTTAATCGCTAAAAAACCGGCCAAGTGCGAGTCGGACTCGCGCACCGAGGGTTCCGTACAAACACTTTCCATCCCTAAGTGGTTAAGTTAAGTTTGCACCTGGTATGTATAGCGCCCCATATACATTAGGTGCAAAGTTAGGTATTAATAGGTATTTAAAAAAAACTACTAACTAGATCTCGTTCAAAACAATTTTCGTTGGTAGTTTTTATAGTAATGTACATCATATGTTTTTTTTAGATTTTTCATCTTCTTATTTTAGAAGTTAGAGGGGGGGGACCAACTTTTTTCCACTTTGGAAGCGTCTGTCACGCAAACTATTCGGTTTAGAAAAAAAATGTTTTAGAAACCTCGATATCATTTTTGAAGACCTATCCATAGATAACCCACACGTATGTGTTTGATGAAAAAAAAATTTTTGAGTTTCAGTTCTAAGTATGGGGAGCCCCCAATATTTATTATTATTTTTTTAATTTTGCATCAAAATCTTAATGCGGTTCACAGAATACATCTACCTACCAAGTTTCAACAGTATAGCTCTTATAGTTTCGGAAAAAAATGGCTGTGACATACGGACGGACAGACGGACAGACGGACAGACAGACAGACATGACGAATCTATAAGGGTTCCGTTTTTTGCCATTTGGCTACGGAACCCTAAAAAAAGCCCACGCCATATTTTAGGCTTACTAATTTATTCTACAGGCAACAAGTTTTTGGCAAATGACGTTGAAAGTCAGTGAATGTCAGTGATGGAAACAGGACTACATATTCCGCGGATTTCTAGTTATTTTCGCAAAATAAAGCCAAAATTATCCACAACGATGACATGACAATCTAGATTTTTTTAATAACATTCAATAAGGAATTCCTGTAAGGACAGCTATGTAAATAATAATAAATAAACAAATAATAAAAATAAATAAATATTTATTTCAGACTAAGAACGAAGCATTAAGCAGAATTCCGGTAAAAACAATTGGTTGTGCTACAGATTACATCTACCTATTATGCATAATTAAATATACCAATGCCGTATGCACATTATTGGCATTTGAAAGCTGTTTGTAGTGCCTCTATCCCAGAGCTAAAGCGCAACTTGTTAGACATATAAACATGTCGAGAAAACCTCCACATTCAATGGAAAACAAAATCAGAATGCCGCCATCCAATTCTAGTCTCTGTGACAAAATATTCTGCCCCTCTCTACCCATATCAGAACACATGCGTGTTGAAAGAGGACAAATACATTCAACCTGCGAATAAGTAGAATCACACCGCGGAACCATTATGTTAATGTAGGGGACCAATTTACTCGAAGAAAAACGCGCGACGCAAAGATTCATGAACTCTGCGGCAACTTGCTGTGATTTTATTAAACAACTGTATTTACTTAACCTACTTACGGTACCTAAGTGCGTATGCTTTGAAGGAAGATTCTTACGGTGACTTAGTTATGAGACTCATGACTCCAGGAAGAACGCGGTAAGAAACTTTTTGGGGATCAGTGTAACAGAATGTAAAAACGAAATCCTATGATCGTTCACCTCAAAGACATGAAGAATAGTAAAACCAATAGGGTCATTAATGTCAAAATAGAAGGGAAGGACTTTGGATAGCATTGAGATACGTAAACTGTAAAGGGGCTATAAAAAGGACAGATAAATATATCGATAGTAACATGACAAGAATTCACCGACCTCTTTCCTCACCTGACTCTACTCAGTTCTTTTATGTGATGCGTCAAATGATAGGTTACAAATCAAAAAATGACAAAGTTCCATACAAAAAATATGACGGTATATTTCCACCGACTACATCACTATTCGTGTTTAGAAACACATGCAAAACAAGTACATACCGGTAGTCCAAATGAAGGAGCTCATCATCATCATCATATCAGCCGATAGAAGTCCACTGCTGGACAAACGCCTCCCCCAAAGTTCTCCACGACGATCTTGCACCACCCTCATCCAATTTCTACCCGCGATCTTAACCAGGTCGTCGGTCCACCTTGTTGGGGGCCTTCCAACGCTGCGTCTTCCGGTCTGCGGTCGCCACTCAAGAACCTTTCTGCCCCAACGGCCATCGATTCTACGAGCAATGTGCCCCGCCCTATATCTACAACCTTGGTTGAATGAAGGGGCTAAGTCCCACAAAAATCGTTATTAGATGACTTTTACAATTGGGTATTAAAGTAAGGAGGGGTAACACTATCACGGGGGAAGGCTGCCACTTACTAAATTACTATTCTGGCTCAGTAACCCAAATAAGATCTTAGCCTCCAAAACGAGAGCTTGCCCCCTTGTCCCCATCCTGCGCAGTTTCTCGTCAGGTTTCGACTGAAGAACACTGCCACAGTCCTATAAATAACTGACTGTTAGTCTTACTCTATTAGACAACTAGCGACCCGTCTCGGCTTCGCACAGGGGCAATGCTGATAAATTATGCATGTATTATACAATTCTTCCTCTTGAATCACTTTATCTATTTAAAAAAAAACGCATCAGAATCCGTTGCGTAGTTTTAAAGATCTAAGCATACATAGTGACATACAGACAGGAAGCGACTTTGTTTTTATACTATGTAGTGATAAAATGTTATTCTTCACCCACCTAGAACATACGGAACTCAAAAATACTTCAACAACAAAGTAAATACCTAACATTTAACTGTTCTCGCTCATCCACTCAGTCCTAGTTGCATTGCGAGTTATAAAACTGCAATATAAAACTAAATTGCAGACTAAAGTTATTAAAACACAGCGGGCGGTAGACTTTTATGCATTCTCATGAATTTAATCCCAGCTTTAGTACTGTTGTGTCAGACTTAGAATATTAATGCACATGGGAGAATACCAGAAGTTTACCACCTTCACAAACATCGGAAGTTTCTGCAATCGCTTTCCTTGAAACTACGCCTGAATTTCATTAAGCTTCTCGATTCTTAGCTATTAAGTGGTATTAACTAAATTCTCAGACCATATTTGTCTGCAACGTTAATAACATACTTCGTACATATTCATAGTAAGCACCTAATCTGTCTAGAATTTTGTGCTTATAGATTTGCATTATTTCAAGCACCGTTTTTTGATAGAATTTTTTATCGGTTCTGTTTCAATGTGGAAATATCACATTGTTATAAATATTGACACAAAGGTAAATTATTAAAGAAAAATGTAATGTTATCCATTGCAATGCAAGCAGGACTTGAACCCACGCAGGACATAGGGTCGCAGGTTCGAGTCCTGCTTACATTGCAGTAGGTCACATTACATTTTTCTTTCATAATTAAACTTTATTAATTATTTCTAGTATCAAACCGTTATTTACGTCCAGTTACCGTGCTTTAGCCTTTAGTCATATTTAGGCAGTAACTCTCTTGCCCGAGCTAACACTACCGGCAAAACATACACAATTAGCATTCCAATTGGCTAATTTGAACCTAAGTTTAAGTTAATATAATAATTATAAAAGCAGCAACAGGCATCATGTCGTAATTACCCCGCGTACATAAAGCATTACGCGGCTAAATGTCGGGTATAACGGTCACACGACACGAATGTCCTGATGAATATTTAAATGCGATGTTTTGACGCTACGCAGTAGGGACATGAATGATGGCCACTATATTATATTATGTGTGTTTCCTAGAACCGGCGTATCACGGATAAATAGCTTTTTAGGGTTCCGTTCAAAAGGAAAAGATGGAACCCGTATAAGATCACTCTGTTGTTCATCCGTCCGTGTGTCTGTCAAGATCCTTTATCACGGGAACGCATGGAGGTACCGACTATTAAGTGAAATTACTATAAAAGTGGCAACAGGCATCTTGTCGTAATTACCCGGCGTACATAAAGCATTACGCGGCTAAATGTCCGGTAACGGTCGCGCGACACGAATGTCCTGGTAAATATTTAAATGCGATGTTTACTGACGCTACGCAGTAGGGACAACCGCTTAGAACCGGCGTCTCACGGATAAATAGCTGTGGTATGGCTAATATTTATCGATTTTTAGGGTTCCGTACTTCAAAAGGATGCATCCGTTTTTTCCTTTCTTCCGTTCTAAGATCCCTTTGTCTGTCCGCCCGTCTGTCCGTCTGTCTGTCAAGACCCTTTATCTCAGGAACGCGTGGAGGCATCGATTGAATTGAAAACTATGTCTATCTAATTACAATACAGTGCGAAAAAGAACGCCGCACGATAGGCTTTTTTGATGATGATGACGATAAACCCGATGCTGTATCGCGATAAACGAAGTTGCTACAGTGTGGCCAGGCCAGAAGGCTCTGTTATTGTAATGTTTTTCGTTTGCCTCGGGTAGTGGCCTTTCAGACTTCTATACAAGTTATTTTGTAACCTTGGACCCAAGTATACTGTGGTAATACGAAATCTTCACGTGAGCCTAGAGTAATGTGAGCCATTACGTGCGTCGAGAAGATCCATCGGCGTCGGCGCGTCGGCAGAACCAATCAGCCTCATGGTACGTATGAGTGCTTCAATTTTTAGGGTTCCGTAGCCAAATGGCAAAAAACGGAACCCTTATAGATTCGTCATGTCTGTCTGTCTGTCCGTCTGTCCGTCCGTATGTCACAGCCATTTTTTTCCGAAACTATAAGAGCTATACTGTTGAAACTTGGTAGGTAGATGTATTCTGTAAACCGCATTAAGGTTTTGATGCAAAAATAAAAAAATAATAATAAATATTGGGGGCTCCCCATACTTAACTGAAACTCAAAAATTTTTTTTTCATCAAACACATACGTGTGGGGTATCTATGGATAGGTCTTCAAAAATGATATCGAGGTTTCTAAAACATTTTTTTTCTAAACCGAATAGTTTGCGTGACAGACGCTTCCAAAGTGGAAAAAAGTTGGTCCCCCCCCTCTAACTTCTAAAATAAGATAATGAAAAATCTAAAAAAAACATATGATGTACATTACTATAAAAACTACCAACGAAAATTGTTTTGAACGAGATCTAGTAAGTAGTTTTTTTAATACCTAACTTTGCACCTAATTTATATGGGGCGCTATACATACCAGGTGCAAACTTAACTTAACCACTTAGGGATGGAAAGTGTTTGTACGGAACCCTCGGTGCGCGAGTCCGACTCGCACTTGGCCGGTTTTTTTATATCCATGCCAAATAAAGTCGAATAGCTATCGCATAAGTCTCGGTCCATAAATGAAGCTTACTAGTCATTTAGAAAAATCGTAAGTGTTGCGTTAGATTTTCTGCTATGTGCACGAATCAGCCTCATGGTACGTATGAGCGCTTCAATATTTTATATCTGCGCCAAATGAAGTCGAATAGCTATCGTATGTTTCGGCCGAGAAATGAGGAATCCTAGTAGTCATTGAGAGATACATTTTGCGTCTTATTGATTAGGTGTTGTGTTAGATTTTCTGCTATGTGCACCAATCAACCTTATGGTACGTATGAGCGCTTCAATATTTTATCCGAATGACGTCGAATAGCTATCGTATAGATTTCGGCCGTAAAATGAGGCATCTTACTAGTCATTAGGGTACATTTCACGTCTTATTGATTAAGTGTTGCGTTAGATTTTCTACGATGTGTACCAATCAACTTTATGGTATGGTATACGTATCAGCGCTTCAATATTTTATACCCGCGCCAAATGAAGTCGGCTATCCGAGAAATGAAGCATCTTGGTAAATTGAAGACGTCCGATTGATTGATCGGAGAATGGGAGTGCTGTGTTTGATTTACCACGTTGTAAAAGTTTTCTGAATTATTTAGATTCATATGCAAGACATTTATCATTGTGCACTTTAGGCACTGGTCCCACCAAAGGCGAGGAAACGATTAACTGTCGACTATTTTTGTCACTCAAGAAACGAACAAAAGATATAGCCCCCGTGTTGGTAAAAGAGACTATATTAAAAGTTGATTGCTGGCTGTTCACACTGCCCTATTTGATGTCAGCGATAAAAGATAAAACGCGCTCAGCGGCACTCACTTGGCGGTCAGAACTCACGCTGAGAGACCAACCAGCGGTCATTTTTACGGTAATAGTTGTCATCTCAAAGGCTGCTGCTGTATAAAGCGCAAGTCCGACCCCACATGGAGTACTGCAGTCACCTCTGGGAAGGAGCCCCCGAAGATCAGCTTGGCCCTTTTGACTCGGTACAAAGACACGCTGTGCGTATAGTTGACCATCCTAAACTCACAAACGGAATCGAGCCTCTGAGTCTGAGGAGAGACTTTGCCTCCTTGTGTGTGTTCTACCGTCTGTATAGTGGCATGTTCTGAGGAATTACATTAGTTTGACATTATGCCGACGGTACTTTCTGTCATCGCACTGTTCGCCATCGGCATTCTCGCAAAATTTTATGAGCAGGTTAGTTTTTTTTTTTGTTTTTTTTTTATTGTATTATGCGTTTTACACTCACGTAAAATTATCAAGATCGGCTCGATATGTTTCGAACTCGTACGAAGCTCTTCATCAGGGACTGCTACCTGCTGTCCTGATTCTTTGATTGAAAATGAATTAATACAATAATTAAATATGTCTCACGAAAGTTTTAAGAAGATTAAAACAACTCATAACATCAATATAACGTCCAGTATATACATTTAATAGCCTCTTGCCTCTTTCGGTCTTTATATTTATCAGTATATGTATGTTTATCAGAGTACTTAAGTTTTGTCATTTGACATGTTTTCACGTTGCGTGTCGCTGCGTTTGCTTTGAGCAATCAGCTTTTCGGCGCCACGTGAGAACATCAATGCGTGCCATCGACGGTAGAAATCGGAGTTCTATTCTATCGGTAGGCTTGGGAACGGACTATGAAGAAAATATTTTTTCTCGAACATGCAATGAAATGACGTCATAACGTGCGTTATAACAGGCTTCGAAGTATCACGTTTTGGGCGGAACAACTATCGAAAGAACTGTAAAGGAATTTCGTACGTTATGAAGCCGAGATGTAATTTTTTTTAAACATGGCGTCTGTGTTCCTGAACACAGCTGGTTTTTTTCTTGAGTGGTGTATTTTTTTCATATGTTTTTTCGTATGTCCTATTATGAAACAGTTACATTAACTACTATTAATTGAACCGAAAATCTGAACCAGAACACATGTACCACCTGTCTCTATCGATCATTTAATAAATAGTTTAGGGTCTGTCACCTAAATTCATTCATCATATGTTCCCCATCAAGCCGACACAAAAACCGGATAAGTGCGAGTCGGACTTGCCCAACGAGGTCTCCGTACAAATTTGTAGGTACATTATATATAATACAGATTTTTATGACTAACTCACAAAATGTACACTTATTTGTAGTATAAACGTTGTAAAAGCCTATACTTCTAGTACCTATCTCTGTTTGGCCCTATGGTTGACTGGTAGAGAATGCCATTTGGCATTAAGTCCGCCATTTGTACTGACTTTTGTTTTGTGCAATAAAGTTTAAATAAATAAATAAAAGACGGTATTACTTGCCATACTTCTAAGTCAATGGAAAATATCCTATTAATTTTGATTCCCTTGAGTGCCAAAAAATACGTTTTTTTTGCGACATTAACACTCGTATCTTTTTTCACGTTAACTTGGAAGTTAGATTTTTTCGCAGCTTCAAGGGCCTGCAGATCTGAGTATTTATGGTTTTGATTTCAACTCGATACCTCCACACGTTCCCGAGATACAGGGTCTTGCCAGACGGATGGAAGGACAACAAAGTGATCCTTATAAGGGTTCCGTTTTTCCTTTTGAGGTGCGGAACCCTAAAAAGTACCATTTTACTATGAATATTAGCTTAGCGTCAGATTACAACAGCCTTCGTTAACAAGTAACGAATGGTCAGAAAAACTTCCGTGCCGACTTCTCTTTTACTGTTAGTCTGAGAGCTGGAGACGTATTTATAACGTCGTCGTGTATGCTATTAGAAAGCGTCGCAGTGAAAATAAAGTATTTGAATTAAAACCGTAAGATTGGTGATATTGTGTAGAATTATTTGTGACCAAGCACCTCTAGCATAACTGTCATACGCGACTCTATTTCGCGCAAAATAATTACCCGTCTCTTTCTGTGCAGTAATGTGAGAGAGTGACGGGTAGCGCTATCTTGCGCGACAAGAGTCACGAAGCATAGTTGTGCTACACAGGCAGCATATAGAATCTTACCTATCTTCCAATCAACTGCTCAAAGGTTAACAAGAAGAGATTCTTAAGAGGGATATGTTCGCTTTTGTGCATGTAATATTTGTTATTTGTGCTTGTGTACAATCAAGTGTTTACATACATACACAATCTTCCGTTCTCAATTAGTTACTATATAAAAATATATCAATTCGAACAGTTTTTGTTGTATTATTTACAAATTACCTTTTTAAGTATTATACCACAACTTTATTGAAATGGTATTTCATGATAAACAGCACGTCAGATTTTTTGGCATAACTAAACCACTTAAGTGGTGTATTCGATGAGGTAGGTTAAAAACGCGGCGGCCAACGGCCTATAAAGCTTTGTGGATATTTCTAAGGCGACACTCAGATCCATTTCCTTAATTTGTCAATGCTTATTATCGAAACGCTTCGTTAAATATCACTTTGTTTTAATTAACGGTAATTGTTCTACAAAGGACGATCTGAGTGAGTTTACTACTATCGGATTGGATAAACAGTGCGACCAAAAAGAGTAGAAATTAAAAAGTGGCAATACTGTAGTGTCGTCCCCGATTTCTTATATTGATTAGAAAGGGAGGACACTACAGTATTGCCACTTTTTAATTTCTACTCTTTTTGGTCGGAATGTATGTACATATTTTGAGACCCAATTTGATTGACAGTGACGTAAAGGGAAAGCCAGCTCGGGATATGGCTAATGTATATACCTACCCACTTCTCCCTACCCATTGTGTGGTTTATACTGTTCAACTCCATTACCCAACGGTTGTCTGGAAGAGATCGCTCTTTAGCGATAAGACCGCCTCTTGTCTATTTTAATTCGTAAACTCTTTTTGGTATGCATTAAAGCATTTTTGTCAAACAAGCAATAAAATGTCATAACGTGCGTTACAACAGGCTTCGAAGTATCACGTTTCGGGCAGAACAGCTCCAGGGAACTGTAAAGGAATTTCATACAAAGTATTTTTTATAAACATGGCGTCTATGTTTATGAACAGGCTAAACAGCTGTTTTTTTTAATCGTGTTATTTTTTTATTTCGTTGCATATGTTTGAGAAAAGCACTATACCTAAATGCCTTAACCGTGGAAAGGGCTTGCCGGCTTCGTGCCACTATCCTATACCTAGAAACCCGGAAAGCCCTTCTTTCCCAGCGTTTGCAGTAATGTACTGTTGTATTGTATTGTATAATATATATATTTTTTACGCTGTAACATGATTGTCCGTGCGTATAAAGCGTTAAGAAAGTTCCAACCTACCTAATTATAATAAACCGACACCTTCCTTTAATGGCGGTTATGTGTTCCACGTGATATTAATTAAAGTGTTTGCAGACACAACTCTCGAGGGGCCGAACTTTAATAGCTACGTATTAGATAACACGACTTTACCTCCCTTGTGCGGCAACTAGCTGTTACCACCTTAGCCTTTCGAATAAAGTTTAAAGATACAATTAGTTCGGTGGAAAAGTAATAAGTATAAAAAACTAACAGGAAGGCCATGCAAGAATTCAGTCGTATTAAATTTAACGAACTCCCAAGGTCATCCGCTTAAAATTAATACTAAGACAGCAATATCCCACTTTCCTCGCTTCGACAATAATGTACTATTGTAATATGCGATATAAATCAAACATACTAGACGCGACAAACTAAAATTAATAAAGTAGACAAAAACTTAAACTATCCTGGTAACATGGTAGAAGTTTTGCGTGCGAGAACTAGCCTTGTAATAAGTGAGCGGAAAAGTGGATTAATCCAACAATACGTATTTCAGCCCGTGTGCGGCAAGTCAACTCAGCGGGCGAGAATCAATTTTGTTTGTTCTTCATTTGATTAGTGTCCCGGGCGATTCCACATACACACACGTTCGTTCCTTTTGAGAGGAAAAGGTCGTATTTACGTTACAAGTTCAGGGTGCATTCGCCGGTTTTATATCACGATATGGTACGTTGTACGTTGAATAAATAAAGTTAATATCTCTATTAGTGCCCTCAGATAATACAAGTCATTTATAAAGATACAATTAGGCTAAAATGAAAGGATAAAAACAAATTTATGTGGGGGTGCGTAATGGTCACTTAAACAATTTATGTTAAAATAATATGACTACAACTTATGAATGTTTCATAAAATATTTGTCTGTAAATATTTGTCACCGGAAAAACTGACATGTTTGTCAAATTGTCACGACAATTTTGCGTTTCATAACAAAATATTAACTGAAAATCGGACAAATCATGGACGATTTTCTAACAAGTAATCGCATGTCGTTTAAGAAACGCATTATTGTCAATTTACAATTACAAACCTGTCCTCGCAATTTATTGACAGAGGGTCTTAGCCTGTGTCAGGATTAAATGACAAATGTCGAGGAACTTTGCAAGTTGATAATTCGTATCTCAAGTAAAAAACCAATTCTAGCAATGGTAATGATATAATAACATTTGATATAATGAAAATTTGATATAATAGGTACGCTTAAAGGCTCAATGCACTCTAAAACTGCTTAAACATAAAAGTAAATCAGTTGTGACGAAGCGTTTGGCTCGGTTTGTAGACACCTGCCTACTGAGCCGGCGGTCCCGGGTTCGAATCCGGGCCGGGGCAAATATTTGTGTGATGAAGTCGAATATTTGTGCTTGGGTCATGGTTGTTCTATGTATTTAAGTATATATTTATCTATAATAAGTATGTATATCGTCGTCTAGTACCCATAACACAAGCCTTCTTGAGCTTCATTTGGGACTAGATTGATTTGTATGAGGTTGTCCAATATTTATTTATTTATTTAAAACAGTAATAGAGTCATGGTAACGAGGAGGAGTGTTAGGTTATCTTGCGAACTATATCCTCTTAAATTAAAAATTGAACTTTCAAAGCCCCTTAATATTGAGCTGGCACTGCTGTGTACATTTATAAAACAACACAGGTCTAACGAATCAATTCCCATTCGGCTGCAATATATTATTAGAGTCTCGGACGATTGAATTTTACACCCCCACGTGCAACGCTGTTGAATAGAGTAATTTGACAGTTTGATTCGCTGCTAGTGATGTCCAATCGATAATCGGAAACGGGTTTCGTCGAAAATTGCTCGATATGATGGTTCGCGATTCGTCCAATCGAAACATGTCGAGCAATATTCGACTTAAATTCGTTTCTGTTATGCCGCTATAAAAAAAACTATTGAGCAGTAAATGTAACTGTAGGCCAGATGCGTATAAAAAGTTTTTTATGCCTTGTGTACATTTTGGTTGAAAACTAGAAAATTAGTACGAATTTACTTACAAATCTAGTAATATTTTATCTGCAATACTTAAATAATTATTAGAATGTGTATTGTCACATTACATTTTTATTAAGGCTAGAATTGAAATAGCTCATCGAAAGTTACATCACTGCAAAGTTTGCAATCTACAGGAAAACAAAATGGTTTCGAATGAAAATTGAATTCGTGATAAATGCAGTTAGGCAAGATGCTCCCATTCGACTCGGGGAGTTTCGAACTTGGAAAGTAAAGTGCGGAAAACTTGTTTTTCCACTAAGTTTTTTGTTTGATTAACATTTTTTTTTCATTTATTTATTACACAGAAAAAACAATACATTTAATAATAGTGCAACGAGCAAAACCATACGAAGGTTTAACTGTTGTTGAACAACATACAAAAGTTTGTAAGGTATTATATGGTTAAAGTAGAAGACAAAGTTTACAGTTGAACAAAGTTGAATGTCGTATACATACAATTTTATATAAGACTAGAAGTCGGGTAAAAAGTATCCTATAACCATCTTTGAATGTCCAACTAGCTCTGTACCAAAATTGGTTAACATCCAGCCATTTCGACGTGATGAGAGGACAATGGAAATTGTGCCCAGCAGATGGCGCCAACCTGAAAAACAAAATCGATCCTGCATCACGCTATTAAGATTTTTCCTGAAATCATGTCCCCTCTCCGTAGAAAACAGATTTTCAATACAAATCTAGAATTTTATAATAATACTAGCTTTTGCCCGCGACTACGTCCGCGTCGAACTTGGAAGTATGGAAGCAACCTCGCACAACACGATAGATATCCACCTAATCACCTTAATTAATAAAAGAGCCCTAAGCAAATGTAAGAGCAATTGCGCTTTTGGTTTAATCATTACATTTTCTATAGGGTCATCAATGTCATCATGAATTACTTACTCACTTTTCAATCTTTTTAGGGATAATTTCCAGGATGAAAACTATCCTATGTCCTTCCTCGGATCTTAAACTATCTCCATGCCAAATTTCATCAAAATCGATTCAGCGGTTTAAGCGTGAAGAGGTAACAGACAGACAGACAGACAGACACACTTTCGCATTTATAATATTAGTATGGATTAAGTATGGATTAGTATGGATTAGTATGGATAGTATGGATAGGTAAATCCAAAGTGGAAAGAAAGGTGAGCCAGCATAGCCACCAAGTGGGTACCCCAAAATGAGCGGCGTAGACGCGGCCGGCCCAGACGGAGATGGCGGGATGACATTGACGCATTCCTCAGCAACTGGTCGGAGGCGGCGACAGACAGGGATCTGTGGAAATCAAAGGGAGAGGCCTTTGCCCTGCAGTGGGACAGTCATTGGAAAATCCATTGCCAATAGGTATATTTTTTACAGAGACATCCCTGAAACTAGGTTTATACAAGTCGATTCCCAATCCCTGCATACAAAAACGGGAAGACCTCGTAACTAAATAACGAACAGAAGCAACGGACGGCTGATTGCGGACTGGACAAACACGGGCCCCAATAAGCACACTAGGAATACCGTATAGGAAACAGGACTCCCGAGGCGAAAGGACCTACGAGAAACTACAATTTGTACCTATAAATTTGTGAAACATGTAATGTCACATTATTTTTAATTAACCGATTTCCAAAAGAGGAGGAGGTTCCATGTTCGACTGTACCTACGTATTTTTTTGTGGCCGCTGTTCATAATGCACACCGATACCCATTGGGTCCCGTTCTTTGTTATGGTGGATTTACACGCTTGCCAAGCCTCGGCAAGCCTACAGGACGCAGTTATATGTTAGAGTGAGCACGATGTAGTTCCGTCTTACTCTAACATATGACTGCGTCCTGCACGCTTGGCAAGCGTGTAAATCCACCATTAGAACAAAGCGAAGTGAATTCGGCCTCACAAAATGATTCATACTATACCCGATTGCGAAGAAGCAATAAATAACGCTATAGTTTTTTTTAACATAGACGAAGCTCCAGGCACCTTCTTGCTCAATATAAAACTAAGACGATAGGATTCAAGTTCGGATTCAAGTTAGAATAGAATACTTGGGTTATTTGGCAACGTGCAACTTTTCTCACTTGAAAGAATGGATGTACCTAGTCAAACAAATCTAAATTTAAAGGGTAAACATTACGGGTGGAATCTCCAATGAATTTGATTGGATTTAAGTCGGTTTGGTTTCAACGATGGGCTTTTTAACGAAATCTGTCCGGCTGGCAATCGACGATTGGGACGCGATAGGATTACGTAAAATAAGATTGTATAAAGTCTTAAGACGTATAAAGTTTTTCTGTATCGTAACCTTCAGTCTTAATTCGATTCATTAGGCATTATGCCGTTTAAAAGATTGTGCAACTAGGTAAGTTTTAAGACAAATATGTCTCGAATTTTGTGATAAATTAACGATACGTTCTGTCATGAGACGTTCATGCGATCTCTGTCATGCATTGTAGAACATTTTAGAATAATTATTTGTTTTTAGGGTTCCGTATCCAAAGGGCAAAAACAAGAACCAATTACTAAAACTCCACTGTTATTCCATCCGTCCGTCCGTCTGTCTGTCATTAATATGTCATTGCGTGAACCGTAATAGCTGGAAAGTCGAAATTACAAAGATGATGTATTTCTGTTGCCGTTAGGTATACTAAAACAGAATAAAATAAATATTTAAGGTGGGCTCCCATACAACGAACATGATCGGTTGCGTTAACTTTGCACCTGCCAGGTGCAAACTTAACTTAACCCGGTCAATTTTATTTGCTGGTATGGAATCCTTCGTCCCAAGTTTCACTCGCACTTGGCCGGTTTTTTTCTTCATATCCATATCATTTGGTTCTAATCTTCATCGTTCTCTATCAGGCAATGTAACTGTTCTATAAAGGAACACATTATCCAGTAAAATAGAAACGTATTTCTGTTCCGACAAAAGGAGTAGTTCCCCAGATAATTGCGAAGTGGCACAAAAGCTAAAACTGCTTTAAATAGTCCCGATAGACGAACCTGTGTAACTGAGACTGAAATAACGGTGGCAGACAGTTAAGGCTTAATTAACTATTAACTGTTTAAACTTGAATTACAGCTTAACAGTATTCAGTTTGAATTGTTTCTATTAAGTATAGAAATAAAGCAGCAGAGCGCAGTTAATATTTTAGGTTCCGTAAAAACACGACGCTAGGAAAAGATATCCATTGACACGCCAAGCAAAAAGCCAACAGGGTCGATTGCAAAAAAATTGTACATAGTTAAGGGCTTTAATTAAAACAACGTTAATTGATTCCTTTGTCTGACGAAAGTTACCCATACATTTTGTATGACTAACTTTCGTCACACAAAGGAAAAGCGACCGTATTTTATGGTAACCAAGCTTTTAACTATGTACAATTTTATTGCAATCGATCCAACAGGCAGCAGTTTAAAAAAAACAAAAAACTTGCAACTAAATGGCGTTAGCGTTATATTCCAACAGTTTCGTAGCTAACACAAGTATCAACTACTTTTGAAAAAAAAAACATTAAAAAATGATCTCTCACTCTCGAGCGACTAAAGTGATAAATGATTAACGTGATACAATTTAAGCTAAGAAGTTCGATTCCTTCACACGAAGAAGACTTCATTGCTTCTTTTCGTGACACTGATTATTTTTAACCGACTTCCAAAAATTGGGCAAGTGCGAGTCCGACTCGCGCATGAAGGGTTCCGTACCATAATCTATAACAAGTTTGTTGTATGGGAGCCCCCCTTAAATATTTATTTTATTTTATTTTTAGTACTTATTTGTTCTTATATAGGCAATAGAAATACATCATCTGTGAAAATTTCAACTGTCTAGCTATCACCGTTCTTGAGATACAGCCTGGTGACAGACGGACGGACAGCGAAGTCTCAGTAGTAGGGTCCCGTTTTTACCCTTTGGGTACGGAACCCTAAAAAGGAGGTTTCACTGTATGTACCTATGTTTTTAATGAATAAAAAATCCAGCAATTAAACCTTGATGAAATACATTTAAAGCCGATTATAGATATCACTTTAACTATCTTAACCTATCGCCTATTGTTTGCCTCTATTGTAATGTTAAGTGTCATTTGTATTTGTATTTCTTTCTTCTTGAGGTGTGCAATAAAGATTATTCTATTCTATTCTATTCTATTCTATTCTATCCTAAGAATAACCTAAGTAAAACCGATGTCCCCCAGATTATCTACGGCCCTGCGGCAGGGTACGCATGATGTACGCTACCCCGCTTATTTTATAACATTGAAAATGTTAATGTTTTCCTGATCGAGTATAAGGCCCCGATTTCTGAAATTGTGACATTTGCTTGTAGTTTCACAGTAGCTATGTGTCAAAATTTCCGTCTGCCGAAGGGCTTCAAAGTGCAATTTGAATTCCCAAAAATCGTTTTTTTTTAATTGTCTTAAAATTGGCATATTTTCAAAATATACCCGCAGTTCCTATTCTGAGAGTAAGACGGTAATCCGAGTGTCACTCCGATGGGTATACAAAAGTAGAAACAACGTATATGTACTTAAGTTAAATAAGTCGGGAAGTTACGGAGTCTCGAGAGGGCGCCGTACACGAACAATACAAGTGCTAGTCTGGCCTGACTCGGAGTGAAGTGGAGTCTTATACATATATGTATAATCTATCATAGGCGGTGCAGTTTAGAGTGACTGACCTGTTCAGGCCGATTCTTATTTTTTTTTATTGAAGCAGTAACATCTGCTCACGTAAACCAAATATACCTAATAAAGAGAAAAACAAAATTGTATGTTTTGACAGAGAACAAATTATACTTAGCCATATATGCTCAAGCAAAGGTACACATTTAAATAAAATAAGTTGTCAAAGGTTTTGACAACGGTATCTGTAAAGGTACTGAAACGTCAGGGAGGCTCAAATAATTAATATACGCGATATAATCCGTTTAAATTGTTTTATTTAAATGTGTGACAGTCGCGGAAACCGAAGAAAATAAAGGTACACTTCTTGTGTCCTTTAAGTTAGAAATAGGTTTTATTTCAGGAATTACTAAATCTAGGTCATCAAACTACAAATATTATATCCCGAAATAAAACCTCCCGTGTTAATCCACGCGGGAGTTTATGCAAATCGCTCGACTAGCTCAGCCGTAAACGCGGATCAAATGGATTCCAAATATATATATGTGTGCTTATAATCCTAATAATACCTAAGTATAGAACCTTTTTAATTCTTTACAGGCAGGATTTTTTGGCGCAAGATCCGAGGTGGGTTTACTAATGTTTCGCAGAATATTATTTTACTGAACGTTATGTTTCGCATAATGCTCATTTCTATTCTACGGACAGCATTTACTTCTATGAAGTTATAAAATAAACCTAACCTAACCTCCTAGTATCCTATTAGATTAGGGTTAATCTAATAGGATACACCATTTTTTTTTTAAATATATTTCGCGTTTCAACTAAAGAAAATTTCCGCCAAATGAGCATTATGCGAAACATTACGTTTGGTTAAACAATTTTCTGCCAGATGAGGGTAACCCTCCGAGGGTTGACAAATGTTTCGCAGAAAATTATTGTACCCAACGACTTTATGTTTCGCATAATGCTCATTTCGCATAATTGTTATTTTACGGACAGCGGAGTGGTAATGATTTGGCGCCTATAGATTTTGATTCCTAACAGCTTGCCTCGGAAGCACAGAGTAATTAGTTGATTACTGTTTACTATTAATCTTCAAGAAACACTAACCGAGTTCGTTACGGCTTGCCCGAGGGTAATAGAGTATTTTGACACCACGCCACTTAGGTAATTACGTCATTAATCGATAGACTTATTCATCAGTACTTTACTACTAAACAAGGAAATACTCCAGTTTTGTTAAATAAAAAAAACTGTAATACCTAAATTATACTCCGCGCGGCGAACGATGAGTCCTATGACACCTGTCATCTCAGTACATTTTATAACCTATAATCAGAAAAATGGACTGAGATGACAGGTGTCATAGGACTCATCGTTCGCCGCGCGGGCTATAGATTTTGTTTAGGGCGAAAGTATGCAATAAATTAAAGTATGTTGTATTTAAATAAGAGCCAGTTATTTTATTGTTGAAAAATTTGATATTGAATGTGCTTCTTCTTCGTCCTAAATGCCAATTAATTTGTCTTGAGAGCAATCTTATCACTAGGCATCGGACTTCTGGTAGCAATTCATATTCATTCTCATACTCATTCATTTATTTTATTCCAAACCGCCTATGGTTATTGTGGTTCACATTCCCAAACATTAAATGACTAAAATTATTTATATTATGCATTTTCTAGTCATAGCTGGCTATTCGATCAATTTCGGTTTAAAGATCTTTATTTCTCAAAAGAATAACAATAATTCACTTACTTGAGAAAAAACATTACATGCATAAATTATAATAATCTAAGCTAGTTGAGCGTAATCATTATTACTATCGCAAAATTATAAAAGTTACAATTTGCCGGTAGAATTATAAAAGCATACAAAACAAGTTAACTGAGTAAAACTACGATCGCTGTCTGCATAGGAGCGCGCTGCGCTGCGCGATGCGAGCGCAGTAGTAGATAAGATAACAGTTTTACATGGATATAAAGAGTTTGGAAGTGTCTTAACAAATGCGTGCGTACATTGAGCTTGCGCTAAACTGTTATTTAGTTAGTTTAGTAAGTTTTATGCTTTTTTTATTTATTTATTGTATATGAATTTTATTAAACAATTAAGGTATATACGTACTATTAATCTGTAGTATTGATATTTTCTTGTAAATATAAATTTTGATTCTTATTTGGATTACTTTAGAATTTTATATATATCGTTATAATTTTATAAATAAGTAAATTTATGTATACATACATTTTACAATTTTAACATATTTATGGACGAGTTGAGAGATATTGTTTTAATAATCTTTTAAATGTGCGTAATGATTTGGCGTCTTTGATATCAGTCGGGAGTTTATTATAGAGGTTCGCTCCCTCGTATAAAATACATTTTTTGCCATAGTTCGTCCGCGGGGGCCGTAAAACAAGGTTATTAGCGTTCCTGAGTTTAATTCTTTGAATTTGTTGCTTTTTCGTGAAAGAAATTTGTATATGAAGGTCATTTGATAATATTTTTCTGATTAGGATACAAGTGTGATATATGTAGGAATGGTTAATGTTCATAATTTTGGTATCTTTGTAAATTTTACTCGTTGGCGTAAGAAAATTGTAGTTAAATAAGACTTTAATTAGTTTGTTTTGAGCTCGCTTTAGACAGTTTAAGTTAGTTGGAGGAGCGGTGCCCCATATTTCGATTAGATACTCAATATGTGGTTTCACGAGTGTGTTGTATATTGTGTATCGGACTCGTTTTAGAACCCAATTTTCCGGAAAAGATGTAAAATGTCGCAAATATTTCCGTATTTTATGACGATGAAAAAGAAAAGCCTATTTAGTAGTGCAGTATTTGTATATTCTCTGACTTCGTCCTTGACTTTAAAATAAAATTGCGAATTAAATACTCTTATTAGTACCGTAAAACGGGGCTACTTTAAAATGCTGGGGCTACTTTGGAAAAGTGTTTTTACGCCATATCCTTATTTTTTTTACTATCTGTGGCAATGCAATACATACATATTCAACAGTGACCTAACCTTTTACTTAATTTGCTCAATCGCACTTTTTTTGCGTTTTTATAACCATTTTAAATCTATCAAAGTAGTCCCAAACTTTCCTAAAGTAACCCCGTTTTACGGTATAAGTATGAATAGCCATATTTATTTAAGATAAAACCGACACCTATGAACAAACAAAAATCCACCACATGCTTCGTCAATTTAAAAATAATGCATGCAATTCACAGTGTAGGTATATCCGCAACAAGCTTAGTCAGAATCAAATGACATAAAATAAATCCACGACACGCCTCGTCAAGGAAAACTTAACATATTAAATCCCCTCTCAAGGCCATATTCGGTCCAAAAGTCCCCATTATGCTAGCAGCATTGCCCCGCTGAATGGCAATGGAGACTTGCTGAACCAACCATGACCCAGAGCGAGGATCGTTGCCCCTTTCTCTCAATCGCTGCCCTAAATCCCTAAAAAGCTCGCGAGCCTCACTACCCCAAGGTCCAGCCGTTTCCACAGCGACGGGTACGAAATCGTACATCGACTCTAAGGCTGCGTACTTGGCGTGTTTCATCTTAGCGGCTGTTTCCGCCGCTGAACCCGCCAACGTCGCGGTTTGCCTCAAATGGGACGGAGCAAAAGTGCTAACGCACGTTGCGTCCCATAAAAGACAACGCCCTCGCTGCCATTGGAACCATGGAACCGTTCGAGATAAACCAGGGAGCTCCAATACACAGGGGATGTTAACGGACACCATGGCTCGGCGACAATTAATATTGAATATAGAATGATGGCGCGAAAAGCGCCCTGCACATCTCTGGCAACTTAAGCCATGGTGTCCATTTTCCTCCACCATAACTCCACAAATGCAGCGATGCGGCTCACACACCTTGGTTCCCAGTCTTAGGGCCACTGCTATTCTTAGCGAGTCGTTATCAAGCAGTGTACCCAACTGAGGAGACGGCAAAGCATGGAGCCATACACCAGATTTGGGCTTATTAACAGCATTAAGACGAGCTAAATCCGCTCCTGAAGCGTCGTCCAATAAATGCGAGTAGGAGAGTTTGCAGAGGATATCCTCCATCCTCTCTGCGCCACCAAGTTGTCTGGCCGGTCACCAGTCGGACAGAACATTCCCCACTTCTCAAAGGCCTCAGATACAAAAGGCAAGCTGAAGTATGAATTGTGTTTCAATGTTAATATCGGCTCCATAGCTCGCTTAAGTCCTACCGTGCCACCAGATGTCCGATACCTACATATCACCATTCGCGGAACTCACACCCTAACGATTCATCACTTTGACGCGCAGTTCCTTTTTTTATTTTTAATAAGCCTTACATACTATTCCCAGAGCCATAAGCAAACCATTTCGGTGCGAAAGCTTAGCCTTTTAGACGACATTCCTTATTTATGGCACACGCTCGGCCCACTTTGCAAATGGACGAAATGAAAGCGAACAGAAAAACGTTTTACAAACATAGGTACCAGTCCGTTTCCTCTCTTTATGGACCCGGCAAACGTGATAAGATTAAAACTCGGCTGTATTTAGTAAGGACATATATCTTGCCTCTATCAGTTCGGGGGAGCGACGCAATAAGTTTTCATTAGGTGATCTTTTCCGGGACGTCTGTCGGTGTCGTCTTAAGGAAAACGCACCGGCTGTGTACAATCCTCATGCATAGTTAGTAGGTTTTTATTGGCTTTCCAATCCAATTTGAACTTAAGGAACATTTTATACATAATATAGCGAATAGCGATTCACTACACTTTCGATGATATTGCAGCGCAATTTTTTGTAATAAAATACCTACGTATTTCCCTCATGTACAATTTTCCTTCATTTGTAGCGATGCTTAACCATCTTCCTTAGTTACTTACTATAGCACCTCTAGCATAACTGTCATACGCGACTATATCTCGCGCAACATAATTACCCGTCCTTTCTGTGCAGTATGTGAGAGAGTGACGGGTAGCTGTCTGTATCGCGACAAGAGTCGCGAAACATAGTTGTGCTTTGTGCTAGACGGGCTGGTCACATTAAATAAATAAATATCAGACAACGTCACACAAATCAACCTAGTCCCAAATTAACACATTCACTGTCCCAGTTTGACAGGTGAACCTTATGTCTCAGTAATAGAGGCTTGCCGTGGCCCCAAATATGGGACACGGACAGTGAACGTGTTAAGCTCAAGAAGGCTTGTGTTATGGGTACTAGGCGACGATTTATTTATTTTTTATTTATTTATTTAAACTTTATTGCACAAAATACAAAAGTAAGAGTACAAATGGCGGACTTAATGCCATAAGGCATTCTCTACCAGTCAACCATTTACATACTTATATAGATAAATAAATACTTAAATACATAGAACGTCCATGACCCAGGCACAAATATTCGTGTTCATCACACAAATATTTGCCCTTGCCGGGATTCGAACCCGGGACCGTTGGCTCAGTAGGCAGTTGCTTAACCACTGCGCCAACCGCGTCGTCAAAAGTACGAATAAAGTACACATTATTTTTAAACGCGTCTTATGTTTATTCAAGATGCGTGTGTATCTCAGGGCTATTGCATAATATGTATGTGTCAAGCAATAAGAAATTACCCCCCAGGCTAAAAGTATGGAAACAAGCTTATATTACTATATAAACCTGTGATTTCCTTACGGAATAAATTACAAAATCACAATATAAAAATGACTATAAACATTTTAACCCTTTGAGCGCCAAGCGGCAAAGCAATTCACCGTGCCACTGACGCCAAACCAAAAAAAAAATTGCTCCAAAATCAACAGAGATTGAAAACACAGATAGGGGTTTGAATTAGCATATTTTTGACCATTGAAATTTTTAACGTCAATAGGCGTCATTGGCGTCAGTGGCACGAATTCCCGACGACGTGATTTGCCGTCTTTGGCGGTCAAAGGGTTAAAAGTCAATAATGCAAATTCTACTTATGAAAATTGCTAGTGCAACATTTTGTAGAAAGGCAATAAAAAAACGACGACATGCACTTTGGCCCGGAGTTAGGTAAGTAGTTATAGGTGGTATAGGTATATATATTTTTACAAAATGCAGATGTTTTAATAATGGATGTTCTATTTTTTTATCTTTTAGGGGTGGCCTAACGGTTACTAACATTTACACAAGGAATAATTATTGGAAACTTTAAATATTCAAAGAATAAACTTTCTTTCCATACTTTTGGCCTGGGGTGTAAATGAAAGTGCATTCACTAAACTAAACAAAGTTTGCATAGCTCATACACACACGGCTCGTATTACGTTAATGTTTATACTTTAAGAACAGTTGCAGAAAGTTATTCAAGCGACCGACGACTACGGGAAACACTTCAAATGCAAATCTGCGAAGTTTGCCCGTTATAAACTTTGTTCATCCCGCACAAGGTTAACTCGCTGTTTTATCGCTTCTTCGGAAGCCTGTTCTGTACCCTTACGATGAGTTTACAGAAACCATGTTCAAATTGCTCCAAGTGTAAGTGTAGGTGGGCTTCGGTTGAGTCTTGCGGATATGTCTCTTGGCATCCTGGTCTGCCAGCCGTTGGCGTTCAAATTGCTCCAAGTGTATAAGTGTAGGTGGGCTTCGGTTGAGTCTTGCGGATATGTCTCTTGGCATCCTGGTCTGCCAGCCGTTGGCGTTCAAATTGCTCCAAGTGTATAAGTGTAGGTGGGCTTCGGTTGAGTCTTGCGGATATGTCTCTTGGCATCCTGGTCTGCCAGCCGTTGGCGTTCAAATTGCTCCAAGTGTATAAGTGTAGGTGGGCTTCGGTTGAGTCTTGCGGATATGTCTCTTGGCATCCTGGTCCTCCAGCCGTTGGCGTTCAAATTGCTCCAAGTGTATAAGTGTAGGTGGGCTTCGGTTGAGTCTTGCGGATATGTCTCTTGGCATCCTGGTCTGCCAGCCGTTGGCGTTCAAATTGCTCCACTCTTCTCTATGCCGCAGAAACTTGGTGCTGCTACAAAACCGACATCAAAATCGTTTATGCTCTGGTTTCGTACGAAGTATAGAGACGGCCGCTGTATGACGGCACCGCTATCCTAGGAAACCCGAGTTTTACGCCGTCACTAGCGAGTACGGTCACGTTAATTCATGGTAAGGGTACTGCTGAAATGTGAAGTGAGATAAGAGAAACACCGTCCTATGGTGGGTAATTTTCCGTATAATACGCGGGACTAATGGATTGGACTATCTCCACTTTGTATGCGTGATATAGTGCCCCAACCAGCAAAATCGCACTAACAACAGTCTAAAGACTACACATTTTCGCTCTTATATCGATCCTATATCATCGTATAAGCCTGGATTTGGGCGCAAATTATAAGTGTATTTACTTTATATCGTCCTAATATCAGTCTAATTGAATACTGATTGCATTTACAGTAATCTTGCCAAAACGAATTTAAGCTGCCTTAGGCTAATATCGCTCTCACGTAAGTGTTTTGTAAGCCCACATAGACGCATATTGGTCCAACGTTAGAATCTTGTGAGCCTAAACAAGCTTATTTTGATTACTTGTATGTCTTGAGTGAAACTGCAGCGTGACAATAAAAAATAAATATGTTAAGCACTGTAGCCCATTTCAGTCGGAATCCTCATGCTATGCTTTGAATATACTTTCTACTATTGGATTCTTACTGAAAGGAGCTACATTCAGACTCAGTGTTCAGGTTGGCATCATCTAAACTTATGGGAGTGAAGCCTCGTAAAGTGAATCACATACATCAATGGCGACTATAATCTCATTATAGGCACAATACGAAAATTGGTTAGATGCCGACTCACTCACATGGGTTTAGCAACGGTGGGTAATAAAATAATAATTAAGCAAGGAAACCAAATTCAGTACTCACTCGTATATATTTTCAAAGCTTTTACTTACTTAACTTAATTAATACACAGCTTTTGTTCACACTCTCACTCTTCGACTCCTAAAGATGAACTGACGTAAATGGCGGCATGCGAAGTTTTATATTGACAATCAACTCGCATAAAATGGCGCCGACCGGAAGTTCATCTTTAGTTGTTGAGTTAACAAATCCAAAGTATATCTAAGGTTTACTGATTGATACTGCTAAATTCATCATATTTAATAAGGTAAATTATACAGTTGTTAACAATATTATTGTTACAACTGTTTATGAATTACCTTAAGTGACGGTAACTTAATAAAAATAACGTGTTTGTGAAAATCTTGGTGTGTGTTTATGTTGCGTTGCGCGGTATGTTTTTACGATGGAAAATATTATTTACTGTAAAGTGGACCCTGTTTTACACTTCAAATTTCATGCGCCATATTCAATTTAAATATCCTCTTATAATTTTTTATTTCTTTATTTGTTGTGATAACGGTGCCATTTTGATAGTTGCATTTTTCCAGCGCACTATTAGACTACTGTAAGATCATTTACGCTAATATTAGCATTCTGAATACAAGTGGTACGGCCATATTGAATTAATTTAGGGTTTCTACATGAATACTAAATTTTTTAACATTAATATTTGGAATGCTATTTCCGATCTCTCTAATCCATGCCTATTACACAAAATTTAAAATCACAGCACTCTCTTTTTCACAAAACATTATGGCTATCTAAACGTTATTCTTACAATTGTGTTCCCAAAGTCGATTTAAGATCAAACCATCTTATATTGATCTTATAATAGTTTTATGAAGACCAAAAAAGTATGCACTTATAGTGCTTTTATGTTATGCTGATATTAGTCTGACATTCTTATAAGAACATTTATCAAGAACATTATAAAATCAAATCAACTTAGAGAATGTGGTTATAAGAACAGATATTCTCAAGTACAATGAGTCTTCGTAAATGTTGTTGTAGGAGTGGGAGGCTTATAATAGTATTATAAAATGCGCTTATATACATATATGAGACTAGGTAATAATACTGAGAGTTCTTGAGTCCGTACCATCTTATCTAAAGCTAATATAAGAGCAGCAGCATCAGCAAAACAATTATAAGAGCGCTATAAGCCCACCACTCTTATAAAGTGCGCAATCTAAGACTTTTTTGCTAGTTGGGTGCGTCTTTGGTCATGTGGATGAGACGTCAGACCAGCAATCTAAATGTAGGCTTCGATTCCCGGCGTGGTATAACTTTGTATTTATATCGTCAAAAAATAATGCCTAATTCGAAAGACATATGGCCTTTTGAGCAAGATACTGAACAGACAGAAAACGAAAAAATGCAAATTTGTGTTTATAAATTTAACAACTATTAGGTATGTAATGTATCATTATTTTTTTATGTGGTACATCACAATTTATATTGCATCATTGATACAAAGATAAAAGCACAAAAAAAAATTAAATTGATCTCTTCCACCAGGTAAGATGCGTATTTTAAAAAAAATTTTGTTCTTTGTATCAATGGTGAAATATGTGTTGTATGTGAACACATCGTTAAAGTTGACAAATAAAGGTGTATCGTGGTCATATATTATTAGAAACATCGAATTCAGCCGTAAATAGCTATACGAAGATAAATGTTAGTATGCAAATCCTATCGAGCGCCGGTTAGAGCTGAATAAAAGCTTAATTTTAACATATTGAATTTTATTCAAGCCATGATTCGAGAGCGCATTATTCATGTTCGCTCGGCTCCGCATATCATTAGCTCCATAAATCATGATTTAGTTAGGTCACAGTATCGCCAATGGAAGAATAATACTGCACATTATGAAAGGTCATAACTCATGACGTTTTCATAGCGACTTGTATCCTTTTATTGAATGGTATAACGTGCGCGGGGAACTTGGATATTAATCATGTTAAGTCGTATTCTCATTTGAGCGGTGGTGAGGTGCGGTAGTGTCGTTTAAAGCAAGCTTTACAAATGTTTTCAACTTATATAAGGCAGCGCGGAAGCTAAAATACTTGTGACTCCTCTAGCGAAGTAAACCACAGATTATATTACACTCGTCTCTTACAACAAGTCCTTTTTTTAAGCCATAACTTGAACTGTATCAGGGCTGGATTGCCCTCACTACCAGTAGTCGGACTTTGTGTGGGAATATAACTCGCTAATGGGATTGTCTCCGCGCCACAGGAGTAATTTGGAGAGGTTGACGCGGGCGCACTGGGCGCATGGACTGCGTCGTGAGTGGACTGAACCGAATCCTAGAACGAGTCTTCATACGACAGATTTACGAAAGATTAAGCCGCTTTTGGATTCATGTGTGCGTGTGTGATATTGACATTGTGACTCGCACATGGACATAACCCGTGCCCCACCAAAAATGGCTTCACTTTCAAGCGCCATCCTTCCGTATCCTGTCTCGCCCACAGAAGATCCTCTCTATTGACCTTCTTAGAAGCCGCCAGAGTTGTATCTTATTGGGATTTAGTGAAAATGAGACTCAAATGATCGTAGGGTTGACGCGACCAGTTGATGACCACATAGTACAAAGATATAATTGTGACCGTCCATGACTAAAGGGTCCTTATGGCAGGTATTGAGTTAAGCACAGGTTCTAAATCTATGTTAAATAAGCTATTTAACACAGAAAGAATCATGACCCTAAGTCCCATACTTTTTAAAAAAAAAAACATCATACTTACACTTGCTAAAATTTCACTTTTGAGAAAACGTCAAAAGAAGTTTGAAACTAACTTTAAGTATGTTCCCATTGGAAGTTACATAGATTATGATTGATTTTGTATCTCAAGGGGTTTTTCTATTGAACTCAGTCATGGTTTCATCAATGTGACTTCCAGATCCTGAGAAAACAGCCTTTGATAACAGCAACACGCTTAAGAATGAAATTAATAAAAACATGTTTTTCAGCTTTGTCTTTAATTATGTTGTAATCTGAACTATTGTATATAGTAGGACATATTTAAACTTACATTTTAGGATATAAGTAAAATCACATAGTTAACGAAATATCTTTATTTTAATGAAAACGTGATAATTATTATACTTTTCATCTTCCCCTATAACAATGACAAATTTAGTACAGTGAGTTCTAAAATATATTTATTCAGTCCACTGGAGTATCACAAAATTATCATTATTGTTCTACAAGTTTTATTTTTTTATTTATATACGATTAAAGTTACGTAAAAATCACAATTTGACGCCCATACATTTGGGAAAAGGGTCCTTATGACCAATCACAGACAAAACATATTAATAATTCCAATATGGCACAATATTAACATTATTTATTTCCTAATCTTGTATTAACACAGAATACCGAAGAAAAAAGGTTATTATAAATTTACTCAAAATCTTTATCTGTAAGGAGTTATTCTCATTTAACGTCAACGAATAATTTACACAGTCGGTGACTACTAAGGAACTATTCATAAATCACGTAATAAAGATATCCTTGTCTTGTGAATTCCCATTATGCGACAAGTCTCCTGAAAGAACGCAGATTCGAAGTTTCTACCTTGATCACTGTGGATTTCGAGAGGTACCCCAAACCGGCAGAATACTTCGTTCACTAACTTTTCAGCTATGGTTACGGCTTCTTGATTTGGAATGACAAATACTTCAGGCCACTTCGTGAAGTAATCCATCACGACAAGAATGTACTTGTTTCCGGAGTCAGATGCTGGAAACGGTCCTGCTACGTCTAATGCAACCCTTTCCCAAGGGGCTCGAACGTTGTACAACTTGTATGTTCCTCGGCTACGGGTATGCGGTCCTTTGACTGATGCACAGTTAATGCACCTTTTGCACCAGTTTTCAACATCTTCTCGGCAGTGAATCCAATAAAAGCGTTGCCGAATTTTCATTAGGGTCCTTTTTACTCCAAGGTGTCCACCGGATGGTCCATCGTGAATGCTTCACAAAACGTCTTTCACCCTTTTCTTAGGGACAACGACTTGCAGGTGAGCATCCTTCCCATTTGTTGATTCCCATTTTCTGCATAGCACGCCATTATGTATAACCAAGCTATCCCATTGTGCCCAGTAGCTTTTTATTACCGCACTTATCGGAGCTACATCACACCATCTTCGTTTAGGCACACCCACACTAATCCATTCAAAAATGGGTCTCACGTCAGGGTCCTCTTGTTGCGCTTGCTGCATGATTTCATCACTCCACTCATCGCTAACGGTATCTGTTCTTACCATTCGAACAAATTCCTTTTCTTCTTGTTTGGAGCAATGCTTACAGTCGTCCGCAAAAGGTCTTCGTGATAGGGCGTCAGCCTTTCCATGTGATTTCCCACTACGGTGTTCAATGATGAAATCATATTCCTGCAGTTGTTCAATCCATCTTGCCACTTGTCCCTCGGGATTTTTAAATTCTAGCAACCACTTCAAAGCAGCATGATCAGTTCTGATACGAAACTTTTTTCCCAACAGGTATATGCTGAAATGCTGTAACGTCTTGACAACTGCTAGCAATTCCCTCCGAGTGACACAGTAGTTCCTCTCTGGTTTTGACAATGACTTGCTGAGGTATGCAATCACAACTTCATTATTTCCTTTCTTCTGTGACAAGACACCTCCAATTCCAGTATTGCTAGCGTCTGTGTCCACAATAAAATCCACTTCCGGGCCTGGGTACCCCAATATTGGCGTTTCACAAAGTCTACCTTTAAGCTCGTTGACTCACACTGTTCGTTCCAGGCAAATGATCGCTTTTCCTCCATTAGTTGATGCAAAGGCTTTGCTATATCCGAGAAGTTCTTCACAAAACATCTGTAGTATGATCAAAGCCCCAAAAAGGCACGTACTGCAGTCTTGTCTTTTGGCGTCGGCCAATCCTTCACGGCGCTGATCTTCTCAGGATCAGTCTGGATGCCGTCCTTTGAAATCACGTGTCCCAAGTAATTCACTTTACGTTTGAAAAACAAGCATTTCTTCGGACTGAGTTTCAGATTTGCCCCTCGTAGTTTGCCTAGCACCTGCTCCAATTTATTCAAGTGGTCGTCGAAGTCTCTTCCAACGATAATGATGTCATCCAAATAGACCAAGCAAGTTTCTCCTAGAAGTCCAGCTAATATTTGCTCCATTAATCTCTCAAATGTGGCTGGTGCATTAAAAAGTCTAAAATGACCATAGGTACTTAGCAAAGAAATAGTTGTAAGCAAGTTTATCTATTGACCTTTGTCATTCTTGTATGCAATTTCCCACAAAGACCCTTTTCTACTAAACTTAAAACTCCGTTTTAATAAAGAAAGAATTAACGTACACAACTGAAACCAGGTACAAATACAGCTCTATCTTTGTATTTTACTATAATGCATAAAACAAAAGAATGATAATTTTGAAGGATTTTACAAAACAGCAAATATCTCCGTAACTAGAAACTGCCATAAGGACCCTTTTCTCATGGACGGCCACAATTGTTTATGTTGTTTTTTTCTGTATTTCATGACAGATTGAGCAAATTTATACAGTATGCTGTAGAATTTATCATCAGTGGTAATCCCTATTATTACTCCCTTTTGCACTGTATGTATTTACTTTCGAAAGAGGAAACTGAACGAAAACAATTACCCTAATGGTCCGAAACGAAAATCGCAATTAATTCAGCACCATCACGGGCTAACGCAAATAAATTTCCGCAGTAGCCGGTTTTAATTTGACTTCCAAACAAGACATTAATCATCACAACAACAGGCGTACCGAAAAATCCAACAATAACATTAAGGTTCATTTACAGGACGGCGCACACCCGCAGGGGCCGATGGCTACAGATTAGACAAGTTTTTAGTGTTAGATCTGAGATCACGACGTGTGCAACCCCGTCGAAATGTTAGATTATGGTAAATAAGTAAATAATAGTCAATGTAAACCAATAGAAAAAGTAGTAGATTCTATATTGAATTATGTTCTTGACTTACATTAATAAATTACAGGCACTTCAAATAAGATTTTAAAAGTTAATTGTAGATAAGAAAACGTTTGTCCCGTTTTTGGCGTGATGTGCAAAAATCGTGTATGTAAGCTTACAACAACTAAATACCACTAATATACCATTTGACTTGATTCATCACCACGTCTTGTCAGTGTACACATCTCATTTGACATTAACGACTTCCGGCAGCCGGAAGGCGCGTATTCATGAGCGAGTGTCAATGAACCGAGACCCCAACGTACTAACAACCCTGTAACCATTTTTGCGTGTCCATATACCTATCACCGAAATAGTTCAAATCAGTTGTGACGCGGTGTGGCCACAACGATACTTTGTCATACACACATACGAAGGTTTTTAGTAATGTAGACATGTTTTTTTATGACATTCATTCCTTTTTCAACACAGCATCGTTTGGATGTACAGTTTTCATTTAGGATGGATTTAGACCGGTCAATGGAGCCGAATCCCGACTTTGTCGTAAACGCAAATGAAAATATCATAAACCATCCTTGCTCATATATCGACTTATTTTGTTATCAAAATGGTCCATACATGGCCAAACTAAAAAATATATTGTGTGTCTCTATCAAAAATATACACTTGTAGTGTCTATAATAAAGCCACGCCACCTGCCCTCTGCCGCCATTACTGTGACAGACGTCAACGGGAGCAGGCAGGCCATGGTCCACAGTATACGTTGGTTTAATGAACCTATTCCCGCCCTGAAACCCTGATCTTCACAATAATAATTTTGGATTTAGACAGTTAGACACGGACATACAATAACAATTCATATTTATAATATCTTTCGTATAGACAGCAAGGGAATCATGGTTGTTACGCACGCGACATTCTGGTGGAATACCCTAAACCCGTGTCGGTGTACAGTTCTCATTTGGCATGGACGAGACCGGACCGCGGCCGGAAGGGCGCGTATTAATGAGCGAGTGTCAATGCAGGATTCCGGCTTTAAAAACAAGATACGTTACCCTTAAATAATGTACGTGAGGCTTAGCTGATTTAGGACGTGGGTAATCAAATATCAAACCCGTAACAAATAAAAAACAAATTAAATTTGAATCCATTCAGGAATCCATAGCGACACGGGCAATAACCTGCTTAATGAGAGGCTCCATCCCTTATACAGCCACCGTTACCATCCCCACCACTATCACACTCATCACGACATTCATCACCTCCACCACCATCACCATAACTACAACCACCACCACAACAACCACTACCACCACCATCATCACCACCACCGCCATAACTATCACCACTATCATCACCACCACTATCATCATTCCCATCACCACCACCACCATCACCACCACTACCGTTGTGTGGTTGTGATAATTTCCTAACTTACTATGTCGTTTTTATGTGCAACTAAAGTACCAACTAGTTGCTGCAAAGCGTCTGAGGCAGCCCTGTGCGTCTTACACGCACACATTGACACTGACATTCAAGATTCAGTTTTCAGTTGGCAGTGACCGTCCTGAGCTCGAACATAACTGGAACGCAAAGTTGCAGAAGTTATCATCCGATCTGTATATAAAACGCTTCATCCACCGCGCGGCTGAACCTAGCGCGTTCATGTGAACCAATCGGGTCAATGTCAGATTTAGATGTGCGTCTTTCCGGTGGACATTGGCGAAATTACGGATTCCAGGGCCTAATTTTCTGATTGAATGCCTTTGAGAATAAAGAACGTTCCCTCTTCTATAATCCGATGTAATAGCAACATAACCTAGATTCATACAAGCTCTTAACTTTTGACCACCGAAGGGACAAATTTTGTTTTTTGAACTGACAATGACCCAATCCTAAAGTTTTGTTTCATGGGATCGTTTTATTAGCCTTGATCCAATTCCGAGTCCTAACAGAATATCGCACAACTTGTTGACGGTAACTCGGCGTGAGCTGCAATTATAGTGGGGAACTACCGCTTAACAACTATTAACTACGTTATATCAGCCCGTGCCTACCAGGGGCACTATGATGGTTGCGTTTATCACGTGTTAAATAAGTGACGCTGTCACTCACAATAGCATTTTGTCAAAACGTGGCGGATGCTTTGTCACTTATTTATCGCGTGATAAACGCAACCATCGTAGGCCCCCTGGGCATCGTGTTTTAAACAACATCCTATACAATAATTTTATTAAAACTTTCGTGAGACATATTTAATTATTGTATTAAGCGGTTTACACTCACGTGTACGGTACTCGTCACGGTGTACGGGCAGCCGTCCCTGATGAAGAGCTCCATACGAGTTCGAAACATGTCGGGCCGTTCCTGACAATTTCACGTGAGTGTAAACCGCTTAATACAATAACCTATACAATGTAACGTATGTAAGTTTATTTCTCAAGCAACCGCCTGAAGATCGACAGAACCTGGCATTGAAATGCCTTGTTATTAGATGAAATCCTTTATAGGGATAAGTTCGCCTTCGTACACATGTATTGTTTTTAGTTTTTGTCAATATTGTTTTATGTGCAATAAAGTGTTTATATACATACGTACTTACATACATATACATACATACATACATACATTTATGTAGACGAGGGCTTACTATTAGTAGGGAAATTAATGGCCGCTCCGTAATACTGATATATAGTGCGCTCATCCGCTAAGCTGAGCTCCTAAACAACTAAAGCACTACTTCTATACTAGGTATTACGAAATTACGTAATCCGATCTCCTCGTCTTGATTCCGAGGAAAATCTTAACAGCGCAGCGCGATGTACGAATGCGATTAAAATAGAATACAATTTCTCTTCATTAGATCATTATCAAACCCGGGGCTTTCGGTGCACGAATGATTAGTGTTATAGGGTATGATCATAATTGCCGGTCCCAAGCTCGGTTGAAAAAGAAAAGTTTAGCTTGAAGCCGTCTAAATGTAGTTGAAAGTGAAGTAAGTTTGAATATTTTTGTTATTTCTTGATAAATAGGTTGAAAATCGTCGTTGCGTCGTTTGAATCTGGGGACACGATCAGCTTTAAGCATATATATGATAGCCCTAATTTTTACAACAATGAGGCTGTAACAAGGACGACCCGACCAACCCTCGCCGCCAGCTGGTACCCGGGCTGACTAGTGTGATATTTTTTTATAACGGCACATCATAATGGTTCCACTTCGCCTGATGGTAAGCAAAAAGGTTACCAAAGCCACTGTCAGGGTATTGACAGCGGGAAATGCTCGCCAGCAGCATAAAATTTTCCATCCAGAACCTGGATCGCATCGGAAATCGCATCGGTACCTGGAATGTACACGCCGAAGACCGCAACAAGTGGAAACCGATCGTCATCCAGATGGCTGGACATCCAAAGATAGTTATAGGATACTTTTTAACCGATGGTTTTACGGTATAAAAAAATTACGCGCACGAAGTTGCGGCCACCTTCTAATAACTAAATAAACATACCGTAAATCGCTGCTAATGGAGAGTATGCTCAAACATTTCGCTTGTCAAAAATAAAGGAGATATTCTAAACAGCTGAAATAATAGCTTAGAGCTGTAATAAATTAACCATGACACCACTTCGACCCTTCGAGGGGCGAGACGAAGGGATCAGGCCTTGTATTATGCGTAAAGGTTTTAGTCGGGCTATTTATAACTCAAAAGTGCCAATGCTTTATGATTTCTGACTTTATTTTCGTCTAAATATTCCAAGACGAAAAGATCAGTGCAAACGGGTCCTATGGAGGTTGCGTTTGTCACCGGATAAGTAAGTGACAAAGCATCTGTCATTCACACTCGCATTTTGTCAAAACGTGACGGATGCTTTGTCACTTGTTTATCGCGTGATAAAAGCAACCATCATAGACCCGCTGGAGCATAATTCGATAGACATTAATGTATAAGTATAAGTATAGCCATTTAAGCGAAGATGTCTAGTTGTATAATACTAGCTGCACCGCGCGGTTTTAACCGCTCATCCCACGGGAACACTACATTTTTTCGAGATAAAAAGTAGGCTATGTGTTCATCCGGGGTGTCAGCTACCATCATTCCAAAATTAGTCAAAATTGGTCCAGCCGTTTGAGCTTGAAGAAGTACTTAACAAAACACTCTCACAAACTTTCGTCTTTATAATAATTATTAGTGTGACTATGAGTAGGTATGAGCTCAGTTCAGTATCTCAATGAAACTAACTCATCCGCTGACGTATCAACCGAGACACGAACTCCCAATGTTTACGTTCAATTTGCTGCTAAATCTCGACACGGAGGGTATACTTATGTGATCGGCTCTCGCGAATTCGGACGCTATGCAAACAAGTTTGTTGCGCGCATTCTTGCCATTTATTACCCATGGGCATATTGCGGGTAAGTATTTTCCCTTTACTTTGTGTTTTTCTTCTTTTTCGTTAGATTTATTTTACAATAGATTTAGGTACTTACCTACTTTACATAGAAAACTACCGTCTACCCTGACATTAAAATACAAAGCGGGTTTAATCACGTCGTAGAAGTTTTAATAGATTTAAGTACAACTGTACATGTCTATCTATACTATTACAAAATTGTATCAAACATCCATTTACAAAATAAAACGCGACCCTGCATCCCGCTATTAACATTTTCCCTGAAATCTTGACCCCTCCCCATGGAAAACTGATTTTCAATACAAATCTAGTCTAGAATTTTATAATAGTACTTATTTATATTATATAGATTATCTCATTTGATGAAAAACTTCGTGTCGTGTTGACGGTGACGTTGTGTTGTTGGACATAGATTATCAGCGAGGGCAGACTTCCACAGTCCAATAACCATATTAATCTGTTAGTTTTACCCCGTTAGACAATAAACTATGTCTTACATAACCTTACCTTGGAAAAAATTAAATATACGAAAGTACTTACGTCGAGACTGTGTTTTAAATACGTTTTTCTTGGAATATATAATTATTGCAAATTAACAGCGTAATCTGTCTCTTAACTATGACATCGTCCATCGTGACGCGCTCAACACTTGGCTAGTTAATTATATTTTGTTCTATTATTAAATCTTCAACTTCCCGATTCTAATAGTATTTTATGCAACAGTTGTATAAGAGGGGGCAAAAAACGGGAGTGGCATTGTTTACGATGTGAGCGTAGCGAACATCGTAAGAAAGATTCCACGAGTGTTTTTTGACCTACTTATACAACGTTGCATACAATACTTTTTCTACGGCTCGACATTTAATAAATAAAATTCAAATAAACAACAAAGAAAATAATTACACATACCGCTCGGAATCAACAAAATAAAAAAAAATAGTCTGATAAACATTTTTTTATTGACGTCCATCTGTCAAAAAAATATGAACTTATACATAAAGGTATACGTTCACTATACTATACATCCATGCACTGAAGATAAAACTTTTTTTTTAAGTTGGCAGCAATGCCTTAGTTGCAATACCTTTTTTATTAAATTGCAAATTGTGTGAATGCAGCTGTTTATTTTGAAATCTTTGGTATTAATGCTTTTTTGGCGGCATTATAACATCGCTTAGCAGTGTTTTTTGGGCAGTAGAGTAGCAGACGTTCATAATTTATGTCTTTATATTAGATTTAGTAACTATATAAATTACAGAAAAAAGTACTGGAGTAGAAAAACGAAGTTACGCGGTCAAGCCATATTATTATATAAGCTGCTATAACAACTTAAAATGCCAATCATTGCAGTGCTGGATCGCATTCGGGAGTACACTTAGGTATAAATAATTTAAAAGTTCATGTTAATTTTTAGAGAAAACTAGGGAAATAACTTTGGTACGTAAAGTTACCCTGTTAATGAGTTGTTAAAATAGTCTGTAATTAAGCTCTGAACCTCTTGACTGCCACGCAACTGGCCAATTCACTTAAATATTAAGACGGATGTCATTTTTGATACCTAATTCTTGTACGTAAGCGTTTAGGCTTAAAAAAGCGATTTCTATTATTGTTGTGTTAAGTTTTTAAGTTGCTAATAATTATTAATAATTAACAAAAGTTAGTTGTTGATTCACACCTACTAACAGTTTACCCGCCATTTTATGACATTCAACGATTTTCTCCTCACAAAAAGTGATAACCAATTTGTCAGTTAAATGCACAGGTGATTAACTGATTATTTTTGGGCAGAATATTTTTATTTTTTTTCGGAACATTAAAACGAAAATTTAATATAAAAAGTTTTCTTTATTCCTTTCTAAGGTAAACTATTTTGATTTCCTTTCTAAGGTAAACTATTTTGATGTATTATTTTGAAACCAGTTTTTTGTTATATATTTTTTTATAAATGGCTCGACAAGCCAAAAATATAACAAAACCAGGTAAATTGGCAATTATTCGTACGAGTCGAGGTGACCTTAATTACAATAAGTTTTCATAAACGTCTCCCCACGGCCGCGGTGAGAAACCACGAATAATGGTCCGATTATTCTCGCAAATGGCCCAAACGGCTTCGCGGATGTCACACCGGTAGGTACGCATCTGACTAGGGTTGCGCAAAATTTTTAGAAGGTTCAAATGACTAAACTTAACTTCAACCTCTATTGACTGCCATGAAATAAAATACATACCTAATTCATAATTTGATTTTTCATGGCAAATAGTTAACCTAGGGTTGCACAAATTATTTTTTGGGAGGGAAAACGCGCTGGGTTTTTAGTGGGTAAACCGGATCTGCCCTGGAGCCTGTTCCGACCCCCCGATCGGACGGGATGTGTAAAGCATTTTCCGAAAAAAAAAAGGTTTGTGTTACATTCCAAAATATTTTAGTGTCAGTAAAAAATGCTTTCTATGAAATGAAAATACGATGAAACGTTTGTCTATAACAGAATGACAAGCCAATGGTAAACCTACTACCTTTCACTTTCATTTCAATACCGCACGAGTAAGACAGTTGATGCTGTTGTGTGACAAGCGACGTCGCGGCAAGATAATGCTAGCCCTGGGGCTCTCGTTGAGAAGACGGTGTTACGTGCCAAGATTATCTTCCCTAAATTTAAATACATTTTTCAAAAATCTTGAAAATGTCAATCTTTAGATTAGGATAGGTTGGGTTAGGTTTGTGTTATAACACGGTGAGGGTTCGCCCTAGGGCGAAAGTGCCGGTGGTGTCGTGGTGACATGTTCGCGATCCCATGGTACCACCACTTCGGCACGGGTTGGCAGCATCCCAGAGTTTTAGTGGGTAGGCTAGTCCTTCGCGCACTAGAGAGCCCCACATAACCAATGCGTAATATTTGACTCTACTCCCGAAGGTCTCATGTTACGTAGTGGTGGTATGCAATTCAATGCATTTCTCCGGGTATAAAAAAAAAGTTTTGTTATAACATTCAAAAATTTTACGACGCGGTTGGCGCAGTTTGCAGTTACCTGCCTACTGAGCCGGCGGTCCCGGGTTCGAATCCCGGCCGGGGCAAATACTTGTGTGATGAACTCGAATATTTGTTCTTGGGTCATGGATGTTATCTATATATGTATTTATATATTATGTATATCGTCTTCTAGTACCCATAATACAAGCTTTGCTTAGTTTGGGACTAAGTCGATTCGTGTATGATTGTCCCATAATATTTATTTATTTTTATGATATTTTTGGTTGTTGATGCTGTAGTGCGACAAGCAACCCGCGGCAAGATAATGATAGCCCTACAGATGGGAGGGGTAACCCTGGGTCTGTCGTTAAGATGGTGTTACTTCCATGCGTCTCGACATGAGCGTCACGCTCACGCGACACAATTGTAAATATAATGTCGCCGTAAATGGCACGTGTTCCGCGGCGCGGCGGGAAATTGAGTGCGATGCTTTATTACTTTTGTCTTGTTGCTTGTACTAGCGGTGTAAACATTCCGAAGCTTTTTCGCCCAAATATAATATTTTATAATCACAAAATAGTAGATTGTTCGACAAAGGGCTAAAATAAGCCATTATGACACGAAGTGATTATTTGTACAAGCGAAAGAAGTGCGAGCACGCGTTAAACACTCTGCTTTTCACTTCGATTGCGAGAAAATAATACAAATATATCGAAGGTTCGGGAGGCTGATCTGCCATCTTCGGACTCCGAGAGGCTCTCACTAGAGTTTGTACAAATATATTCACAAAATAAAAGTTGTGTAATGTAATCTGATAACTGTGTATTCTTAACAATGCAGAATAAATGTCTTTAGACAATACAACTAACTACAACTAAAATCGTGGAACTTTGTGAACACGAATGCGACAAAACGGTACTTTCCTGACTTCGTCTAGACGTAAAAGAAAAAAACTGTTTTATTTAAAGTTTCGTTCAGCTTGATATCGTTGCAATAGATGCAATGAGTAGCGTGGGGTGCATGCGAGCACGAATCAATTTGTGTTTATACAATACAAGCACTCTTTATTGCACACCTCATAAAACATGCAGGAGAAATACAACGCAAGAAATTACAATTAGAGGTAAACGACAGGCGATCTTATCGCTAAAGACCGATCTCTTCCAGACAACCTTTTGTGTTTATAATCTTTATTGACCGGGCGAGCGAAGCGTCTCTGTATCAGTTTCGGAAGAAATCTTTCGTATGTCCGTTTGTCCAGATTTCTGGCTGTTCTTGCCTGCAGGTCGCATCTCACAGCTGATTCTTGTGAAATTTTGAAAGCAAGTTTTTTTTTGTATATTCCGTTTCTGAATATTTCTCAAAAATGAGATATTATGGGGTTGAGAACTTAGAAAAGTCTTATTTCAGTTATTATGAAATATAATCGTGATGTCTGTAGCTCACAGAGCTATTTAACCTTAATTGCGAATTATCGCGCATAACGGACGTCATTCGAATTGAATGACGTGAGTTACATTTTTTATTTTAACTTAATTTTCTTCTTCCTCGTCTAAAGCCCCTGGTAGGTACCCCGCAAGCATGCCGCTTTTTACATGTGTTTCCACTGTTTCCAGTGTATATCTCGATTCCCCGTATTTCCCCGCAAACAATTCCCGCATGCACAACAATCGTCCCGCAAAGGCCGCGGTATTCGCATCAAAAAAGAGATCGTATCAATTTGGAGATGGTGACATACAATTGTGAAATGCGGTTTATTATCGTCATTAAATATTCGATTCAATAATGCGTTAACATCAATAATATAAAAGTCTTTGAGAACTAGACATTTTACATTGTTAATCTTAAACCTACTAGCACGCACTCATTTCATCTTCTTACTTCTATTTTGTGAAACCCTCCCCATGTGAACGCATGACGTCGCAAGACAGCACGCCACTATTTACATGTATTTCCAGCGTAATTCCCGCTTTCCCCGCAAACAATTCCCGCATGCACAACAATCGTCCCGCAAAGGCCGCGGTATTTGCATCAAAAACAGGTCGTACCCGTGTGTCGCGCGATATAGGTCGAGAGGCCGCACAGAACGGGCAGCGGAGATAGGTACCTAATACTATGTACTCAAGACATGATACAACATGTTATTTTTCACTTCTCATGCTCTAAAAGTTCGACTTTATGCTGTGCGTAGGCGACATAAAGTCGCTTTTTATGCTCTAGATCATAAAGTAAAATCGTCGTCGAAGACCAAGGCGATCGGTCCAACAGCCACACGAAAAAATAAAACTTTATAGGATAAACTCTTTTTTTTTTCGTTTCGTTAGTATTCTAAGACCAAGGCAAAAATACCAACAGCCAAAGTACACAGCAAACTTCTTGAAATAAACTTGTAATTTTTATTTACTATCATTTTTTACTTTTTTAATTTATTTTTATTTTAGTAAATCAATATACTATTTATTTAAACTACAACAATAATTTATCGTAGATATAAATGTTTTTTAAATTTTAATTAAATTTGTTTTGAAATATAATTTACATGATGTAGTTTAATTTCTCGCAATCGAAGTGAAAAGTAGAGTGTGCAACTAGTCCATAAAACGCATTTTACACTCGACTTTATATTCATCCTCGCTCGCAAGCTCGTTCGGATGGATAAACGTCTCGTATGAAATGGTGCGTTTTATGCACTTGTTGTACAATCTACTATTTCATCTCTCCTGTTCAGAAAGTGTCATTTTCATGAGTAGATAGCCGGGTGGAAAATAGTTTTTCCATCCCTAGGGTGGAAAGTAATTTTTTTTTAATTGCCACGGAGTCAAAGATAATTGCCATCTAGATGACGTCGTGACCAACTCAATTAGGTACAATCTAGTCGGCCGTGGTAAGTAGCCATTGAAAAAATGTCTCCAAAAGTAAGATATATGCAAGCTTAATTTATTTACATCTAATTATTAAATGTAAATATGCATTATATTCATATACATACATATAATTATGTCCCTGATTTATTGATAGAATCGTACATTTAGATAAAAAACAAAAAAAAACCATTGGATTTGTTTTTTTTTAATGTTAGCGGTACGTATATTTGTTTTTTTTTTTCTATTAAAAATAATAATAATGAAAGTGAGCCATAGAAAAAGCGGGAACACGAGATTAAATATAAATACATTACGACCCTGGCGAAAAAAGAGGGGTGTTGTATTTGTGTCTGTCTGTGGCATCGTAGTGCCCAAACGCGTGAACTCGACAAGACAAAGTCTGACGAGATAATTTCTTAGCTACGTTTTGCGGAAATATATGCAGTCTCTAAGATATTTAGCTTTTTAGGGTTCCGTACCCAAAGGGTAAAAACGGGACCCTATTACTGAGACTTCGCTGTCCGTCCGTCCGTCCGTCTGTCACCAGGCTGTATCTCAACAACGGTGATAGCTAGACAGTTGAAATTTTCACAGATGATGTATTTCTATTGCCGCTATAACAACAAATACTAAAAATAAAATAAAATAAATATTTAAGGAGGGCTCCCATACAACAAACTTGTTATAGATTATATATATGTATAGGTACGGAACCCTTCATGCGCGAGTCGGGCTCGCACTTGCTCAATTTTTTTTAGTTATGTTCAGTTTATAGTAGTATCTATATCACTCATTGAATCGCGGTTCGCGCTGTCATTTTATTGGAGAACCATTCATTTATATTTGTTTTTCGATATTCCTTGCTGTAAGGATCTACAAACTGCAGGATGGTTGTGTTTGTCACTTGATAAGTAAGTGACAAAGCATCTGTCACTCACACTCGCATGATGAATGCTTTGTCCCATATTTTTCGCGAGATAAAAGCAACCATCACCTTCAAGATCATTCATTTTTCTTTGCCATTGTTTTTCCAAAAAGATTTTTTAAACTATTTGACAGTTCGCAATGAATTAGCTGAAGGAAAGGCCTTAGAGAAACCCTATTTAAAACATTGACATGTCTCAAAAATAAGTGAAATATTTCCAACTGTAGGCAAAACGATTCAAACATGTCGGTATCGTTGCTTGGAACAGAAATAGATAAGAACTAATCAAGAAGACCTAACAATTTGTGGCGGCCTGCAATGTTATGTTTAAACAGAGGGCATGAAAAATGTTTCAATTGACAATTCCTCTGTGAGCGCCTCACGAAAGTTTGGCGCTCATACGGTTGTACCACATAACTGTAAACAGTAGGTACTTAAAACTTGAATTTGGAACTTAAAAGTTCCAAGATTTTTAAACGACATTTTGCTAAAGAAAATGCTTGTTGCTAAGTGCACCTACATAAACCTTATTTTTGAGCAATGCTAATTTTTTTATTAATTTTCATGTAACATTAGGCTGTTGATATACTTTGCCTACCGCAAATGTTTTGCATTGATAATTACTCTGCGAGCGCCTTACGGAAACTTTGGTGCTCAAACGGCTCGTAACTGTTTGCGTTTCTAGATTTTTTAACGATAATATGCTAAAAAACGCTTGTTACTTCAATAAATATACATACTATACGTCCTTATTGAGTAATGCTTCAAACTTTATCAGTTTCCATGAAACATGCACATTAGGCTGTTGTGTGAAAAATAAGTGAAACATTTCCAACTTTAGACGAAACGATTGAAATATGTCGGTATCGTTGCTTGGAACAGAAATAGATAAGAACTAATCAAAAAGCCTGAGCAATTTGTGGCGGCATGCGACGTTATGTTCAAACGCAGGGAATGAGAAATGTTTCCATTGACAATTACTCTGTAAGTTCCTCACGTTAAGTTTGGCGCTCAGATGGTTGTACAACGTAACTGTTTGCGTTACAAGATTATTCAACGATACTTTGCTAAAAAATACTTGTTGCTAAGCGTATCACATATACCTACCTCCTTTTTTAGTAATGCTAAAAACGTTTTTAAATTTTATGTAACATACACATTTGGCTGTTCACATGTGTTGACTATCGCAAATGTTTCCATTGACAATTACTCTGTGAGTGCTTCACGGAAACAATGGCGCTCAAATGGTAACTGTTTACGTTTCAATATTTTAAACCATAGTGTACTAAAAAATGCTTGGTACGTAAATTAATGTGCTATTTGTCAAACATAAGTGAAATATTTCCAATACACGAAACAATTGAAACATGTCGGTAGATATCGTTGCTTGGCACAGAAATAGATAAGAACTAATCAAGAAGTCAGAGCAATTTGCGGCGGCATGCGATGTTATGTTTCCATTGACAATTACTCTGTGAGCGCCGCACGAAAGTTTGCCGCTCAAACTTGTACAATTGCTGTGTTCGTAACTTAAACACCACAAGTCGGTTTTAAGTTGTAGTTTGCTGGAGGGTTTATGCATTGTGTAATAATTTTAATGAATTACGATGATGCTTTATGTACAGCATCATTTCATAATGTTTGCTGACATAACGACCATTTCCAGTTATGGGACCTTTTGACATTTTAAATTGGTAACATCTATCTGAGATCTTGCCGCTATATTGCTAACTATTTTGAAGTAGTGACTATCTAGACACGCGGCAGCGTGTCCAGCCAAGTTCACCGCAGGAACTGGCGAGCAGCAGCCGTGTGTTATATTACACGAACCGTTTGGAGCCACTTTTGACCCCTCAATAACTCCAAATCTATTCAACAGAAAAAAATGAAATTTGGCTTATGTATTTAGGTCCCTGAGAACAACTAGAACCACAAATTTCATAAATGTAGATGAAATAGTTATTGAGATATTGACGTCCAAAAAACGGCATTTTTATCACTGACTGACTGACTCACTAGTAATCAAAAACCTAACCCACTTCCAGGTGACCTAGAAAGATGAAATTTGGCATTCAGCTTGGTAATTGTGTGTGTACACATATAAAAATCAAAAACAGTGATATTTTTTAGTTTTATTATTATTATTATTTATGCTTGTTGCCTCAGAACTCCGTCATTTATTAACCGATTTGGAAAGTTCTTTCTTTGTTTGTAAGATGGCACTCTCTCTCTCACACACACACCACACACACACACACACACACACACACAGAGAAGGTTAATAAATTGCCGTGGCGCGGGGACGGATAGCGAAGCGCGGGAGCGCGGCGTGGCGAGGAGCGGTCCGGCCCCTCCCTCTACCCCGCGTCACTCTAGTCAAGACAGGTGGGGCGTCAATTCAAATTTCTGTACAAAAAGTAATGATATCCCATCAAAAACATAAATGTTAAATTAGAGCCAAGTTCTCGCATGCAACGTTGTCGACTTCGCCGACAAAAGAATTGAGATCTATATGGGCGCCAAGTTCTTTGCCCTAAATTTTTTAGATACAAGGACATGCGACATACTCAATGCATTTATTTTACTTGGGGTGTAATTCAATATCAAGATTTGACTTGGCTAGTTTTCACAAACTGACTTAATTTTATCAAAGTAACATAGTATTATTATCAAGCTAACAGTATAAGTAACAGGACGTACACTAACTTGCGTACATACCTTTACGAAAATAGGTTAATGATTAGACAAATGTAATATACATTTATATGTAAAAACTAGCCAAGTCCAGTCTTGATATTGAATTACACCCCAAGTAAAATAAATGCATTGAGTATGTCGCATGTCCTTGTATCTAAAAAATTTAGGGCAAAGAACTTGGCGCCCATATAGATCTCAATTCTTTTGTCGGCGAAGTCGACAACGTTGCATGCGAGAACTTGGCTCTAATTTAACATTTATGTTTTTGATGGGATTTTAATTTCATCTACAACTTTCCTCCTGTAGTAATATTTTTTATATAAATCTTAATAGATTAGGTTACTTTTGTTTTATAAAAATCCAAAACATTTTATGGTTTCAGCGAATAATATTTTGATGAAATAATATGTCTATGAAATGAAACTGTCTATGAAACTTGTCTATATATAATAGTGTAGGGGCCAGTTAGCCCATACACTTGCTTGATGTGGTTGAGTGCGTTGAGAGAGTGAAGAGGTTGAGCTCACGTTAAACTTGTTTATTGTACGTTAAATGGTTACAAATTAAGTTGACTGATTAGCCGTTCCTTCAATTGATGTTTATCGTATGAAAGTTAGGTATGCACTGTCGTTAACTTAGTTATAATATTTTAGTATGGCTCGGTCTAAAGTAGGTTGCAGCGTGAGCGGAAAAATGTACAGTAGTGAGACTGTACATGCTGGCAACTCCAAAGAAAGGAAGGTTGAGATAATTGTCAATAGAAGGAAAAGCTATTACAAAATACTTAATAAAATTAAAATCAGTCAAAGTTGAACGCCACATTGTCGTTGGTCGCGAGGCGATGGCTCGGTGGCGGCGCGGGGCTGCTCGTCGGTCTCGCTCTGGTTTGTGGCCGGCTTCTCTCTTCTGGCATCGGTTGAAGTTCGATATCTTCGTAGATTGGTTTCTGTGATTTCCGTGAGCATTGTTTGCGGTTCCTTGGGTTACATAGATTGGGATAGCGCCTTCTCACTCCCCAAATCGCGGCAGCAGAGATGCCTGCGGCCAGCAGAATGTAACTAATGGCATATTGATGAACATCGTGGGTAGTGAGAGTTGTTTGTAAGTTTTGCTCCTTATTTTTCTCGTCTTGTAATCTTCTGTCGATTTCTTCTGTATCCGTATTTTTGTGTTCAGCATAGTACGGATGCGGTATGTTGTGATAAGTCAGATTTGCAATTTGATTAATTGATGATGTCACCGAGGGCACGTTAATTTCGTAGTTCATCTTCATCTTGCTGTTGTATTGGTTGAGCGAATGTATAGTTAGATATTTTTTTTGACGACGCGTTTGGCTCGGTTGGTAGACACCTGCCTACTGAGTCGGCGGTCCCGGGTTCGAATCCCGGCCGGGGCAAATATTTGTGCAAAATATTTGTTCTTGGGTCATGGATGTTATCTATGTATGTATTTATATATTATGTATATCGTCGTCTAGTACCCATAGTACAAGCTTTGCTTAGTTTGGGACTAGGTCGATTTGTGTATGATTGTCCCTTAATATTTATTTATTAATATTTATTTATTTATTTAGATTGTAGTACGCAGCTTTGTGCTAAGGTGACGATACCGGATGACGTCATAGTGTGTGACGTCACATTTTCTTCACATATGGCTCGTAATGTACAAGTGTCGCAACAAATAGCGAGCCAAGTGTTTGGCGAGTGCAACTCGATCCAGGCGTCCTTACATGACGTGGGCGTTACGTCACATGGAGTACGCGTTCGATGACCTATTAACTTTGCTTCGCATGGGATATTTTCATTGTGAAGGTTGAACACTGGTAAGTTTTTGTAGCATATAAAGTTGTCACGTTTTAGTTGGACGCATTGTTGAAGGTCCTCTTCCCTTAATGATATATAGGTATTTTTCTGAAGGTTAACAGCTATGTAACTGGCGCTAGTTTTCACGATGACAGTGCCTTGCGCAGTCTTGACAGGCAGCGGTATAGCGCGATGTAGTGTATAGTCTTCATCCGAAATCAGAGGTATGTTGAGCTCGAATAAGAAATAACTGTCGGTGACTCGAGCTTTAACGTACAGTACCTTGTAAAGGTCCTTTATCTCTTCTCGTAAGTTATTAACAGGCAACGATACGGTTCTTGGTAGCTTGCCTGCGATAATGTTCATCTGTTCGATGAGGTTAACCGGCGTCACGAGGTGGACGTCGATGTGGCCCTTGTAGGCATCAGTTAAAGTGTTAAAGAGCATTTCTTGCATGTTCTTCAGATTGTTGATTAGTAGATAAGCTGAGAATGATGCGGAGTTAAAATAAGCGGTAGCCATAGCGATCTCCACTGCTGACTCAATTTTAGCTAGGTTTATATTCGTTTGGTTCATGAATGTTTCCATAACGTTAAATTGTTGTAGAATGTTGGCTTCGTTTTTTTTTAAAACCTTGTTTTCTAATTCAACGATAGATGTCTGGTTTTTTATTAGTTCGAGTAAGTAGTTTTCGTTGTTATGCACAGCTTCTATGTCTGTTTTGTATTTTTCGGCAAAACGCTGATCGAGGATTCCGAATAAACTGTTGGTTAAATATCCAACCCCATCAAAAAGTCCTCGTTTCTTCCTGTCAGTCAGATGTTTGTGAGGGCTAATCAACATGGTGTTGTAATATTCTAGGAGGTCCATCTCGTGGTACAGTTGGTTGAGAGTAGTTTTGCAATATCTTGGGTCGGTCTTCTCACACCAGTTCTCCACTCCGTGCAGGTACGTTTCAATACGACGAACTCCTTCCCAATAGTTAGTTAGATTGTAATACATTAATAATGTCCATTTATTATGTATTACTTGGACCTTGCCAATTGTATCGTAGTATATCGGTCGCTCAGGTTCAAGGCTAGTAATATGTGCCGACGTTTGAAGCATTGGCGCGCCGGCGGCGTGTGAGCCTGATATGGCGCACATGGTTAGCAAAGTTGTGAACAATGTGACAAAACATTGTTTGGCGTTTTTGATTCTTCTAGGGTTTCTTGTAGGGTTTCTCGTGTTGTTTTGTTTACTTTCGTCTTTTTCTGTTGATGATTTGTTCTTCTGTTCAGTTTTTGGTTCGATCGGTAAGGGTGAAAGTTTGACAATGGGACGCTTGAGAGTCCCATTCTGAGTTTTTATAGTTGTTACTCGAGTTAGGCCGTCGGCGCCAGGGTGAACGTCTATGACGCGGCCAAGGGCCCATTTTGCTGGAGGTATGTTGTCCTCCTTCACCAGAACTATGTCGTTCTTTTCAATATTTTTGGCGGGTGTGCTCCACTTGCTTCGTCGTTGAAGTTGAGTTAAATAGTCATAAGACCAAGCTTTCCAAAATTGTTGCGTCATGTGTTCAATGAGTTGCCATCTTCGACGCAGATCGATGTTTTTGGTGTCGCTGTGATCCGAGTGTGGCAGTGATAGTGTAGCGGATCCGGTCAAAAAATGTCCCGGAGTTAAACAGTTGTAATATTCGTCGGGGTCCTCGGTGAGAGGGCAAAGCGGCCTTGAGTTCAAGCACGCTTCGATCTTCGCCAGCAAGGAGATAAATTCCTCAAAGGTTAGTTTCTGCTCCCCGAGTACTCTTCTTAAGTGATATTTTAATGACTTTACTGCGGCTTCCCATATTCCGCCCCCACTAGGCCACGCAGGGGCGTTGAAGTGCCATTCCACTTCTAGTTTACCAATTGTGTCAAAGAAACTTGAGTTAATTAGCATCTGTTTGAATTGTTCAAATTCTTGGCGCATAATCTTTGATGCCCCAATAAAGTTTGTACCGCAGTCAGAATATACATGTTTAGGCGTGCCGCGGCGGGCACATAATCGTTCGAAAGCGGCCAGAAACGTTTCGGCGCTCATGTCTGATGTAAGCTCTATGTGCACAGCTTTCGTGGCTAAACACACGAAAATGACAATATATCCTTTCGATGTCTTGACACCTCGTCCTTTGTTAATTTTGACCTCTACGCTCCCCGTGAAGTCCACACCGGTGTGCGTAAATGGCCTTGATGGGATAGTTCTCTGCGGGGGCAAGTCCGCCATTAGTTGATAAGTGTTCGACGGCTTGAATCGGTGGCAGCGTACGCAGTGCTGTAATTGATGCTTTACCGCCCTGTTTCCACCGATGATCCAGTAACGCTGCCTTATGTAGTTAAGGGCCACGCGTGCTCCGCCGTGTAAAGTTGACATATGCCCGTGATGAATAACAAGATGAGTCATGCGCCCCTTCCTGGGTAAGATAACTGGATTTTTCATTCCCGGGGGCAAGTTGGAGTTGTTTAAGCGTCCGCCAACTCGAATTAACCCCTTCTCATCCAGGTAAGGCTTCAGTTTGTACATACAGCTTTGCTTCGAAGTAGTTTTATTTTTGGATAATAGTTTGTATTCGTTAGCAAACGCCTCCTTTTGTGCGCATCTGGTTAAATATTCATTTGCAGCGAGCAATTCATTTGTAGTTATATAGTTGGTGTCCGCTTTCTGCTTGCGCCGCAAGGTTGTAGTGAATCGCATTATCCACGCCGTAATTCGTATTACTCGTGATAACGAACTGCATTTATCAAGTAGGTCATGTATGAAGTTAGTGTCTTGATTTGTGGCTAGGGCTGCCTCTTCGTTTTGCATTTTTTTGATGCCAGTAGTAACATGGAAAGTTTGGGCTTGAAGTTCATTTTTTAAGTTTGTTTCGGGAAGGGATGGTCCGTGCCACCAGAGGTCGAGGTTAATTAGTTTGCTCGGGGACACGCCCCTTGAAGCACAGTCACTTGGGTTATCCTCAGATTTGATGTAATGCCATTTGTCTGCCGGTATTACTTGCTTGATTTTCATGACTCGGTTGGCCACGTATTTATCCCAACGCGTTACATCCCCCTGCAGCCATGCGAGAGTTACTTGGGAGTCGCAAAATGCTCGTATGGTTATATCATAATCTTTGTAGGCTTCCATCACCTTCATCATTAGTTGAGATAGTAGTAGGGTTCCGCATAGTTCCAATCTAGGAAGAGTAGTTTTCTGCGATATGGGGGCAACCCTAGTTTTTGCAGCTAGTAGAGTTGTTCGTGGCTTCCCGTTATCATCCTTAGTTCGGGTGTAAATAACGCAAGCAAATGCTTTCTCACTTGCGTCTGAGAAGCCTAAAAGTTCGATGTGCTTTGATGTCCCTCCGATCCATCTGTTAAGCTTGACCTTGTTTAGTAGTTTTAATTCCGTTTTAAGTTTTAGCCATTCTTCTTGAATATCGTGCGGTAAAATTTGGTCCCATGAAATGTTACTGGTCCAAACCTTCTGGAATATTAGTTTTGCCGTTAGGGTCACGGGGCTATACCAGCCTAATGGGTCATATAGGCGTGATATTTCAGATAGTAGAGCTCGTTTCGTTAAGTTAGTTGTAGTTTCATTTTGTAGCTTCCAGTTGAGTAAAAATGTGTCCGAGTTAGGGTTCCAGCCAAGTCCTAAGGTTTTCATGGACTCATCTTGTTTGAAGTCAAATATTTGTGTTGAAATTTGATCCTTGGTTAAGTTTTCAAGTAGAGTTGGATCGTTTGCGGACCATTTTCGTAAGTTCATGCCGCCGCCCTTGAGTAAGTTTATTAGTGAGTTTTGTAGTTTAGTTGCTTCCTCGATTGAGTTGCGGCCGCTTATGAGGTCATCAACGTAGAATTCGTTCTTTAGCGTTTCGGCAGCTTCGGGATATTTGTGGCCGTCGTCAATGGCCAATTGCTTAAGAATTCTTGTTGCTAACCAGCCTGCACATTTTTGTCCATAAGTTACTGTGCGAAGTTGGTATTCCTGAAGGGCTTCGGAGGGTGAGTTTCGCCATATAATTTTCTGAAGATGCTGCTGGTCCTCAGAAATCCAAATGCATCGGTACATCATCTGGACATCAGCACAAAATGCATATTTGTAGGACCTCCACTTCAGTATCAGTGCTTGAATGTCCCTTTGTAGGTTAGGACCTTTTTTCTGCTGGCTGTTTAGGCTGTAGCCGCTGCTTGTTTTTTGGGATGCATTAAAAACAACCCTTAGTTTTGTGGTGGTGGCATTTTCCCTCAGCACCCCATGATGTGGAAGGTAGCAGTCCTGAGCTGAGGATGAAGTCGCAGGCTTCATATGCTCCAAATTAATATATTCGTTCATGAAATCCCGGTACATTGCGGCAAGTTTATGTTGTTTTTGTAGTTTTCGTTCAAGTTGTAAAAACTGGGATATCGCTATTTGTTTGGAGTTTCCCAGTTTTTCTTCGTAGTCCACATTCAGTGGCAGTTTTACGACGTATTTCCCATCGGAGCCTCGCTCTACAGTTTCCTGGTAGTAATTTTCGCATTGATCGTCAGATCCATTTTCGTCGTTTTGGGTGATGTCTTCTGTTTCCCAAAATTTCGTAAGCTCTTCCATGTTAATTAAAAATACGCGGCAGTTTAGTGAGGCACGGCTTGTCAGTTTCCCACTGATTATCCACCCTAACTGGGTCTGTTGGGCAATCAGATCCCGCTTATCAGCCTTGATCACTCCATCCATGAGAGCGTCGGCGTAAACGTGTGCTCCTAGCAAGAGGTCTATGGGGCGCGATACGTTAAAGTCAGCATCCGCCAGTTCCAAGTTTTGTAAATGCGGCCAGTTTCCTTTTCTGAACGTTGAGTTGGGTAAGTTTCTAGTTATTTTCTGGGCGATAAGTGCATTCGTTTTAAATGTGTAATCGGAATGCAGGGACTTGCAAGTAAGCTCCGTTTTTCCTTTGCAGCTTAAAGTTCCAATTCCAGTTATGGTCCCATTTAACTTCACTCTAGGTAGCTTCAGTAGTTGTGCGGCATTTTCAGTTATAATATTTATCTGAGACCCCTGGTCCAGTAATGCTCGAAGTGTGATAAGGGACCCGTCTCTCGCTTGAAGTTGAAGTTGAACCGTAGTTAACAAGACTTCCAAATCATCTGTAGCTATATGATGGCTCGATGATCGTTGAGTTGAAGTTGATGGGTTCGGCTCGGAGTTATTTTTTCCATAATTAGAAACTATTTGTTTCTTCATCATATTATTGTGCAATAATGAATGATGTTTCAAGTTACATTCTTTGCACGTTTTGTTAGATCTGCATTCTTTGTCCCCGTGACTAAATAGGCAGTTTTTGCAGACTTGTAGTTTCGCAACCGTGCTGTTGCGCTGTAGTGCATCTAGGTCGATGAACTTCGGACATTGCATCAACACATGTGCCCCGTTACATAGAGGACATTGTCCATATGTCGCATGATATGTTCTAGAGTTATTCCTTAAATAGTTGAAGTTATTGTAGTTAGTTTTTTTGATTTGATGCTCCTTGAACGTTCTTACGAATGCTGGTTTTTGGAGAGTGGTGACATCCTTTTTTGCGCGTTTCATGGTTTCGTAGGCCATGAATTTGCTCTCGAGAAAGAAAAGAAAGTCGTGTAGGACCGGAATTTCCCTGTGATCCTGAAGGTCCCGTACGTAGTCGCTGTGCGTATTGGAGTCCAATTTCAAAGTCATTAAGTGAACAATAATGGGATCCCAGGTTGCAGTATCTAAGCCAATATTAGTTAGTCCGCTCAGACACTCAGTTATGACGTCATGCATTTTCTTTAGGTTGTAGGCGTCCGGTTGTTGAATGGTAGGTAAATTTAGCATAGTGTTCATAAACGAGATAAATTGAAGACGTCGATTATCATAGCGTTGATTTAAAATGTCCCAACATGAGTTGTAGTTGTCAGCGTTGATTGTTAGGTGCTGGACCAATCTTTCTGCTTCTCCTCGGAGTTTCGTTTTGAGATGCTGCATCTTTTGTGCCTTGTTGATTGTTGGATTGTTATGGACGGTTTCAATGAAAAGATCCTTAAACGAAATCCATTGGTTGTAGTTTCCTGAGAACTCGGGTATAGAGATGCGCGGCGCCGATCTTTGGTAATGTAAAGTTGACCACATCTTGCTGTTAAGCTCCCTTCGCATAGAATCGTACCTATTTTCTATATCGGCGAATATTTTGTAGTAAGTTTCATGAGAGCCCTTGAGCAAGCCATCTATCTCCCAGTGCTGCTTGTCGATGTCCGCCCATTTCGATTTCAGGATATTGAGATTATCTTCTAATTCCCATTTTTCGGTATTGGAGGAAATATCGATTTTTGACATCGCTCGATCGATTGCTTTGAAGTGACATTCTTGTTTGTTTAAAAGTTGAATAACATCACCGTTCCCAGCTTCCGTTTCCTCCAAAAAGTCCGTTAAGTCGAACTTGAATGAGCTCTTAGCGTCAGTTAGATTATGCATCAAGTTGAGCATATCCGCTTTAGTAACGTCGTACATAGTTTTAGTTTTTGAGTGGATATCCTCCAAGAAGTAGTTAATGTTCTTGTCCTCGATTTCCTTCTCGAGGATCTCGTGCTGGTTCTCGAAGTCACCCCATAAGGCATCGAGAGAAGTTAGCCGCTTAGTTAAGTAGTCGCGAGTTTTCCTGTCCTTTGAGTCCTTTTTGTAGTTGACACACAAGGACTTGATGCTTTCAAAGCAAGTTTGTTGTTGTTGTAGCTTGTTCATTGTAAGTTAAAGTTGAAGTTGAAGTTGAAAGTTGAAGTTGAAGTTGAAAGTTGATCTTGAAGATAGTTAAGTTGAGCCCCAGAGTAGTTAAGTTTATTAAGTAGGTTTTTTTTTTATTTTTTTGTAGTAGTTGCCCGACGATAGGTTAGTTGACTGGTTCACAACACGTAGACCTTGCTTCCGTCCACTTCCAGATCCTCTTGTAGTTGTAGATCAGAGTCACGAGCGGAGATAGACACGTGAAGTAATCCTGATGTTATTTTTCGTTGGTTCAATCCGATGCCCTTCTTCACAGGTAAGTAGCGCTTCTGCCCTCTATATACGATATATCTGTGCCTTCTCAATTTACTGGTGAGACCCGCTTGTGGGAGGCCAGCAAACCGATTCACTATCGCAATAAAGTAACAAAAACACTATGTACCTTTTTTTGAGTTTGCAGGACACGGAGAGGTTCGAAGGACCATAAAATGTAGGGGCCAGTTAGCCCATACACTTGCTTGATGTGGTTGAGTGCGTTGAGAGAGTGAAGAGGTTGAGCTCACGTTAAACTTGTTTATTGTACGTTAAATGGTTACAAATTAAGTTGACTGATTAGCCGTTCCTTCAATTGATGTTTATCGTATGAAAGTTAGGTATGCACTGTCGTTAACTTAGTTATAATATTTTAGTATGGCTCGGTCTAAAGTAGGTTGCAGCGTGAGCGGAAAAATGTACAGTAGTGAGACTGTACAAATAGCTAACCTAAATTAAATATTTTAAACACCCCCGGCCAAGTGCTGGTCACCATAAGACCCTCATTCAATGAGTGATATAGAAAAATGCTAAAATAAATCATAACCACAGACAATAATAAGTTTACAACCGAACTTAAAAAAAAAACACTTAGCTGGTCATCAACTTTATAAGACACGTTCAATAAGTTATATAGAAACCAAAAATAACTAGAAACTTTTGAATTCTTAATCACCATTTCGATTGCATTCAATCTGGATATTTAGATGACTACTTATTTTATTTCCACTTTCATTAAACAACGCACTCAATTTGGTTCACATCTTTGGGAGCTACGTTACAAGGACAGACACTCGGAAATAAAATACACCCCTTCACCACCCACCACCTCGCAACCACCATAAAACGCAAAATAGTTATGATAGTAAATCTACTAAACAAGTTATAACCTCGTATAAGAAATCGTTAATAGATAGCTTCCCGATTAGTAAGTTTATACTTAGAATATTGAAAATTCAACATATTCTTTTTTCCTCTACTTAGGTTCGATATAATCTTCAAAAATTAAGATTAGAGTCTAAGCTGTAATGTATTGTCCGTTTATTGAAATGAACAGTTTGAATTTTTATTTTAGTCATATCTATTCATTTATACTTTATTGCACAAAACAAAAGTCAGTACAAATGGCGGACTTAATGCCAAATGGCATTCTCTACCAGTCAACAATTGGGTCAAACATTAGCTACTAGAAATTTGGTGCAAATCATCAGTTGGTTTTTAAATAAGAAAAATAGATATAGATAAGTACGTTTACCATTTTTATGAACGATACTGTGAGTAAAACGTAGTTTCCAGTTTCGTTGTATTCTGAATTGGTCCTGAGATTAATATTTGTTCCCTTCTTTCGTCTTTCGCTATACTTGAAGATAATGACATCGTACGTTTTCCTCCAGGCCTGTGGCTTATGCGTGGGTTGTCACTTATTACGCAGATCTAATGTCGCTAATCTAAAATGACAGATATGCATACATTTTCAGGCGTTTATTTGTCCTTTTTACTCAGTCGTAAGTACCTACGAGTATAATGCCAGTGTTTCATTGCCAAGTAGGGTATACGCCCTTACGTAGTGTTCTTGATGGATGTAGCCATTTTGTGTACACATTTTATTAATATTTTCTGAACTATTGCTCATCCGCATAGTACGTTGGTATGACTTAATAGTTAATCCAAACTATTGAAAAGTTCTAATATTTAATTAAAACACGCGTATCCATGGGTAGGTGATACAGTGAAAAGTGTCTCCTCCGATGCTGTGGCAAAGGTGAAGGAGCTGCCTTCTGTAATTTAATATTTACGGTGGATTAGTTTAACCAACTAAGATCCAAGGTCCTTCCTATAGGAATTAAGACCCGTAGTGACTAATACTATAGTTTACAGTGACAATCGTTTTTTTTTTATTTGAGCTTTAGGAGGATAATGTTGATGGGTCGCCATTAACACGACCTCTCTTTGTCGTTCTTTAATAAAGAATGTCAATGTACAGATAGGTATTTCATCTTTACACCTTTACACCTAAATAAAGCGCTGCACTAAATTTACTTCCAGCGAGATTATAGATAGATTTAAATGAGATCGGCTCAGCCGGCCTTCTGGCTTTGCTGCAGCTGCCCGGTCAATACGGGCCGAGCTTAAGGCTCATGAATACTTCGCTGCATTGAAGTAAGTAGCTCCAACTATAAACATTAAACCTACAGTTGTAGTAGTCTCTCTATACTATTACTTTAAAATTGAAATAGTAGTTTACGTCACCTTGGCCGTAAGTAGGATTTTCTGCCCGCTATGTGGGGAGAAAAACTCACTTCCTGGCCAAGGCAAAGGGTAAAACTTTAGAAAAACCTCGGGCGGTAATTAGCAAAGCCAAAGATTGCATTTTTATGGCCCTCGCCTTCGTTTCCGGCTAAAAACAACTGCGTTCTGGAGCATTCACGAATTCACCGCCCTAAGAATGTAAAGTACTATTATGTTACCTTGCCGGGTTTGAAACCCAGGACGGCTGGCTCAGTAAACAGCTGCCCTACCACTTAGGGAATGCACACCGGTAAACTTTTATACGAACCGGTTAAGTACCGGTAATTTCCATAGAAAAAAGCTACCGGTTTGCATTTCGTAACTATCACTTCGCCAATCGCATCGTCAAATTAATGATTTCGAAATATCGTGTTTGATGTCCGATACAGAGTTCACAAACTATTAACGCGAAATAAATTTATAAACTGCAAAATGCCACCGCAGTAATTAAACTGACAATCAAAAAGGATTAAATATCGTGCTGGTGAATATGATAGTATACTTACGAGTAAATAAACATAATAATATGCAGCTGATGGCGTAGCTCATTAATATGTGGTTTATTTACGCTGAATATATCAAAATAACAGATCAGTAATAACTATAGCTTTATATGGTAACTGAAAGATAAAGTACAATGAAGACAACTGTAGGTGGTCTATAACCAGAAAGGGTCCTTGTTTTACACGTTCAATTTGTATTTATATAAACTCGTTAGTTTCAACCCTGATTTTAGGATCACTATTCAACATTTTCACCGTATCACTTTTCCATCTTTTAGTTTCTTTACATTGAGACGATGTAGGGACGTAAATTAATTAATTAAATTAGGAACGAAGATACGAGCACCTATGAAAAGATGAATAAAAGAAAACATTCTGCCACGCGCGGGCAGTTTTCTCGCGCAAAGGCTTTCCATAGCCATACAGCGTGGGAATGCTACCTGCGTCATGGGCACCCTACCGAAAGGTCTTAGTTTTATAAATATATTTTAATCTTAGTTTATTTTTTAGTTTTAATCCCATAAATTTGTTATTTGTATGTTTTATTTTTGACCCATAATAAATGTTATTTCTTCTGTTAATTGGAGTAATAATTGTATGCACATTCCTACATATTTTTTCTTATCTGGGGCTAAATGGAACTTTTGCGTCCCGTCCGCACTTCTCTTATATTATAGTTAAACATTTGAATTTCCCTTGGTCCAATTTTCAGATTATAATAGCCCTGCACTATAAAACTGTTTATAGTTAGTAAGCCCAATTGTTGACTGGTACAGAATGCCTTATGGCATTAAGTCCTCCATTTGTAAACTTTTATGCAATAAAGTTTAAATAAATAAACGTGTCTAATGCCCGAAATATCACCACTTTATATTTTAGCGATGATAGGTGTTATCGGCCAATGTTATCAATAAAATTTAAGAGATGTTTCGGTAAGATTGAAGGCTTTAATGGCTACATTATCAATTCCAATGCAATATACACCCCAGGATGCTCGCGCAGTCCGAAGTAAAAACTGTAGCCACAATTTTGTTATTTAACAACGTATCGTAGGCCACAGATCCTTGGGTCACTGACAAGGAATATAATACTCACAAGGAGAAGAACGATAACTACGCACAAAAAAAGTCCAAAATTACTAGCGCCAATGTAGTATAGCAATGAACTAAGTGACGGCGGGCTTTTTGGCGGGGTTTTCAAATATCAAGTCACTGAGCACGCGTAGTAGGTAACCTCAATTTACACTTCTCTTGCCCGTTGGCAAATCACAGGTGGTAATATGCATGAAGCAGGTTAAGGCGACTCCTAATCCCAACGTCCTTGAGGATCTGGGCGGAGCCTAACGTTATTCCCCCCGCCGACCGTGCGCCCCCGGAACAATACTTCGTTCATAATCTCGTTGAGTGGCGTCCAAGCAGCTTCATACACTCGCATAGTCCGAGCGAGAGTTGAAGATGAACAAACCTTATAATATTTAAAGGCATTGAAAAATCTCGAAGTAAAATGAATAATTTAATCAATGATCTAATTATTTCGGATTACTAAATATCTATTTACCCACTACAGTAGAATATTAAAAATAAAATGCGTTAAAGCTATTTTCCAAAAAAATAAGTGAAATTGGCCATTTGGAAGTCTCGCATCGAAAAATACTTTTTAGTTTATTTTGTATGTGTAGGTACCTACCAAAAATATTTAAAATGCTGACAAGATTCTTGATTATACGTGTAAAATCATGCAGAAATAAAAAATATAGTTTTTTAATAAATAAATCATATCGTGACCCAGCGGATGAACCGATATTTTAACATAGTAGTGGAGGCACAGCTTTATACCCCGGGTCATGCTGCTCTAATGAAAAGATAAACTATAAATAATAGAGCGACAAACTCAACTTTACCGTTGGAAAACGGATTTACGTTCTTTACCTACTTATAAACAGTGATAGTTTTTATGACTACATTAGTAATTTAAATAAAACAATTTAAACGGACTATATCGCGTATATTAATTATTTGAACCTCCCTGACGTTTTAGTACCTTTACAGATACCGTTGTCAAAGGTTGACAACCAAATGTACAATCGCCCGCGAATCGGGAAACCGTATATTTGAGAGTTTGAAGGACCTTAATGCGAGAATCGAAAAGCGAAATTTTGGAGCCCTAGATGCCAGTGAAAATAAATTGAATGCAAGCCGACTCACCCAATTGCAGCCTGGCCTTCTTCGAGTCGGTACCGACAGCTTCCCTTCTCGAGCTGATGCTGCACAGGATCTCAGGATGATATTCTAAGATTGGGCGCGCTTCCACACAATTACCACAATATTTCTAATTTTTGTTTCACGACACACAGGGCTATAATCCGCAGGGTTATAATCCGTTTAAATTGTTTTATTTAAATGTGTGACAGTCGCGAAAACCGAAGAAAATATTTTATACATTAGTAATGTTCTCAGATTTTCCCCTATCCTTGTTGATATTGACGATATTTTACTAGACGAATTTTTTGGCTAATTTCCATGTTCAAGGTCAATGGATACCCTATAAATGTTAATTTACTTGAGTGTCAAAATATGCCGATGCTGGAAAGGAGAACTTATCTAAGCGACATTTTTGGGGATATTGAGTTATACACACTGTTGGGATCGGCATATTTTTCTGCATCGAATGGGTTGGGTCTCGTATACATCTGTCTGACGACTTTTGTGTCGCTTATCTCGTCGGTGATTTAGAGAATCTCTACTTTTTTTTCCACTAAACGACTTGATTTTTGAGGTTTTTTTTAGCAAAATGGAGATTACATAAAAAGTTGTGAACGAACGTTAGAGCTTTTTTACTTATTTGTCAAAACAGATCAAACAACTTGGATAATTTTTCTTTATTGCAACTAACCTTGCACTTGTTGGTTAACTGTTTTTACCTGATCGTAAAATATATTTTAATGTCGTTTGAGGCATTTTACCTATGTCTTTATGATAAAATTAACATAAAGGTAAATTATGAAAGAAAAATTGAATGTGATCCATTGCAATGTAAGCAGGACTCGAACCAGCGACCCTAAGTTTCCGGCGTAGTGCTATACCAACTGAGCTATCATATCGTTACGTCAATCACACTAAATCTTTGATTCCATAATTCTTCGCTACTGGAGCGCCCTCTGTGTCATGTGTGTTTAAAATGCTTATGCACATTAGCCAAAAAGTAAAAATGTGGTATTTCCACATTATTAAACAGAATCGATATAAGATTCTATAAAAAAAATAACATAGTTAGATTAAATTACCTGATTGTCGTATCTTAACTATTGGCGTTTATCCAAATTTACCTGCTTTGATACTATGAAACCATTGTCGCTTATCCTTTTTTACCTGATATGACTTTGATCGACTACTGTCGCTTATCTTGAATTGCTTGAATGACAATTGAGTCGTATTTGTCGCATAGAATGTACTAAAAAACAAATATTTTACAAATGAAGCGAAAATTGAAAAATTTAATGATTCGGACAGGATTCGAACCTGCGTTTCCAACGGCTTTCCGGGCCAACACTGGCGTCCTCCCAATTGGACCACCGAATCAGATGTCAGATTCATTGAATTTTTCAACCAGTTGCTTCGACATGCCTTAAGGTGGCATCGTAGCGCCATCTACCGTAAGGATTTAGACTTTATCGTCGGCACCATCGTCTCAAATTTGTTGAGAATCGATAGTAACGATGTGCTACACCCAAATTACTTATGCCACTACGATGCCACCCTAAGGCATGTCGAAGCAACTGGTTGAAAAATTCAATGACTCTGACATCTGATTCGGTGGTCCAATTGGGAGGACGCCAGTGTTGGCCCGGAAAGCCGTTGGAAACGCAGGTTCGAATCCTGTCCGAATCATTAAATTTTTCAATTTTCGCTTCATTTGTAAAACATTTAGTTTACGTTAGCAGACGTTACTGCTTTAATAAAAAATAAGTAATTTAGGTGTAGCACATCGTTACTATCGATTCTCAACAAATTTGAGACGATGGTGCCGACGATAAAGTCTAAATCTTTACGGTAGATGGCGCTACGATGCCACCCTAAGGCATGTCGAAGCAACTGGTTGAAAAATTCAATGACTCTGACATCTGATTCGGTGGTCCAATTGGGAGGACGCCAGTGTTGGCCCGGAAAGCCGTTGGAAACGCAGGTTCGAATCCTGTCCGAATCATTAAATTTTTCAATTTTCGCTTCATTTGTAAAACATTTAGTTTACGTTAGCAGACGTTACTGCTTTAATAAAAAATAAACAAATATTTTCGTTAAATTGGTAGTTAGACAACTTTACCGGTTCTGTTTTATAAAATATCACACATTTAGTAGTAATTTAATATATTTATAAAGGCCGTTAGGCCCATCTGCGGTGTGAATCTGTGTCTGTGGCGCTAAGGCATTACTTTGGACTCGCTTGATGGACCCAAACGCCATCTCACTCAAACAGTGTCTTACGAGACGTCACTTATACCACACAGAGTTGTAGGTAGTTTTGTTATTCTTGTAAGGATAGGATATTATCTCATTGCAATTGTAAAACTTGAAATTTCACGTAGTTCGTGATTTAAAATTCCTTGATGAGTACCGAGTGACTGCAGTCTTGGGAACTCTTGTGCTGTTCTCATTAGTCATAGCTATCGTTTGCCACCATACATTGGTCTAGAACTACTGGAAATCTTTCAGCAGATCACACATACAAATTGATAAAATTGAAATTTCACGTGATATCTGATGAATAAATCTTTAACATTTCTAAAGCAGTTTTTTTTTGTATTTGCGTAGTTGGACCATAAGTTTTTGTCTTAGAGAACTTTAAATGTCACTTCATTAATTTTAATGTTTGAAAATAAATATTTTCCTCTAATTAAAACAAAAAATAAAAAAAATGTCTGAAATATTTCCTACAAAGGCGATTAGATAATTTTTCTTGATTTATTTAATGCTGATTTATGAACATTTATATATTTACCTGACTATAAAATGAGCATGCACATATATATTGTTAACTGTGTTGATTATTGTGTAATAGATTATACTATTTTACCTGACTAATTTCTCGGGAAACGTGTCGTTTAGATAATTTTACCTAATTCTATTTTGACGGCCATTTTGCGTAAGCGACGCTAAATCCTAAAATATTCCATTAATAGACAAAATAACAAAACCAACATGTAAAAAACATGATATTATTTATATAAAATGAGCATCGTATGCACATAGATATTGTTTACTGTGTTGATTGTTGTGTAAAATGTAGATTATACTATTTTACCTGACTAATATCTCGGGAAACGTGTCGTTTAGATAATTTTACCTAATTCTATTTTGACAGCTAAATTATTCCATTAATAGACAAAATAACAAAAGCGACATTATAAAATGCTTCATTTAAAAAGTAGGTCCACAGAATATTTAATAACTTTTTATATTTTTGAAAAAGTTCGTTGTTTTTTAGATCTCCTGTAAAGTTAGCTCCGTGTCTCTTGGATAATTTTCCTTTCCAGCGTAGATACGTTTTTTTGCGGCATAAAGAGCCGTATCTTTTTTTACGTTAACTTAGAAGTTCCGAATTTTATTGGGTGGGTGTAGATTTCTTGATCTGCAGATCGGTTGACATGCGGCAAACGTGTCAGCCCTACTTTAGTTTAGCGGTTGTCTGAGTTACGTAAGATATTTGGGTTTTGGCGTTCCTTCCGCGATCGATTAATTTGATCCAAGATCGTTTCATTGCCCTCTGGCAAACTTAGAGAGAAAAATTCTGAGCATTAGTCAAAAATCAAGTCCGGGCATAACGATGAGTCTTAATAAAGGTATACATTTTTTCATTAATTCTACTGTAATCCGATCATTAATATATGGCTTTTAAACGATATGTAATAAAAATCAGGTTTTTATTTTATAAACGGTAAACAATTGGAACAGAGCTTATGGCCGGGCTAGGTATGTCTAGCTAGGCCCAGCGAATATATCAATAATTACTAACGCTCATTTAGATTTAAATATGAAGTGGGAAATTTATTGATGCAAATATGTATTCTGACTTGGTATATTTACATAAATAAGACCTCATGCCAAAATTGTCACTTGCCTTCTTGAACTAGAAAATTATTGTAATTTTTGATAATGTATTTTTATATCATATGTCATGTACTGTACTAGTGACGCAACGAATGAGAATACTTACAATAAATATTCGTATTCGTAAATTAGCGTTTTACCGAATATTACAATGGTATTCAAACGAACAATATTTGTTCTGCATTACGATATTCATATCTCTTAGGGTTGAATTCATAAAGATCATTAGACGTTATCAAACTTAAATATCTGTATTATCAAATTTTTTTTACTAACCGAAATACCTAAGGTACTCTAATATTACACAGAGAAGGGCCCTAAAATCCACACCAAAAGTGTTATTTTCTGGGAATCCCTTCTGGTGTGGGCACATGACTGAGAATATCTAAGTATCCAAATGTGTCCGGGAATGCTAAGCAATGACAATTTTTTTATAAGTACTTAAAATTAATAGATACCTAAATACGAAAAAAAAAATTGAATTTAATTCTATATGAAAATGAGTGCTTTTTGTTATGTCGCATAGCGTAGTCGTGTGAAAAAACGAACTACACTCTCTTAAAATACACTTCAAACGCACGAAGACAGATCGAACCTCCGCGGGATCCGGTACTATAACAATTTTCCGTAACTAGATGGATCGCGAGAGCAAGTGACACAGCCTTCCCCTTCGACGGTTAGATTTACACTGAGCTCGCAGCCCGGGCATGGCCGCGCTCGCGGAAATTCAGTTTTTTTGATGCTTTATTAGACCGAATTTCCATTTTACTAACTTTTAAACAATACGATTAAAGATCAATGAATTGTCAATGTTCTTGCGAAAGAGCCGTGTAAATATCACTTGTAGTTTAGAAGCCTTAGGGAATTGAAAATTGAAAACGACCCTATTTCAACATTATTATTCCATAGTAATTATTGCTTTAAAAAAAAATCCAACTATAATTTTTTAGAAGAAATAGTCAAAAATGACATATATTTTTTTCAGATTTTTCCGTTGGCTAGATTACGAGCCTTAGGACTTTAAAAATCACCATTCCACGTACGGAGTCGCCTTAAGCAATACAAGCGACGGCGGGAATGTACAGAGCCAGAATATGCATGCGGCCCGTGGGCTCAAACGGCATGGGTTTTGGGTTCCTAGGTACTGCTAAGGATAACGGGGAAGTATTTAATAAAAAAAAAATATAGTTTATAAGATAGGTTGTTAACGCTCCAAAAGTGAAGCCCAAAGAGATTCCTTAATTATTTTTTTTCATATCATGACAAATGTATTGATAATTCTAGATAGTAACATAGCATAGCTTTATCATGCGTGAAGTCGAAAATAAGTTGAAAAAAAAAACAGTTTTCTGCGTGAATTTTCACAATTTCGAATAGTTTTAAGAAATTATCAGTAAAAAAATTCAAACTGTACGTTTCAAATATACCTATACCAATAAATCGCAACAGCCCTGTTCCAGGTAGTAACAGTGATAATATGTTAAGAACCATGTTTGATCATAGAGCAAAATGTCTATAACAATCAGCATTTCAAAACGGATAAGGACCCTTAAGAGTAGTGTAGTTTATCGCTATGACAACGCTTTAGTTGATCTCAATTTTGGTACAGGGACCGTTGAACAGCCAAAGATGGATAGGATACTTTTTCCCAACTACGATATAAAAAAATAAACGTCCGAAGTTATACTCCATTTCAAATACGAAGGCCCGATGCACTTGAAACTTAACAATAGGGCTCATAATTCATAATGTTTGTCTTTTGTTATCTAATTAGGAGCACTTCAAAATGGCACGCGTCGGTACTGGGTCCGGCCAGGTATCTTTTGTTATCACTAATCCTATTGTTAATGCCTAATGACCGTCTCAAGTGCATCGGGCCATGGTATTTGAAATGGAGTATACGCACCGGCACCTTCTAGTTTAACATTAAAAAAACCGGCCAAGAGCATGTCGGGCCACGCTCAGTGTAGGGTTCCATAGTTACACATCCTTCACAATAAACGAGCTTACAGACGGATAAACGGACAGACGGACAGACGGACATGGCGAAACTATAAGGGTTCCTAGTTGACTACGGAACCCTAAAAACTAGCATGCAACATTTTGTTAACCCTTAATTTGAAAACAATTAACGAAGGTCGCTAGTTTAACCCTCCCTAAGGTAGAATGGAACAAACAATTCTGGCTCGATAAATAATAGATAACGAACTGGAGCCACTAATTGGAGAAACAATTTACCCCTAGGGGTGGAAAGACGATGAAAAATTTAACTGTCCAAGTTTTGTCGTGAATAGATTTTCTAAAAAAAATATTTATTTTATCGGCATATTAACCTATAATTAACAATTGTATTCTTTTTTTCTAAATATAAGCTGTGATTAGTAATGTATTTGACGAAGCCTGTTGCTGCTTTGTTGTTGTCGCTCACCTGCGTGTGTCTTTTAAGTCTTTTAACAAATGTTTATAAAATATTAATATACCTACAGATGATTTTGGAAGTAATTGAATGTGTTATTTTCTATTTTTGTATCAAATACCTTATATGGGTCTGTGTTGCTCGAAATAAATGTATTTTCTTACTTTTTTTTCTGGTAATTCTAGCAGCATATTACAAATAGCAAGTTTTCAGTGTTTACAAATAGGAATCGGCTCGATCCACGTACCTTATTCTCAAAGCCGAGTTTATTCTCAACTCGCTGTTTTATGCATACAAAGGAGATCGGCGACTCGGGCGTCCTTTAAATTTCAAATAAGGCAGAAATAGAAAATGAACAGTGAAGTTAGCATTGTACAGGGAAGTTTATCGCGTTAACGTTTAAGTATAAATCACGGAAAGTGATCGCTTCGCTTCACTTTCTCGAAGTTAGATGTTGCATACATAAAAAGAGGTTTTACTAACGTTACTGTATCGTGTAATAAATACCCAACAATATAAGAAATATAAACTTCATGCAATTAGATAGGTACAGGCAGCATCAAAATTAGCTGATAGTTTAACCACTGACTATAGTATAGCCCCAAACCATATTGCGGATTTGATGGGATTTTGTTATTACTGGTAACGACAATTTTTTAGTAACTGACGTTGAAAGTCGGTAATTATCACTGATCTAAACAAGGGGGAAACAGTACTAAATATTCCACAAATTTCAAATAAAGCCAAAACTGTCCACAGTGATGAGTCATGTTTTTTTCAATAGGATGCAGTATGTAGGTATTACGCAAGAAGAACGAAGGAAGGTAAACAATGTTTTGAATTTATTATTATTAATCCGTACCTATATGGCGGCTCGAAGCTTGTGCCAGTATCAGTTTGTTTGGTTTTTAACGAATGCATGACTTCCGTGTTAAAGACTTATCAAAAAAATAAAAATTAAATTATTAAAACATGAGATAAAATGAACATGAACAAAGATGACCGATCCTTCTAAACCTAAATAATCGTTCTGAATTTTGTTAATGACAAATTGCTAATGGCACTTGGCCAGTTTTTTACGTTGTCTTGGAAGTTTGTTTTTTTCACAGCCTCCAGGTACTATAGACCTGTATATGTTTTCAATTTGAACTCGTTACCTTTACGCATTTTCGAGATAAATGGCCTTGACAGACGGATTTACGGACGGACGGACTACAAGTGAGCATCACAAGGGTACCGTATTTTTTTCTTTTGAGGTACGGAACCATGAAAACAAAAAATTATGTGTAAAAATACGCCTAAGCTTGTAAAAATACATTTCTAATTAGCAAGATTAGCCATCCGTAGAAATGAAAAACAGCTTCAGGCAATCTGGAAGCGAAGACTATGAAATATAATGTGCAATCAAGTGAAATGGAGGCTCCGTGGAAAAACTCGCATCCTCACGCATCACCAAAGTAAGAACACAGTAACAGCATGGAAATTTTGTAGACACATAGTATCTTCTTCCTTCGGGACGTCTAGTGCGTGCTGTAAAACATTCCGGGCACTTTTACGATTTTGAGGATTTACGACTCGTCGCGTTGCAACTCTGGGTCCATATTCGACATGGGTTTGTGATTTTAAGCATTAAATTGGACGACCAATTTGGGTGAGGTCTTGGAGTAGGTATGTTACTCAATAATCAAAATTAGGTAAATCAAGTGAACTCCCTTCCGAGGTTTTCCCCGGGTACAGTAGGTATGCGTTTCTTCAAGTGGGAAGTAAATAGGTTCATAAAGGGTCGGCAACGCGCGTATGATGCTCCTGGCGTCGAAAACATCCATAGGCAAGGCAGCGGTAACTGCTTAACATCAGGCGGACCGCATGCTTGTTTTCCACCGTCATAGTAAAAAGTCCATTTATTTCAGGCATCAAAATTTCATACATACACCTTACAATTACAATGTAACATACGTATTATGAATATAATAATAAAATGAAACTGACATTCATGTAACATAATGAGGTTAACAGTGATAACTTAGGGGAAATCGTTCAATAATGCTAATGTTGTCCAAATATTGCCATATTATAGAGGAGAGAGAAGCCCCTCGGAGGATAGAATTGAATTATGAAAATAAATCCTACTACAATATTAGGTATTCTCTTGTTTTGTCTAAAAATTATTTGCCTAATTTCAGTTTGCCTAACAACTTTTAGTATAACCAACGGTTTGCCTTATTTCAGTTTTCATAATTATTGTTTCAATAAATGATCACTTTGTCGAAACTCGTTTAGTCTAATCATCACTTCAAATAAAGTTTGTTTTGTATAATATTAGTTTAACTAATTCTTATATTGCCGAAAGTTATTTTAACTAATGATTATATTGCCGAATGTTATTTTAATTAATGATTATATTGCCGAATGTTATTTTAACTAATGATTATTTTGTCGAATGTTATTCTAACTAACGACCATCACGTTGAAACTCATTTTATGAACATAACATTTAAGGCACGTCCGACTTGGCTTAGGTTAGGTACGACGACGAGCGAAGCCAGGAGGAGTGTTAGGTTGAACTGCGATCCAAACGAGCGAGCGAAGCGAGCGAGCCGCGCAGGTCCGACTTGGCTTGCGATTTCTAACAGTACCTATTTCACCTTAAGGCAGATCCGACTTGGCTTAGGTTAGGTACGACGACGAGCGAAGCGAGGAGGAGTGTTAGGTTGAACTACGACCCTAACGAGCGAGCGAAGCGAGCGAGCTGCGCAGGTCCGACTTGGCTTACGATTTCTAACAGTACCTACTTCACCTTAGGGCAGATCCGACTTGGCTTAGGTTAGGTACGACGACGAGCGAAGCACGGAGGTGTGTTAGGTTGAACTGCGACCCGAACGCGCACCGAGGGTTCCGTACAAACACTTTCCATCCTTAAGTTTTGCAGGAAATTGAATATATTTGCCTTGATTAATAAATAAATAAATAATAGGTAAAAAAAAAACGTAAAATAATATACTGCACGTGCAAATTAGGCAAACTGAAATTATACAAAAATTGTAGTAGGCAAACTAGCGTTTATAGGAAATGTAATTATATTAGTTGAATAATAGATAAAATGAAATTATATATAAAAAAAATAGGCAATATGAAAATTCGGCGAAACAAAATTATGCAAAATACTCATTAAGCGAAATGACTTTAGACTAAACGAATATTAGGCAAACTGAATAAATATGCAAAGTAATTTTAGACAAAATGAAATTAGTCAAATCAAAATTAGGCAAAAAACTATTAGACCAAACAAGGGTAAACCACAATATTATTATTAGGGTTAATGCCTGGCCAAGCTTATTAAAATTACTTAACCACGAAGAAACTTAAGCGCCACTTAGAAAGGTAACGAAATTGAAACTCTATTTGTCATAGTCTTAGTTTTAAATTATGGAAAATTAATAATTCAAAACATTTATTTCAGACAATGTCCATAGTCACAAAATTAGTTCTGCAAATTCTGTTAGTTGCTTTCACAGAACTACGAGTATGTCAATGATATGATAAGAAAAACACACAAAAACCGAAGCTAAACAGGTGTGGGGTTACATAAGCATACAAAAACACTTGCGAGATCTGGCTTAAAGTTGCTTGTCCAAATGTCGTTCTACCCTTCTACGGATGGTTGGTACATCACGGCACTGTACTGCATTACGCAGTCATTTTACAGACCTGCTTAAAGCCACATATACAATTTAATATCAAAAAACATGTCGCGTTCTCACTTAAAGTTGCTTGAGTGCATGTCGTATACCCTTTTACAGATGGCTGGTACGTAGCGGCACTGTAACACTACTAGAGTCGGACCACAGTAACTCTTCCAAGCAAGTGAACTGTCAAACACATAAAAACTAAGTATGACAAATTGTCATTGATAATATTAACCAAAGAGTAACCAAAGAATTTTAGTACTTGCATATTTTTATTTCAAATTTACCCATACAAACTTTTATCTTGTTTTAATCCCCTTGAAGCCCTTATAGTAAAAACGCTGAATTCACTGTTTTGTATTATTTAAAATCACTAAATACAACGCAAAAGTATCCTTCCGAAGTATCTTTTATAAATAAAAAACGTTTATTTGTAAATATGTTATAACTATAATACTGATCGAAGCATAACTCTACAAGATGTTTTTTTATTTACATTAAAACTTGCTAGAATCTATAATACCTACCAGTTAACCTATCTTCTGTGTATATACCGATTAACAAATAAAAAAAACTAAAATTGCTGGGGCAAAGATATTTTATCCCGACTATAACGCAGTTCTTTTACAGTCCTCCTTATGATTATGACCAACAATTTTTGTCACGAAATATACATATCGCGATGTCGCTTAAAGTCGCTAGTGCATGTCGTATAGTTACCCCTCTACAGATGGTTGGTACGTAGCGGCACTGTAACGCAGTACGCAGACATTTTACAGTCCTCCGTATGGCCGAAGAATTAAATTTAATGTGAAAGCATCAATTTCATTTTACGTAAGTTTACCTGATTTATGGGGCTGTGATTTTTTTACCATTTAATGAATGTAAAGAAAAAAAATTACTCACAACTAAATTCCAGTAAGATTAGGATCTTGTGACCCCCTTAAAATTATATATTAATAATAAACATACGTTTCGAAAACTATAGTGAAGCTCAGGAGGAATTTAATTATGTAAATGACAAATACCGAATAATGATAAAATCCTCTAGGACTTATAACCAGGCATACCTAATCCGCCGTCTTTAGGTAAAAAGTGACCTTTTCGGTCGCGTTTTAGCTAAACAAGGCTAACAACACATTTTTAGTTAGTGTAACTGCCAGTAGTTACAAGAAATTAACGGGTTTACCTATGTATGTCGTTGGTCGGCGAAACTTATGACTTTTAATCGATTTATAGTCAGCCCGGTTCCAGGGCAGCCGGCTGCGGCGCTGGCTCCTAAAGGGCGTTTTTATAACTAGTTCTAGGGCACCTAGAGTACCAAAGCGCCACACAAGTAGGGCGCCGATATGACTAAGACCTGTGTATAATCCTATTTAATGTGACAATGTCAAACTTCCATAACACGCATCCGCTGCGCATTTGATTGTGCAAGAACAGCCCACCCCAGGTAGCAAACAGTCTGTATAACAGCTTATACAGTCATTATAACTCTAATTTAAGCTGTATAAAGGCTGTATAGGTGCTGTTGCAGCCTGTGTGCTACTTAGGATATAATTGATCGAGCAAGCGAAGCTCCATTTCGGCTTGTCCTAAAAAATTCTTTCGTATGTCCGGACGTCCAGATGACTTTCCCGCTATTCTCGCGTAGAGGTTTAATTTTTTAACCGATTCCCATGAAATTGTGTGAGAAAAGGTCGATAAGAATATGTTTTTTTTTGTCGATTCAGATATTTGATTTTAACAAATTATATGGCCGTTAAAAGCTAAAAAAAACTTCAACAATTTAGAAACAATCTAGCAAGGTATACAGCTCACAGTGTTAGTGTTAAAAAGTCAATACAAAGGTCCAAATATCCTCAATAAAACTTCAAACCACCACACCCAGTAAACAACGCCTACCCGCCCGCTAATATCCCCACAAATTAAATAGCTAGTGTGTAATACAGGTATTATCGCCCAGTGGGCTATTATTCACCGTGGACATCGTTTGATAAATTATCGCACTAGGCCATGTTGGACTCTCCCAGCGGGTTAAATAATTAAATAAGCCCGGCTAAGCGATGAGCGCCCAAGAGAACTCATGTACGTAGGTATATTGGGCATTTGTTTTGCTTGTACCTAATTACGTTATTGTGGAAACAATAACTATATTTCTACTATTCATGTAATTTTTTTCAAGAATAATCGAAATGTAGAGGTAAGCGAACACAATCAATTTAAAAAGTACGTGATTATCAAAACTTGTCAGTTATCAGTAAGTTCTTAAAGTGTATGTATAAAAATAACTATTCACGTCGTAAAAGTCGAATATCGCTCGACATGTTTCGAATCGGATCGCGATTCATCATCAGTCGCGGCGGCGGCCAACCAAGCACTTTTACGACGTGAGTAAACCAGTTTGTAGACATTTTTAGAATGTATCTGATATCGGTCATGCAATAATAATAATATTCATATGCATAAAAATGGAAATGCTCATCATTTAAATATAGAAGTCATATTAATAGGTTTCAATTAGTGAGGGATGATTAGGTACTGTATACTTAGGTAGGTATAACTTATTCAAAACGAAAATTTGCGCCATCACGTGAAGCATTATGAAAAAGTATGCGGAAACAGTAATGTGCTTTATTTATTCATTTAGAAAACAAAGTTGAGGTTTCAATTGCACCCGTGAGCTTAATATTTTTTTTAGAAAGTTTTTCATTTAAAGATCATTTATTCTCATAAGAATTTATACAATTCACTTAATGAGAAACTTAATTATTACTTACAATTTTTTTAGAAAGCGGCGCCAAAACAGATTAATTACAAGGTAAGTAGTTAAGTAAACATTGCATTACACTCAATAATAAATACATTAGTATTGCAGACAAAATGTGAAATTAGCGGGTAAGGAGATAAAATCGCGAGCGGTCACTGCAGTCGGAACGTAAACAGGCTGAGCGCGGAGTATTTACAACTAGATGTGGCCTTTTGATGCTTAGCTGGTAATCTCACCGCTGTGACGTTCAGTTCCCCAGGATGTGATGCTAAAGGAAACAACTGAAGTCAACAACAAAATAACAATTTATTTAAAAATATTGGTCGTGGGGGTGAAGCCCGTCTGGTTTGACTCGCGTAGTTCGGTACTCTCCTGGAAGGCGAACGTAGTCGGCGAAGGCGGCTGCGAGGAGTTGACCGGTCGCGGAGCTGGTGGTAGACCGGGGCGCACCGGGTAGCTGGTGTCATGTACTTCACGGCTGCGAGGTGGTAAGGCGGCGATAAGGCGCTGCCGGAATCCCTGAACCTTATCCCTAAGGCCGTAAGGTCGGATTTCCTAAGCCGTAATTACGCACCCTGGAATGTTACAACGTTCCGGTTATAATTTGCTCGATTTCCTCCGCTGATAGTGAAAACCTTTCTTTGCCTAAGAAGAGAAGCCGAAAGCAGTTGGTGTGAGTGTTCACTATCAGAACGGAGTTACAAAAATATTATTAAGAACAAAGGAAAAGTTAACTGTTAACAATTTTTAAAAAAGGGTATTCCGATAAATAATTTAACGGTCAAAATTTTGTCTCAAAGAGAGTTTTAAAGTTACGTTAATACTGATAATGTTGACTAGATGAAGCATACTATTGCGATAATTGCAAATATAAAAATGTAATTTAGAAAGTTCACCATATCGAAACAAAAGGTCGTAAGTTCGTATGAAACGTAAGGCGGTTAGGTCGTTTCGTGCAAAGTGCACAGTGCGATGCTACAAAAAGTGTAGTAACTGGTTATTCATCTCATAGGAAAGGATTAGGACGTAGTAAGCACTAGGTTTTGACACAAACACTAACTTAAAGCTAAACACTACTTAAAAATAATACTTGTTCAACTTACCCTATCGGGGTGCGGACACAAACACTGAATTTATTTATAATTAAAATTATTGTCCAAATACGTTGGAGGAAGGACGGCGAAATTAAATAGGTACTATTTAATGTGTACCGGCTCGTAAGACGACACTTAGATAAAACTAGTGAACGCTCCGGCACAGGTGTACCACGGAAAGAAATAATTCGCAATGCATTGTATAAATGCCCGGACGCACGTTTTTCCGTCAAACTTAATCTTAGGCAGTTCACTAGTAACACCACGATCGCATGACACATTTATATTAAAAGGAGGCATAGCTGGCTGCTGTTCAGGATTGCTGTGTACAATAGGTGCCACCAACCTATCCACTTCAACCTCGTCCTTAACGGAATTGAACCGCTGAAATAAAACCTGAAATTCGTCTATACAGGCTTCATGTGCCTGTAGCGAGGCTTCTTCCACCCCCATCCGCTTAAGTCGGTGATACAGGTGGTGCAAATAGTTTTGCACTCGCAGCACGGCATTCCTATCCAACGAAGAATCAAGGAGAGACTTGATCTTCAGGAGGACTTCGTTGGCTCCTTTCAAGTCATCATCTATTTGAAATGGACTTTCTAAAATATCCTCAGAAGGAAATAACGGCCCTAATTTGGCAATTTGCTTTCGCAAATCCTGAACAGTAGCTGCCGGAGTAGTGCCCCTAATTTGCACCTCATACTCCAGTTCAGCCTTTTGGAGCGATAAAAATTTTACAGGGAAATCCATGGATTATACCCAAATGTAAATTAATAAGACCAGAAAATATTTAACTTAAAATGCACCGCAATAAGGAAGGTGTTGAACAAGTATTAAAAAAAACTCCGTTCTGTTACAAAGCAGACTACAGACGTTATGGTTGTGAAAATGGCAAAAACCAAAAAAAAATAAAGCATGAAAATAAAATCACATTCACAAAACAAAAGAAAAAATAAGCAGTAAGAAATTGCAACTAATGTGTACAACCTCGCAAAATAATTAATAATGTTAACACTTTTGTGTTTGGCAGTACTACATGAACACAATAAAGAGTGCGAAATAAATTATTAAAGATGCAATATATGCGTACAAAGAGATTTAATTTGGAATACGTGACAACAATTGATAATATATATATATATAAATTTTGAAACTTTCTAGAAGAAAAAAAAAACAACAAGATTATAAATGAGCAGAGTCGTACACTTTAGTTACGGGCAACCAAAAATAAATAGAAAACGTTCACAAAAATAAAAAAAACACAAAACACACAACTACTCTACGGAGTAAAACCAGACCTTTAGACCACGTTAGAGGGCGCCAGTGACTAATATGTATTTTCATATAAATTATGTAATCAAGTTTAGTAATTGGTTAGTTTAATTAATTTAGGTACTAGTAATTGTTGAGTTTTGTTGTATATTGTAGTTTTGTTTTGTATAAGTGTAGACAAAGTGTATGTGTATAATTGTATATATAAATAGATCGCGATTGTAAATATAAATAAATTGTGTGTGCGTGTGTCTGTGTGTGTAATGTGTGTTTGTAGACAATATGAGTAAATTAGCGTATAGACATTTCAGAGGCCCTTTGGTCGTTATTATATCTTGGTAATTGGTCGTTAGTTGGTATGTGATTGTGCTGCTTGCGGTCGTGTGTCTATTTCCAGCGGATTCTTGGCGTTTTTTGGAGGGGCTTGTACTACTTTCGGCATCCCCTTAATATATTTAATAGTTAAATTTTCTTCTCCATCTTTGGTGCGTTGTGCTAGTTCCTCTTTAACGTTCTTCATGTAGGCCTGTTGGTACGGTGTTTGATCAGATACTATTTTAATAGTGTCGGATTTAATATTTGTTTTCATTTTAAGTATGGACATCGCAGTAGACTGCGATGAGAAACAGATTTTCAACGGTCGGATTTTATCATGTGTGTATTTTCCCAAACGTATTACTCTCTCAGGGTCTGGATGGTCTGTGGAAACCGTTTTGATGTGACTGATTACCTCCGCCTTGTCGAGCTCACTTCTTTCAACTTGGGTATTAGCAATGGGTTCAGGAACTCCTAGCATTATTATGTTCTTCGATCTTTCCCTGCGCTCATTTATTTCGGCCATTATGTTTTCACATATATGTGGCATACTTGTGGCAATCGACATATTTGATGCTTTTAATTGCTGCATGTTCTGCTCCAGAGATTCAATTCTTTGATTGTGTATTTCGTGACTTTCGGTTATATTGGACAGATCTAATTTTAGTTGATTTTGTTCTCTTGTTAGGTGCGCGACAGTCTGGCCTATATCGTTAATCTGTTCTTTAATTGTGTTGACATCCACACATAGTTTGTTCAAATTTTCAGAATGCGTGATGTTGACAGATTTAACATATGTCATCATTTCCGACATCTGCTTTCGCATTTCAAATATCTCATTTTTAAGGTGCTCATTATCATCAACCTGTTTCCGTTTGTTACGGAAAGTGATTTGTGTCCGCTCCGGAGCCTCGGAATAAAGTTTTTCACTTGATAATTCTGGGACGGACCCACTACGCTCCGCTTCAAAGCCACTTCCAGTCGGTGAGCGATGTAAGTTCATGTTGATCAGTGGTACTCACGATTCTGCTTATCAACTGCACTAGGCCTCGATGCAAAGCGGGACGAAAAACATGGAGCCCGTCTCGTTTACTCGAGGGCAGGAAGAGCTGTTACCGCACGACGCCTTGTTTTACGCAGTAGAAGAAGGTTGAAAGTAACACACACTTGTAGGAGTCACTATCTATCTTAAGTTGAACTATATAAAGTCGTAATCGGAATATTTGTGTTTTAACTAATTTTTTAATTAATTTGTACACGTCTGCTCTGTGCGCTCGCTTTACTAGTAGTGTAAAGTTAACTAAATAATTCAAACCATTTTCTGTGTCTGCGTTTGACTACCTGTTATTTTTTTAAATAAGAATGAAACTTATTTGTGTGCTTTGTTATTGATAGTGCGCTGGGCATTTTCCGCAAATCGACATCCATCTTTCCTATTTTGCGTGAAAAGGGGATAGCGCTCAGCGCTACTCTAACCACCCCAAATCCTCCACGAACCCCAGCAAATCCTTTATATTGCTTATACCATCTGAGCATTTCAACAGCACATAAATTAAGGCTCGTATGGTTCATTGGGTTGACAACTGTTGTATTTACACCTAAAGGTAAAGCGTACCAAAATCCTTTGATGTATCCAAAAAGCGCCACCTGAGCCTAGCGTCTAACATTAGCAACAATACCTCATTCCATATTTTTTATTGGTAGTTTGTGTAAAATGCGACGCAATCGATCGCAGGGCATAGCCGAACGACTGACTCGTGTAACTTGCTACGAATACACGAATTACCAAAGTAAAAACGGCTGGAGAACGGAGCCGAGCGCCATGTTGGGCGCGTCCGCTGTTAGCGCGGCTTAAGACGCGTAGTGAGCCTCACTTAGTTTTGATATCACATTAAGATGCAGATGGAGCACAAGCACCGATATCAAATCCACTTCATCCAAAAAGATTTCTTTAAGGTCCATCAAAAGTAACGTCAGGTTACTTTTTGATTATTCCGCGCAAAACCTCTGAACCGTCCCCAGTATTGGGCAGTTTGTATAATTTTGTGCGCACCCTCTCTCACCGCTCAGACGGTTTCTTTTTATTCGCTCCCCTAACTAGATTACATCGGTGCGATATAAAAATTTACAGGTCAACGTGTCCCAACAACAAATCCTTCGAAATCGAATAAAATAAAGGCACATGGGAGTAGAATAAGGAATCCCCATGCTCCCAACCGTGTAGGGTAGGGACTTGGTCAAATTAAATTTAAGTTATTGACTTTGGAGTTACGTTGACGGATGAATAGTGAACATACCGGGTCATCAGAAGATATAGGGAAATCTGTTCTTAGGAACAATGGCGCCGATTTTAGATTTTATGAAAATAGCAATCTATCCATACTAATATTATAAATGCGAAAGTGTGTCTGTCTGTTACCTCTTCACGCTTAAACCGCTGAACCGACTTAGATGAAATTTGGTATGGAGATAGTTTGAGACCCGGGAAAGGACATAGGATACTTTTCATCCCGAATAAATTTAGTGTTCCCGTGGGATGAGTGAGTAACACCGCGGGCCACAGCTAGTGTTTATGTGTTTTATATATTATTCATAACTGGTTATCAAATCCGGTCAAAATCTCTGTAAATATGACATACAATTACTTACAGAATGGTGACCAGGTTCGATCCCCGCTTGTGCATGAGAGTAAAAATGCAATTTTTATTCGATCTTAAATCGACGTCATGCTTCTTAAGAACAGATTTCCCTATATCTATATCACCCTGTATATATATTTATCAGGCGCTGACTGAATCGGTAGACTAGGTAAATGCGTAATTTTATTTGTTTCATTTGAAAATAAAAATGTTTCGCACGATTCTTTTTTAAGAACATGTTTATTTATATATATGCGTATTTAACAAAATTCGGTTTCCAATAATATTGTACCTATATTTTGGAAGAAAGAAAATAACTGTCCTCTATAATTAAAAACAAAACACCCAAAAATGATTGGATTCGGGTTGTGTTTAATCATTTCATGAATTATTTTTCTGATCCACTAGAAACTGTACGAATCAGTCAGTTCTCGACGCGTTTCTATTCTCACCTTCCACGTCAGGACTGTTGTCCTTTTTTATTACGACTTTTGTCACGTATCTTAGGAATTGCTTCGTCTGAATTCTCGTGATCAAATAAGACACGCATTGCATTGCAAAAGTATTTTTATTTTCTTGTGCAATATATAGACTATTCATAATAAGAAGTATATCCATATTCACTAGATTGAGATAAGAGAAAAATTTCATGACTAGGGCCTAGCTTATCTCTCCAACAGTTACCGGATACAGTCGAAAAGTTGGAAATAAGAATACCATCCGCTTCCACAAAAAATGTATTAGGGGTAATTCTAAAATACCAGTGAATATATAAGTATTCTTCATCATCATCATTATCATCAGTATAAGCCCTTCAGTCTATTCCAAACGATTTGTAGCCGTCTCTCTGTGTAGCATCGTCTTTGGTGGCTGAAAGAAACAATACAAGATCGGCATATCTGACCGTAAAGTACGAGTAATGAGACACAGAGTCGTCTGATGTAGTTTCTACCTCTTGTCAGCTAACTAATGCACAGTCAACTCATGCTTAAATGTACAAATTTCCTTTGTTTCAGCTCGAGGCCACACAGAGGTCCGCGTGGAACTGCAGATGGAGCGGTGGGCGGCGCGAGGGGGCTCGGTGCGTCTCCGCTGCGTGCACGACGTGCCACCGCACTTGCTGGACAAAGTCGTCTTCCTGCGCCACGGCACCAAGATCTTCCAGTACATTAGGGACCGGAAACCGCCTTACAGGAACTTCACTACGCCTGGAGCTGTTTTAAATGTGAGTTTTGATTTTTACTTTTGTAAAATAATATTTTAAAAGAAATATCCTGGTCACGGCACCAAATGTAAACAGTGGCCTACATACATGTTTTATTCATTATCCTCGATCACAGCTCATGGGATTTAGCTTTACAATAGGAATCTATACCTATTTAGGTAGCCGACCCCGATTGAGAATTCATTCTCAAAAAATGGGACAAAGGCTAGGAGGATGATGAATAGGAATCTATACCTACCCGACTAATAGTTTGGAAGTTCCATGGCAATGCTGGCCGGTGATAGCACAAAGTATATTATTAGGGATCGGATAAGGACGTTTTTGGAGGGCAACTTTTATTTTGGCCACGGCACCAGAGTAGCTTTTTTTTTTCTTCCCTGGATTTGGTAGTAGACAATTTTGCCTCCAACTGCGCGAGTCCTAACTTGCGGGGGGCGGGGGGTTAGAAGACCCACGAACCCGCGGATAACCATAATAGCAGATTAAAAAAAAACGGTTTATATATTCAGCTATCAATAAAATTAGATAATGTGTATCCTTAGTAAGTACTCATTGAATTGTGCAATATTAAAATTGTGTATTTAAGTGCTGGAAATAAAAATGCTGGATTCTTGTTATTATTTCAACTTTAGACAACTTGGATCCATCTAATTATTTTAACCTCAACAGACGCAAAAGTTTCATAATCAAAATCATATTTTAAAATAACATACCTGATAAAATCATTACAAATACCAAAACAGGAAGAATGAAGACATTGTTCCACGCTATTGACATTAGGTACTCGTTTCAAAACTCCATTGTATTTAATCAAGATTAAAAAGCACAATGCTGAAGTACACGGCAAAATAACGCTACCTTTTCCTCTCCATTGTGCTAGTTTCACTCACGGCACACATAAATCCTTCCACCACATCTAAGTTTCATGCTGATAATTTCGTGTTTTACCGCAATTACGGGCCGGGGACGATAAATCAACGGCTAACCCAAATTAATCATTACTCGCTTGATTACTTCGATTGATGTTGAGACTTGTTTTGTTTCTACCCTTTTACTCAGAGGGTCGCTTGGAAAGTTACAAATGCGCAGTTTAAATAGATTGACTGACAATGGACGTAACGATTATTTGATTTAAAGTTTCATGTCATGACAAGTGCTTTTACTACTTTATAAGTATATCCTATCACGGTTGCACAACTTTTACTATTCTTACCCTTAATACTAATACTATACCGTCGGAGACAGTGCAATACCTATTCACACAAGGTACTACATTTATTAAATAAGTAAGTATATTGTATGTCATATTTATGTACGTTTATGTTAATATATATATATGTATTTGCATATGAGTTATATTACTTATGTGTTATTTAATTGTTTCATGTAACAGATTACATAAAAGACCCTGCACCATACAAATGTTTCTGTTTAGTCCTATGGTTGACTGGTAGAGAATGCCTTATGGCATTAAGTCCGCCATTTGTACTTTTACTTGTGTATTGTGTGCAATAAAGTTTAAATAAATGAATACTGCGTAAATAACAGCTGTCGATTAAGTTTACATTTCAATAACATACTTAGTATTTGTTTGAATATTGATTCGTATCTACACTAATTGTTAGGTACTTACGCGGTATTGCACTATACGAGATATAGTACTTTAATTATGACATTATTTCCAACAATATAGGTACCTATATGCTACTGCTAATTAAAATTAACTTAATAGAGATCGCAAGTGGCGTCGGGTGATCAAACTTTATTAAATAGTATTGTTTTATTTTTACAATCAGAAATCAGTTACCAATAGCGGAGCTGTAGAGTGGATACCAACATAAAGATAAGTTATTCCTTTGATTTTTCATCATGTCTTCAGTCGTCATCATGTGTAGCATGATTCTGATGTCTATCGTACATAAACTATCTTATCAATACCCATCAGTCAGTTGGGCCAGTAATTTGTGATATTTTAAGACAGGCATTTTAACAATATCGCAGCCATATTATTCTAGACAGTTCAATATAGATCCTAGAATGAACACTTTGATTGTTGTTGAGACTTGTCGTGTTTCAACCCTTTTGATGTCAGGGCAGGGGGGTGTTCCTCGGAGTTTCGGCTTAGTCCAGCTAATAATAGGCATAATTCTCTCGTTTCTGTGAAATTTAAGTAGTAGGTAGGCGGTCTCTGAGAGTCTTTTGCACCATAATTAGGGAGTCTCTAAGAAAGATATGAACCTACTCTAAAAGTAGAATTATTCTTAATGCAACGAATGTACAAGTACGGAGTACCTGCTCTCCATCTCCAACCACTCATGATAGTATCGTTTTATTCTATACTATTATTTTATCTATTTTCATAAAAAAATAAGGTTCAAAAGTTACCATATCTGTGATTTATAGGCAAAGAGACAACACAAAATAGTCACAGAAGTAAATTATTTTACACAGAACTGATTCATTGAGGCTTCACTTTTTTTTTCAAGCGTACAGAACTCTAAAAAACAAAAAGATAAATCTAGACCTCATTACTTTCACCCGTCTAGTACCCAACAAGAAGCCGAAAAGGCTCAGGCCAACGTAAACGTTCATATTTATTAGACACGGAAATAGATTCTCCCGGTTCCCATAAAATAAAATGGCAGACGAACATTTACAAAACAAATTCGGGTCGGGAGGCTTCGGCTTCATTTCATATGGATGAGGCATACCTACGCATTGAAAAATACTTTGGGCGTATTGCTCGACACCTAATAAATGTAGGTTGCACATAAGGTTACTTTGTGCCAATGCAATCCAAGATTATAGATATAGCCCAGACAGTCACCAATTTAAGAGGCCTTTTTTTTAGTTTTTTATATTACGACAAATATATTGATAATTAATTCAACCAATTTTTTTAGGTGAATAATACGTCCGTCCTGAGTTCTAGAAAGTAACATAACTATTTCATGCTTTCATTGCGTGCAGTTGAAAATAAGAGGAAAATAACAGTTTTCTGCGTGAATTTTTCCAATTTCGAGTAGTTCTTGAAACAAAAATTATCAACGGAAAATTCAAATTCAGGTTTCAAATATATACCAATTAATCGCAATAGCCCTGTTCTACATATACGTTAAGAAACATGTTTGATCATAGAGAAAAATCAAAAAAGCCTTAAGTGGCAGTGGGCGGGGCAAATTGCTCGTAGAATCGATGGCCGTTGGGGCTACAGGTTCTTGATTGGCGACCGCGGGCTGGAAGACGCAGCGTGGTATCGCCTCAACCAAGGTGGACCGACTACCTGGTTAAGATCGCGGACAGAAATTGGATGAGGGCGGCGCAAGACCGATCGTTGTAGAGAACTTTGGGGGAGGCCTTTGTCCAGCAGTGATGAATGCAATCGGCTTATTTTTGTATCAATTAATGCAAATTCCGAGTACAGATATAATGTAAATGTTTTCGTATTTTGCAATAAAGGAAGCATGTTAAAACGGTCACTTTCGACAAAAAACGATGGAAAAATAACTGATGTCACAATAACGCCATCTATTGGACAATTTACATGATATTATCATTGTGTTCTTAGTAATTCTGCGTATGAAGTTTCAACTTTTACTTTAAATGTAAAATACTGTTAAGATTAATTTATGTTCACGGCAGAAATGTATTTATCGTGGTCTCCTCAAAAATGCCCAGAAATTACCGAAATGAATATTCATAGCGGCGGCGGCTTTACGTCGCTGAACTACACTGCCAACGTTGAATAAAAATTCATTACGATTCAGTAAAAATATATCCTTTCCTTTGCCTTGGGTCACAATCTATGAATCTCTTTATAACAATGCCCACTCTGGTTTTGATAACACTTAACTTGATAGACATAACGTTAATAAAACAATACCGTTTTGAATCCCGACTAGTTTGGCTTTTAACAAATAAACAACTCAATAAATGTTTTTCGAACAAAATATTTATTGAGTTTGGCAAATAAAGTGAATACATTAAGCGTTTAGAGACACATAGTGTTTCAGTTTAAAACCAGCAATATAAATATCATCAGTATCCTAACTCCTTTAAATATATGAACATGAACAATTGAGAATGTGTCTAAGAAAAACTTTCAATCACACCCTATTTATGTTAAATACGAGTAAGGTAACATATCTTTATCCCACCACGAATAACTTTCTTGAATCAGATCTGAATAAAATAGAAGATCGCGTTACCAACTTAAGAAAACGTTCCGCACTTGCCTTTATAAAGAACTTTAATTAAAATGCAGCCTACCAACAAACATTTAGTTTGCATTTCACGTAAACAATCTGAGTTTTAGATTGTCTTGAAATAGTAGGTACTAAAGTGACAGTAAATAGGAACCAATAGGCATGTTGACTGATGTTGAATTCTACAGCGTACTGTAGTTATATGAATAAAATTAGCAAAATATTTCACGAAACAAAGAAAAAAAATCCAGAAACATATATCTTTTTTGGAAATATGTGACTTCAAAGGTACGCAAATTTTATGATATTTTTTTTTAATCCAAAATAAATTTTTAAAATGTTTTCAGAATCCTCATAATTTTACGAAACAATAATTTTATGACAACTATGAACTTAAACGCACTTTTTCACGGTGAAAATGACAAATTTCTTAATTTTTCCATACAATTATTGGTACCTATACCGGCCTGTGACGTCACTAGCCTGACGCGTTTTGTATGGAGCGTTTTTAGCGCTACGTAGGAATGTTGAACTTTGACGGTCATTTCTAACTTTTAGAGCAGTTTAAATGTAGTCAGTCCCATATAGACATTTGATCACAATAAAAAATTGAATCGATTGACATCCTCAAAAAAAATTAGTCAACATGCCTATTCAGGAGGAAAATCTTAAGCTAAGACCACAGAAAAGAACATTTATTACAAGCGCAAAAGGTTATCTAGCGTACACGTATGAAAGCGAGCAATCATCCCTATCGGCATTTGAAAAGTAAACGTTTTTAGATTATGCACGACGCGTGTCAATTAGTACCGAAATGTCCCAGAACTGAGGCTTCCTATAAGTACACGTACCCATAGCTGCGCGGTATAGTCGTGGAAGGCATCTGATTTTGGATCAACCGTAATTCGTGAAAAGAGATGATACTTCCGCAGCAAAGGGGTCTATTGAGGAAGAAGACCTTTAAGACCAAGGCACACTGAATGCGTGTGCAGCACGTATGCGTCGACATACACCGTGTATGGTATGAATCTTTATAAGAAATGACACACCCCTTGCGTGTGCAGCACGTCTGCAGGGGGCCTATTGATGGTTGCGTTTATCACGTGATACATAAACATAAGTGACAAAGCGATAAATAAGTGACAAAGCATCCGTCGCGTTTTGACAGAATGCGAGTGTGAGTGACAGATACTGACATTATCTGAGTGACAGATATTATCTGCCACTCAAACTCGCATTCTGTCAAAACGCGACGGATGCTTTGTCACTTATTTATCGCGTGATAAAAGCAACCATCATAGGCCCGCAGCTCGCGCGTTGACAGAGGCACACTGCACATCAGTGCTACGTCCGGTGTGGTTTGACCATTAATCGCTTATAAAAGACAATATGCTGTATATTTGAACTGCCACAGACCACAGGAGCGGTATTAGCATTCTAAGCACGGCGGCAAACTCGCGTCATATTCCTATGCAGAGAGCTCGTCTGTTTTCTGTTTGCACTTCACCAGTAAATGTGTACGTTTGAAATTTGTGTCCAGGGAACTAATTCCAAATTGTATGGACTTTATGGTGCACCTACTTTGCATCATTCGGATAGGCACTTTGGAGGCACATTTTTAGGACCCCGTACGGGAACGGAACCCTTATAGGATCACTCTATTGTCCGGATGTCCGCCCGTCCGTATGTCTGTTAAGGCCCTTTATCTCGGGAACGCGTGCAGGTATAGAGTTGAAAATACTCAGGTTTACAGCCCCTTGAAGCTGCGAAAAAATAATACCTACTAATTAGATGTAGGCAAAGATATCCCTAGTCAAGCCAGAGCGCAACTCGCTTTCTTTTTACTGCTTTAAGAGCAATGGTAGGTGCCATGGAAAAATATCTTTATTTTACAGATATTGTATTTTTACATACCTATTTCCAGATTCGGAGAAGAGTAACAACCGTGTATGAATCAAATCGGCATGAAATAAACGATGATGCTGTTGGCGCAGTTTATAGAGCACCAGCCTGAGCCGGCGGTCCCGGGTTCGAATCCCGGCCAGGGTATATTTGTGTGATGAACTCGAATATTTGTGCTTGGGTCATGGTTGTTCTATGTATTTAAGTATGTATATTGTCGTCTAGTACCCATAACACAAGCCTTCTTGAGCTTGATTTGGGACTAGATACATTTTTGTGAGGTTGTCTGATATTTATTTATTTAAATACATAAATCACTTTTTGGTATAACTTTATATGCCCCGCGTAACTTTTACTTTATATAGTCATTGACCTTTCATCTAACATTTTGCAATATTATGTATGTATGTGTATGTAAACACTTTATTGTACATAAAAACAAGAAAAACACATTACAAAAACAAATAAGCATGTACAAAGGCGAACTTATCCCTTTAAGGGATCTCTTCCAGTTAACCTTTGAGCAAATGACACAAATGTAAATGGTAGACAAACCAAGCAACATGTACAATACTAAGGAGTAAGTATAACTATACAATAATACACATGAAAAAGCAAAACCCAACACAGAGAGAGATAGGTAACAGTCAATATAATACATATTACATAATATCTATATAAATACATATACATAATATTCAACATAAATAAAATTATAATTATAACCAAAACAGCAACCTAATCATTCGTTCGACAGCCACAATGGGGTGGGATAGATAAAGTCAGATTCGCACTTGACCGCAGGCGATGGCCACTACCATCCGCCATGTAAGAGAACTTCTCTGCAAGGTAAGGAGGAGAAGAAGGAATGATTGATTGAGGAATGATGATATTATGCTTAGATATGTTATGGTTTTGTTGATCTGCTCCCAGTGGGGTCCCACAGGGACACGGCCTCATAAATAGCCGCATCCTTCGAATGGGGTCAGCATTATTTATACCTACTTAAAATATTATAAAATGTATAAATGTAAAAATATTTTTTTTCACCAGCTGGGAGCACTCTTTAGTCTATTTTTCTTTATCCATCCAGTGGCGGCTTAAGGGGCGATAATTCGCAAAGGGCGCGTTTCTTTAAGGATCTAGTGCGCCTAGGGCGCCACACAATAAATGACTCGCCCAATGCGCCAAAGTATGGCTAAGACTCCCTGTATCCACCAATCCTAGTCTTACCATTGTAGTTTGACACACAGCTGTGGAACGCGACTCGTAGACAAGCATTGCCTGTCTCTTTTCTTTCAATACTGTTTAAGCAGGAAGGGTAATGCTGTGACGCGTGACTTAGGCCGGTTACATATACGGTGACTTTTTGCAGTGACTAAAGTATCGGGTTTGCATCGGTACTGCAGCGTGTTCGCATTCGCATCGATGTTGTATCGCGATTGAATCACTAAATGCTTTGTGTCCATCGTCTGTATCGGGTATAATTTTCTTACCTGTGTTTTGACTGTGTGAATATTACTTTTTAGGGTTCCGTACCCAAAGGGTAAAAACGGGACCCTATTACTGAGACTTCGCTGTCCGTCCGTCCGTCCGTCCGTCTGTCACCAGGCTGTATCTCAAGAACGTGTGATAGCTATAGACTGTTGAAATTTTCACAGATGTATTTCTATTGCCGCTATAACAACAAATAGTAAAAATAAAATAAAATATATATTTAAGGGGGGCTCCCATACAACAAACTTGTTGTAGATTATATATATATGTATAGGTACGGAACCCTTCATGCGCGAGTCGGGCTGGCACTTGCCCAATTTTTTAATATTTTCTCTATAATCATTGAAATTTCTATTTTTTTTTTTTTATACTACGACGGTGGCAAACAAGCATGCGGCCCGCCTGATGTTAAGCAGTTACCGCCGCCTATGAACGCTTGCAACGCCAGGAGCATCACGCGCGCGTTGCCGACCCTTTAAGAACCTATTTACTCCCCTCTTGAAGAACCGCATACTGTAGCCCCTTATATTATTTTAATTTTGTAATGACGACCCTAATTGTGAGATATACCATTTTATTGTTTGTGACATTATTGTAGAGCGTTATTCGACTTCTACGACGTGAGTAAACCCGTTTAAGTATTTTAATTATTGAGATTTTTAAAACTTTTGACGATCATGATACGAATTCGTATAATTTTGTCACGAACCAAATTTTTAATGTCATTTTTATCGTGAAATTTATATTTTATCCTATCTTATCCCTGCTGTATTGCTGAAAAAAGTGGCCGCGAGTAACCCGTCTTAATCTTAACCCTTTAAAAGCTTGTGGTAGGTACTTAAACCTACTACCTACTCAACTATAGCGTCACGAACAGGATATTTTTAAATCCCGGAATTAATTATATCGGCCCGTGACCTATGTCCGTGTTCCGACGTGGGACACTTTGTTAACGATAATGTCCATTTTATCTTCCCCTTGCTTCCAAGCCTTTTGTTGATTTACACAAACCACTGCGATAAAGCCCTAAAACAACTATGAAATAATGAAAAAAAAAATGATCCTGCAAGAAGACAAACGCACTTGAAACAAGTCGGTGTCTATCGGCATTCTCCAAGAGAAGAACACTATTGAGAAGAAAGCCGAAAACAATCAGTTATTAGGGGTATATACAGTAGTTGACCTACAAATTAATATGTACCTTGAGGCTCCGAAGATTCATGCTATAATGAATTAAATTGGCACACGTATGGAAGAAAGATGGGTTCGTCGTCATAATCAGAATCAATATGGCGTCGCTTGATCAAAAGTTGCTTTAGGGATGAAATGAACTGAAAAATAATGGAAGAAGATGGTTAGAGCCCCATGAAAGGCTTATTTTTTGATTTATCCATATTACTACCACACCTCTTGGTAAAAACGTGTATTCGATACGTGAACGTTAAAATCTCCCTCATCCCAGGTAGCAGACAGACTGAATAAGAGCATATAAAGCCATTATAACTAATTTAAGCTGTATAAAGGTTGTATAAGTGCTTGCGCAGTCTGTGTGTTACTTGGGATCTGAACACTCTCAATAATTCGATACTGTTATGATCGCGAGGTCTATCGGTTTATTATGGAACTTGGCCGTGTGTTTACGTAGCGGGGACGTGCGGGGCATAATGCATAAGGTTGACGTATAAACATGTACTCGGGGGGAGCGGTACTTGAATCGTTGAATCAGTTTGCGTTCGTATGTTTTAACTATACTTATTTATATATCTAGTATAAGTATAGTTGAAACATTCGGTATTTAACTATAGTGAAAATGAATTGTATAATTGAAACCACTAAACACACACCCAACAACCTTTGGGCATTATTCTATTATTAATTAGACTAAAAGAAGACGTGACTTGACTACTGATTTTTTTGATGTCACAACCCAGTATCTTCATCTTCATAGAATCTACATACTATAGTAACAAATCGTTTTTGACGTCCCATAAAGAGTAGCTAAATTCGATTATCAATATTATTTAGCAACGGTTTATTTTTTTTGTTTTTTAATTTATATATGCGTTTTTTATCTGTTTATGCTTAAAGAAACTACTTAAGTAGGACTTACTTTGCTCACATAAAATGTTAAAAGTTTCATACTTTCTTGCCAGTTAACTCTAGTGCTATTGCGGATGGCATTGGAACTATTATTTCTGCTTTTGACTGGACATTTTATTTTTCAAATATTCTCCTATGTAGGATGCTACTCCTTCCCTTTTACACTCCATAACCAAGTACTTACATACTGAATAATCAAAAAGAAGTAGAATGACAAATAAATTGAACTGGCGGCTGTTTAAGCTTCATCGTCCCACGCATCGGCTAATTGAATGACAATGACACAGCAACTCGAATAACCCGTGACTCTGCCTTTTTTAAATTAACCACTATTGATCTCTATATCACCTGATAGTAAAGCAACTACATACAAGACTAAATGTAACTTGTCAACGAATGTATTTCACCAGACAGCTTAAAAATAATAGAAGTCTAACCTAACATAACCTACAAAAATAATAACTTGGCGGATAGTTAATAACTTGGCATTAATCGCCCGGGGAAAATAATAACGTGGTAGCTAAAATAATAACTTGGTATTGGTCGCCCAGGGAATAAAGGCCAAGTTAAAAATTTAGCTGTCAAGTTAATATTTTTGCAGGTTACGTTAGGTTAGACTTCTATTGTGTTTTTAGATGGTAACTAAAATCTGACAGAAAATAATAACAACACGGGACGACTTCAGATGGTGATCTTCGCAAAATCCGAATGAGAAGTCCGTCCGATATTTAAAGGTAAAATTTTACAACGTTGCTTAAAAATTTACAACGATGATTCTGTAGCGCCTCTGGTACGTTTGTAGAGGCGCAAATCTCGGCGTTAACACGCAAGAGGTGCGCGTCCTTAATGTGCCGACTGCGCGGCAGCACCAACATCATTCTGAGCGTGTTTTCGGGGCGCAGCGATGCTCCCATGCTTGCTTGCTACCATGAGTTTACAAATACCGTACTCGATTGCGACTACGTAACGGATTTGTATGGAGATTTTTTACAGCGCCTCTAGCGGATACGTATAGAACTACCAGAAGTGGTCGGCACCATAAGTTGTATTTGCACGCTAACGTTAACTCGATTCGAAAGTGCGTGTAGTAAAGTACGTCACGCAAATACACCTAACTTCACATCAAATGAATCCGTCTCTTTCTAACTATATTGACATGGCTGAGTAAGCATAATATTAGCCCTTAGAGTAAAAAAATATCAATAGAGTTCGTGTTACTAAGTAGAAACCTACGACCTTATTGCTATCTCTGTGTAGCACATCAAGTGTCCGCAAGATAAAACGAGACGACAGAATATTTGTCAACACGTCAAATTCAAGGACGTGTTCAGCACATGTGTCTTTTTTGTTGTTGTAAGCGACGCTCAAATAGATTTATCGATATCGAAAAAACTATCATTATGATTATAGTTGCTAAGATTTGACAACACTTCATATTTTTAAGACTACAATTTTATTACTTTTCTCTATTGCACTTAGAAAAAGGACGTAATCACTGTGACACAATGGAAAGGTTACTTTACTGATAGTGTGTAATTAAAATAAAAGTACAGTAGCCGGCAAACTTCTTGAGCGTGACCTTGACTGCGCAGTAGCCGATTTACGTACAAATTTACATGCGCAGATCCCCCCTTTTGGTTCAAGTTGTTTGCCGGCTACTGTAATGAGGGTGAGCTTAACATTATTGACAGTTAATTTTTTTCACTATCCGTGTTGAAGACTAACAGCTCTATGCATGCATAGTTGTCGTAGATTTCGGTTATTTTATGTATTTTCTTACATTTCTTCACATACTTACAGAAAAATAAATTCAAGTGTACACGATGCAGAGAGTATTGCATTCGTACACTTTAATTTATGTCTATATTAATATTTTAACAATTAATGTCAATAAATTGATTAAGCCATAAAAATAACTTCTTATGCTTAACTTTAATCCTGTAAATATAGAATATAATATAAAAATAAATACGCGGGTTTTGTATGTATGTTTATTGTTATCGCTTTGGTTCACTTGGATTTTATTACAATTTTCTTCGTGCAAAGATAAAAAACAGAGCATTATAAAAAATCTCCAAGATTAAGTTTTGCGATTCAATTCAGCCTCACCTTGAAAAGGATTCCAAGCTTATGGAATACTATCTTTGCGGAAGATTCAATAAAGATTTAAGTCAAAGTATAGCGAGTCAATGCGAAAAAAATTGTAGATAATCGTCAGTGATGTCATTATCATCTGCTTACTCCCCTACTTTATATGGTAGCTTAAAAGTCTTGACAGACTGGCCTTTAGGACAGACAGAGGCCTTTGTGACGTTTAGGCTTGAACGGTGTGAGGTCTTCAACACCCTATCTTCCAAAATCTATGTAATAAACCTTCCTCTTGAGTCACTCTATCTATTAAAAAAAACCGCATCAAAATGCACTGCGTGGTTTTAAACATGTAAGCATACATAGGGACAGACAGACAGACAGCTGGAAGCGACTTTGTTTTTTACTATGTAGTGATATAATATAATAGTAGTCTTATCGATGTCGTATCGATAAATTTATTTGGGCGTCACTAACAACCAAAACTTTGACTCATGGGTTTTTTCTTTGTAGTCGACGTGTTGACAAAAATCGTCGTCACAAAGTATCTGTCGTCTCGTTTTTTCTTGCGGAAAATTGACGTGCTTTGCAGAGACACAGATATAATCGTAGGTTTCTACTAAGTAACACGAGCTCTATGGAATTTTCCTTACTCTAAAACCCGTTCCAGACCTTCCAATCCGATCCGATTTATCGGAACAAATCGGATAATGTGTAGTGCAATTGTCCGATTTATCGGAAGAAATCGGATAATGTGTAGCAATTGTTGTTGTTGCAATTGTTAAACCTGCTCCAGACGTTCCGATCCGATCCAATTTATCGGAAGCAATCGGACAGTGTGTAGTACAATTGTCCAATTTATCGGAAGAAATCGGATAATGTGTAGTACAATTTGTTAGGACATTTCTTCCGATAAATCGGTTCGGATCGGAAGGTCTGGAGCGGGTTTCAGGACATTTCTTCCGATAAATTGGAACGGATTGGAAGGTCTGGAACGGGTTCCGATTTCTTCCGATAAATCGGACAATTAGGCTAGTTGACTCATGTCAAATTGTAATAAACTAACGTTTATTCCGTATAGTATTTAGCAAAGGAAACCTAAATATATATTTTTTAATTCATCAAAGTGAAAGATGGCTGAAAAAATTGAATTTGAAAATATGGTTTTTAATCTGTATTTTGAAATGCTTAAAGCGCTGTCCGCCATGTTCGCTTATGATAGTGACGTCATCGGTCATGTAAACAAAAATGAAAGTCTACTTTGACGACTTCGAATAGTGCCGTCCCTCTCGATCTCCTGTCAAAGTATATTGGAGTGAGCAGAATGGCACTATACGACGGTCGAATTTCCAATATTTACAGGTAATTCTACGTCACACCACAGATTAGCAAAAGGCAAAAATTACGGACGGCGTTTTTGACTGTTTATGAAATTTCTAATTTTCAATTGATAAAATTTAGCTTTCTAGTTTTTACAAAAATACAAGACATTTTTTTAGAGCTAGTAAGATCATTATTAACCATTTCAAATACATTTCAAAACTGAGTCTACTAGCCTATTGCACTATGTATACATTATCCGATTGCTTCCGATAAATCGGATCGGGTCGGAAGGTCTGGAGCGGGTTTTAATCGGATCGGAAGCAATTGGATAATGTGTAGTGCAATTGTCCGATTTATCGAATCGAACAATATTACCTGTAAATATTGGAAATTCGACCGTCGTATAGTGCCATTCCACTCACTCCAATATACTTTGACAGGAGATCGAGAGGGACGGCACTATTCGAAGTCGTCAAAGTAGACTTTCATTTTTGTTTACATGACCGATGACGTCACTATCATAAGCGAACATGGCGAACAGCGTTTTAAGCATTTCAAAATACAGATTAAAAACCATATTTTCAAATTTAATTTTTTCAGCCATTTTCACTTTGATGAATTAAAAAATATATATTTAGGTTTCCTTTGCTAAATACTATACGGAATAAACGTTAGTTTATTACAATTTGACATGAGTCAACTAGCCTAATTGTCCGATTTATCGGAAGAAATCGGAACCCGTTCCAGACCTTCCAATCCGTTCCAATTTATCGGAAGAAATGTCCTGAAACCCGCTCCAGACCTTCCGATCCGAGCCGATTTATCGGAAGAAATCGGATAATGTGTAGAGTTTTAGGTCCTAACTATTGCACTACACATTATCCGATTTCCTAACAATTACGCTACACATTATCCGATAAGTAGGATCGGATCGGGTAGGATCGGAAGGTCTGGAACGGGTTTTAATGGCGCCGCGCGCCAGTCACTTTGACATTTCATTCACAATCTTGACATGCGTGACGTCACATCCATAAAACGTAAATGGAAAAGTGAGATTCATCGACTTTATTCAAAAAATATGGATACAATGGTATTGTTTGGTGTGTAGTGCCATAATGTACAAATACATCTATAAATACTCCACAGAAACTGTTTGTTTCTTACCGGCGAAACGCAAAAGACGAAAAATGTGGCTACGGGGAGATCCGAATGCCATTCTATCACATTAATGTATTTATTTGTGAAGATCACACTCAATCACACGTAAGTAACAATTATTTTTTTCCGTACGAGCTAGTGGATAGAACTATCAGTATACTTAAAACAAAACAAAATAACATCTTTAATTCCTAACCTATTGGATGTGGCCTTAGATTTATTAAACCCTATATTGTTTACAATTACAACACGTCACTCGGGAATTACAAACATTTTTATATTATGTGGTTTAGCTTATCTATGTTCTTTATAATTTTATGTGCTGTTTTGTTATAAATATAATATTAGAATATGGTATAAGATAGTTGGTATATCAGTTATGTTAAATTTCAGATGGAAAAAACCCAAATAACTACATGAAGTACAAAAAGGGCTTTAGTCAGAAGATATTTCTTACAGATGAGGCTATTCCAAGTTAATTTCACCGTCAAGATGATTGCAAGAGGTGGCTGCCTGATACTGGATCTCATCGAGAAATTGTCCTTGTCACAGAATGGTGCTATAAATAATTGAGCCTCCAGGTATGATATCTAATTTTACAAAAACTGGGCAAGTGCAAGTCCGACTCGCGCATGAAGGGTTCTGTACCATAATCTATAACATGTTTGTTGTATGGGAGCCTCCCTTAAATATTTATTTTATTTTACTTTTAGTATTTGTTGTTATAGCGGCAAAAGAAATACATCATCAGTGAAAATTTCAACTGTCTAGCTATCACCGTTCTTGAGATACAGCCTGGTGACAGACGGACGGACAGCGAAGTCTCAGTAATAGGGTCCCGTTTTTACCCTTTGGGTACGGAACCCTAAAAATCTAATAATATAATTATAATTTTTATGTTTTACACTTAAATTATGTTACTTATCTTGAATATTTATTTTTTCAGAATTGCCAAAAACTCAAGATGATTAGTAATTTATCAAAAATCCTCTAGTACCTGCAGAAGACTGTTCGAGTAAGAACAAAAGAGAATGTGCATTATTAAAGCAAGGCCGTGCAGACAATATACCAAAATCTAAGTATTACCACAACGCTAATGAAAGCAACTACCACTTGTCGTTACACACATCACCTTTCAAGATTTTTCTATGCCGTCCTAAAAGATCTGAGTCAGGAGTTGTCAAAACGGCTAAGAGAAAAATTGTCCTTGATGATGAAAATTGAAAAATCACATAGTGATATGTCTTGTTTTGAAAGGGTCATTCGTCGCCTGCCTTCCTCATCATTAAGGGTTACTGACTCCGACAGTAATGTTTCAGATAACAATGAGAACTTTGAACAATTCCAGTGCCACAAAATACTGTGCATTTAATTGAAAAGAAACCTTTGTTGTTTAGTATAATTTTATAGTGACCTACATAAACCATTTAAGTATATGTTTGATTAAGTAATTGATTACTGAATGTAATGTATAATATCCTGTTGGTAGAAATTAAAAAAAGTATTTTAATCTTTTTGAGTTGTAAAGATAACAACGTTTATTAGAAGCGTTTCTATTAACATGTGCTTACATACTAAAGATGTTATCATGTTGCAAGAAAAATCAAAAAATTGAAAAACATGGAATTATATGAATAAAACAGTTTAAACGGATTTTATTATGTATATTCTTTATTTGAGTCTTCCTGACGTGTTGGCTACCTATGGCAACTTTCCAGTACCGTACTGCTGTGGTTAGCAGAGAAAAAACAATTTTTCTCTGCCAAACTTACATTTGGGCAAACTAGGTACAGTCGCCATCAGTTATATCGCAGCATATAAGGCGTTCATAAATATGTGAACACGACCCTTATTGACTGGGCGTTACAGTACATGTTCACATATTTATGAACGCCTTGTATGCTGCGATATATCTGATGGCGACTGTACATACACATTTCATATATAGCCTGTGAAAGACGGCTGTAGCTGTCAATTACAAATCGTGCCACTGATGCCATGTCGGCCACAGTCGTCCAAATTTCAATCAAAAACTTTGTAATTAAAAAGGCTACAACTACTTTTGGAGCACTTCTTTATGTTTTGTAGTGACTTCAGTGGCACGTTAAATAGTTTCACAGCTTGGCGTTCAAAAGGTTCATTATAAAAAATTAAAAGACATGGACTTAATGAGTAATAGTTATTGACGTGCAAGCCTGAAAAGTTGTTATTAGTGTTGAAATTGAAAGCTGAGCGAGTGAAGGAATCTACTCACTACAGCAAGGTAAAAGAATTAAAATCAGATTTGATTTTGCCCTCTATTTAAGGCTTTTTCGCTATGATCAAACATGTTTCTTAATATATTGATGTTATTACTTATTTAGAACTGTTATATTTGAAACCTACAGTTTGAATTTTTCATTGATAATTTTTTCCCAAAAAGTACTCAAGATTGACAAAATTCATATAGCAAAGTGGTGTTTTCAACTTATATTCGACTTTACACGATAAAAATGTGAAATAGCTTTGTTACTATCTAGAACTCAGGGAAAAGTATTATTGACATTAAATAGTTGGTTGATAATCAATATATTTGTTATATGAAAAATTGTACATTTAATAATGTATAAGGCCTCTTAACATATAAAATTTAAGATAACAATCAATCAATAATTTATTTGCAATAAAACATACTTAAATGCGTGCAAATACAAGTATAAAATAGAAGTAAAAGTAAAAAAATACTCAATTAAAATAAATACAATGTCAAGTAAAATCAATTCATTATTGATAACAAAATAAATTTAATTATACACATGTCGTATTTGAATGAAAATTAAATAAAAATTAAAATAATGACATTGAATACTTATTTAAAATTAATCTAGCGCTCTTGCATAAAATTCCTTAATTGAATAGAATGGTCTACTTGTAAAACATTCTCTTAATTTTCGTTCAAATACTCTGTAGCTACTATATTCCTTAATACTAATGTCCAATTTATTATAAGCTCTAATTGCAGTACTGCTTAGTTTTGTCAAAATATTTAAAATTACTCTTGGGTACTAAAAATTCATTTTTATTTCTTAGGAGTTTGTATGTGTTTTGTCTAGAGACTTTTAGTTGGTCTTTATTTTTAAATACATACAAGCAGACACAGTACAAATATAAGGAAACAACTGTCATTATTTTGTGTTCTACAAACATGGATCTGTGAGTAACAGGTACATGTGGACACCCTGTAAGAAATCGGAGGGCTTTTTTTTGTTTTAAGAGCACCGCACCAATGTTTGTGCAGTCACACTCAACACACTCAAATCCAAACCATATTAACAAGAGTAAAGTATACATATTAAAAATTTACATGCATCACAGAGAATCACAATCATTGTGTTCAAAATACAAATGACTTTTGCACACTCTAGCAGAAAGACTGAATAAACTTCTTTTAACACTACTTTGGCTTATTTTTGTTTATCAATGATAAAGCAGTGCAATTAATATTGCATAATACCAGTATGTTTGTAATCATGTTGATTCAATTCGCAGTTGTCAATTGTCCTCATTTTTGCTTCTGAAATGAATTCATTATAATAATATATATAATGCAGTGGTCTGTACTGTAAGGGAAGTAAGTCCCTTCAATGTTTTTTTTTCTGAGTAGGTAATCCCTTTACTTTCACAGCTGTCACTGTAGAAAGAGTAAACCTTTTCCAGTAGCACTGTATAGAAGTGCATGAAGGCTCCTCGGACCGACGACGGACCCACATCCAAAAAGCAACTGTCTGCTTGCATCCTCAAGCCGGAATTTCGCCTTCACTTTCGTTGACTCAGTCACATTGTATTCGGGTGTTCAGGGCACATTTTTCACTAAAACGTTCACTTTTCACATAGCGGATTACACTTTGTACCTACATAACTTGCAGCGTGGTTATTCTTCATATTATTATAGGCTTTGCTGACATAATTTTACTCTAAAAATGTCTTGCAGACATTATTTGGATCACTAATAATTGAAAAACATTATAAAGCAAAAAATCTAATATGATTTCACCCTTCGATTTGGCAGTGAGAGTTATAACTACAGTCGTGAGCGTAATTTTCGATAGTTTCGAGGTGAACCTGTCAAATTTGAATCTCATGGTGCCGACATTGTCACGTCACGTAAACGATACTCGCTACCGTAAATCCGCCATGTTTTATTTTGGCCGCTATGAATCTTCCTCATTCTCTTAAGTTTAGTTAAAAAGAGACAGATTGATTCCGTGTGAAGTTAGAACAAACGTTGGCGAGTGTCTCATACACTCACACTACCGCAATTTACGTGTGTAGGAGTAACTCTATTCGAATTGCGTTTCCTCGCAAGCGAGGATAGTCAGCGTGTCGACAGTTTTCGAAAGCAACTCATGGTAGAGGTAAATTGAGAATTTGCATACCGCAATCGTGGTATAATGTTTTTCTTTCTTTAATTTAATTTAGTCTTACCATAAGTTACCTATTTGAACTGACACTTACAATCTTATGGACAATAGTCTGAAATAAATGATTTATTATTTATTATTAAAATTTGTGGACAGATTTGTGTTGAAATAAGTAGATTCACCCAGCTGTGTAGACCCGACACGAGAACAGCTAACGTGTTTATGAGAAAAGAATATTTCACGTGTGTAGTAACAATGAACATGCCTGAAAGGCCGAGCAGTAATACTTAGTCTGGGCGAGGTAATTTACCCACCCCTGTTACCGCGGGTAACTTAACTGGTTACCACCGTTCCTTCGCGTCTCACATAAATATGAACGGAAATGGTTTTTTGTCCAATATTTTTCCGAAGTTTTTGGCTAACTAAATTCACATAAAAATAATTTAGAAAACTGGAAACTAATCTGAACTTTTTTTTTAGGAAGAACATGAATTATCAGGGGTTTCTTTTTTTTCCACTTATGTTGTTGAGTTGTTGTATAATACGGGCAGAACTGTCACGTTTTTTACTCTACGTCACCGTAGGCTGTAAGTGTGATTTTACGCCCGCTCGCTTCATAGCCAAGGCAAGATCACGGGCGGTAATTCGTAAAGCCCCAGACCGACAAACACCAGCGATCTGGGACGTTCACGGATTCACCGCCCTATATATTATGTAATGCGATATACCTAGAACCTAAGTATAACTATTGCGATATATGTACTTAGGTTCGGTTAGAAATGTCAGAATCAAAAGTAGCTGATTAGTATACCTACGAATAATCATTAAAACGTTTACTAATAAAATAATTATTAGTAATCTTAGGAAAATACAAAAACAGTGATTACGTCCTCTATCTAAGCGAAATACGAAAAGTAATAAAATTGCAGTGTTAAAAATATTAAATGTTGGATTTGTATTTCTTTTTATCTATATATATAAAATTGGGCAAGTGCGAGCCCCACTCGCGCATGAAGGGTTCCGTACCTATACATATATATATAATCTATAGCAAGTTTGTTGTATGGGAGCCCCCCTTAAATATTTATTTTATTTTATTTTTAGTATTTGTTGTTATAGCGGGAATAGAAATACATCATCTGAAAATTTCAACTGTCTAGCTATCATCGTTGTTGAGATACAGCCTAGTGACAGACGGACGGACGGACGGACGGACAGCGAAGTCTCAGTAATAGGGTCCCGTTTTTACCCTTTGGGTACGGAACCCTAAAAAGAAGAAGTCCTGACTGACTCATCAACGCACAGCCGAAACTACTAATGTTAGAGAGTTGATTTTTGCACAGTAGGTTACTTTTATAACGTGGGCTAGAGATAAGAAGCGATTTTGAAAAATTCAACCCCTAAGAGGGTTAAAAAGGGGATGAAAGGTTGTATGGAATACAAGTTTTTTTTTTAAACTAGGAACTTGAAACTTTGTTAGAAGATATTAAAATAAAATATAAGAAAACTGATTTCAGCGTTTTGTAAATTCATCCCCTAAGGTGGTAAAAAAGGGCTTGAAAGTTTGTATGGAGATCAAGTATTTTTTTGAGCGCGGGACTTGAATCTTTGTGTAAAGGCATAATATTAGAATACAAGAAAAGTGATTTCAGCGTTGTCAAAAATTCGACCCCTTGTCACGTAGGAGACCGGAGGTAGGGTAAAGTAGGTATGCAGGAACGGAAGAAGAGACAGGAGACAGGGCAGAAGGTATTTATTTATAATAATTAATAAAGGCACCTGCGAACAAGCAGATACAGACTTAAGTTCTAGATTTAAATTAAGAGATTAACATTAAAACGGTTATGAAATACATCAGAAACTTACGTTTACGTGCCTTGTCTTTAATTTAATTGACAGAATCCAACAATAGAACTTAGATCCAGCAATTAGCACTTAGATATCATAGCACAATAGCACATCAAACTTGGAAACATAGAAAGACTGATGCTTAAGTATTGAGGATGAGCAGGATTCAAAAATAGTCTTGTGGGTATCTGTTCAGCTTGAAAGCTCTCAATAGAATGAATGTTTTTCACATGAAACGGACAAGTGTGGAATTTAGAATGAATTTTGAATTTGAATGTAAATTTTTAAGAAAGAGTGTGTAACCAGACAGTCCAAAAAGTTATCAAGAACGAGTTGTAACGCAACACGTTACAATACCCGGCCTGCCCTGGAAGAAAAAATCCTGAGGGACCTACGTCCCAGAGGGATTTTTTCTAAAAGAAAAAGAAGTTAGAACTAACTAATGATTGTGAAGTATGGCGTGATGTGGTAATTTAGAAGATGGGGATGATATGTACAATGTTTATATTACACGAGAAATGGTTCCCATACATGCTCCTGTCATTCATCCCATACATGCATCAATCTTCCAAAATTTTGGTACACTAAATAGTTTACCCAAATTACACTTAATGAGTTAACCGATAGTACATGGGTAACTCGTAAAAACCATTCTCAATTGGTAGTAAGGCTTGTGTTCAGTTACCATCCGCTGATAATGATGATTACCTAAATAAATATTTACAAATAATAGCCTCTTATGTCCAAGAAATGTAGTGTTCCATTGTACGGAACGATTGCATTGTATGCGTAAGTAAGCGATAGAGTTGTAATTAACAACCAGAAATATGACACCCTATAGTGTCGGAGAGTATAACTCGCTGGAGTTAAGGAAAATAACTTTCCTGCAAAAGAGAGTATAAGTAATGTATAAACCGGTCACTTGCCTATGGCTAAGTATCGGTAATAATATGTACAAACTAAATTAATAGAACCGAAGTAAGTAAATGATGTTATAGGCCAAATGGTTTGATGAGATGATTATGAATTAAAATTAAAAGGTATAGGTATATTTACAGTTATTATATATGTACATAAGTTCAGGAGAATTAGGAGAAAAGTAATAAGTTGAAGTTAATCGTTTCATTAAAATGCCGAAATATGTTAGAACGACGGTGTTCTTATTTTTGAATTTTGGGAATAGGTTTTAAATCGCGAACGTGCCATCGTCCCAATGGTTTGTTAGTCATGTCGGTTAGAACATAAACAAGTGGTGATATTTTCTGGGCAACTCTGCATTTGACAAATTTAGGAGCAAGTTTGGCCGAGTGATATTTGCCTGCGTTGCTGATGGTATAGTTATGTTTCCAGACTATATCACCTACATTGAACTCTATGTGTTGATGATGTTTGTTATACGTTGATGAGTTAATTTGATGTGCTTTCCACAAACGGGCCTGAACTTCTGAGAAGACGGGGTGAAGGTGTCCCAGGTTCTCGGCAAGTTCATCTCTTGGTGCGAAGATAATGTCATCTGTGAGATCAGTGCTATTGTAAACCGATCCACATGTGACTAATTCACGACCAAAGACTAAGAAAGCTGGAGTATATTTGGTAACCTCATTCACGGCTGTATTAATAGCAAATTGAATTTTGTGGATATTTACGTCCCAAGTTCTGTGGTCGTTTTCCACAAAAGATGCGATAGCTGTAATAATTGTTTTATTAAACCTCTCCACTGTATTAACTTGTGGACAGTATCGTGGTGTATAATGAACCTTAGGTATTTTGTAGGTTTGGAATAACTCAACAACTTCTTGACTCGTGAATTGAGGACCATTGTCAAGAATGACAGTTTCTGGTACTCCGTAAGAGAGAAAAACTAACTGTTCAAGTATATGTACGATTACGGAAGCGGTTGCGCGTTTAATCGGAAAAAGAAGGCAGTATTTTGAAAAACAGCATGTAACGACGAAGATATATTTATTATGTTTGTATGTTGTGGGAAAAGCTCCTATTAGATCGATAGAGATGCATTGGAATGGACGTGAGCACACTTTAGGTTTACCCATGAGTCCGATTTTTACTTGATTTTGATGTTTGTAAGCCAAACAAGTTTCGCATTTGGAAATAAAGTTTGAAATGTCTGTGTACATTCCTGGCCAGAAATATTTCATCTTTATTCTTTGGTATGTTTTAAATATACCAAAGTGTGCACAGGTCGGGGTGGAATGATTTTCGGCGATAATCGGGGTTCTATATTCGAGTGGAACTACTTCCTTCCAATTGTATTCTGATTGGAGTAATGAAGGTGTTTGCGCGTATCTGTATAATTTATTATCATTAATGATGTAATTGGGGGTGTTATTAGGATTGATGCTACATTTAGAATAAATATTATTATACCAATCGTCATTTGTTTCTGAACTATTGTAGTTAATGATACTTATAGGGACTGAGCGTGATAAAGCATCTGGAACCAGATGGTCTTTACCACGTTTATGTTTGATTTCGAAGTTAAAAGTTGAAAGGCGAATACTCCAGCGAGCTAAGCGTCCAGTAGGATTATCAAGATGTAAAAACCATTGAAGAGCAGAGTGATCCGTATAAATAGTGAACTTGAGACCATTATCAAGGTAGCAACGCCAATGTTCTAAGGATAAGATGATACTTAATAACTCTCTTTCCGTAATTGAGTAATTTTTCTGGGGACCAGTGAGGGATTTACTCATGTAGGCTATGGGTTTTTCAACTCCGTCAACCTCTTGAGTGAGCATTGAGCCAATTCCAAAGCTTGAAGCATCACAATGGACTGCGAAGGGCTTTGTAAAATCTGGACAAGCGAGAATAGGAGTGGAGACTAGAGCTTCTTTAATGGTTTTGAAGGCATTGTCTGCTTCAGAGGTCCATTTAAAGGGCGGGGCTTTTTTGGAAGTAGAAGTAAGTTTTGTAAGCGGCGCAACCTTAGTGCTGAAATCAGGAATAAACCGTCTGTACCAGCTTGCAGTACCTAAGAATCTCTTAACTTCACGAGGATTGGTTGGGGCAGGGATATCGAGAATAGCTTGGACTTTACTAGGGTCAGTTTGGAGTCCTGACTCATTGACTATGTAACCCAAATATTTGAGTTCCTTTTTAAAGAATGAACATTTAGGGAAATTTACTGTTATGTTAGCTTGTGCTAGCTTCTGTTGAACTTTATTTAGTAATGTTATATGTTCATCAAATGTGTTACTGATGATAATGATGTCGTCTAAATAGGTGAATACTGAGTTATCTAGGTTCTCTGATGGGAATAATGTATCCATGAAGCGTTGCTGGGATGCAGGCGCATTAGAAAGACCAAATGGCATAACGCGGAACATATACATTCCACGGCCTGGCACGTGAAAGGCAGTCTTGGGTCTATCTGACGGACGTAGAGGAATTTCCCAAAAAGCTTTGGCAATATCAATGGACGAGAGATATTTAGCGTTTTTGAGCTTATCGAGGATATCTGAGATAAAGGGAAGTTTATAAGCATCTTTGCGTGTAATTGAATTTAATTTTCTGCTATCAATGCAAAAACGCCATGTTTGATCTTTCTTAGGGGTGATTATGACTGGATTCAACCATGGACTTTCACAGGGTTCAATGACGTTCAGCTTAAGCATTTCGTCAACTTCGTGACATAGGGCCTTCTGTTTTTCCGGTGAAAGTCTATAGCATCGCTGTCTGATGGGTGGATGATCTCCGGTATCGATGTGGTGTTCTACGAGGTGAGTTCTACCCAAGGGTTTGGATTCTGTTGAGATGTCCTTAAACCGTTGGATAATGGTATCAGATATTAGACGCTGCGTATCGGTAAGCGTATCATAATGGCTGATATGATCAGATGGTTTATTAACGACAAACGTGTCAATATGCTGATTCGAAAATGATGTTAATGTATGAAGTATGTCTGGAGCTAAGTTGAACATTTTCCAGAAATCAATGCCGAGGATGAGAGATTGTTTTACGGAAGGTATGACGTGAGCAGTTATGATTGCTACTTTTTCTTTAAAGAGTACAGGCAATTCTATCGTACCGATGGAGCGTATAGCTTGACCATTAGCAACTGTACCTGTGATCGTATGCTTATGGTTAAGCTTATAGCCATGAGACAACAATATTTGATGAGAGTTATTCCCTAAAATGGTTATGACACTACCGCTGTCTAATAGACCAGAAAGGGTTAAGTTGTTTAATTTAATGTTTATGTATGGTCTTTCATCGTTAGAATTCTTGTGAAATAAGATGGACGTGGTTTTATATGAAGACATGAATATTCTAATGGTATCTAGCCAAAGATTCCATTCCTGAGTTGTAACTTTTGGGGTATTACTTTTCTCCTTTACGCGTTTTTTGAATGCTTATGACAATTATTACATTTAGGGTAAGTAACATTTTCATTGCCGCAGCGGAAACAAACTATTTTTTTACTGGTACAAGTTTCTAACTGATGATCGTTGGTTCGGCAACGAGGGCAGGAGAAACGTATTATTGAACCAGAATGGGGAGTGATAGTATGAATTGAGGGATGGTTTTTGTATGGAAATGGTGGTATATGGGGTGTAGTATGAGTTGACGTATTATAGTTCAAATTATTCTGTTGATTGCTGAAGTTTTCGTTTTGTTCGAAAATATTATTGTGTACTGAGCTATTACCAGTAGTACAACTTTCATACCACTTGCAGGATTGGAAAAGCTGATCAATTGAAGATACGTCAGTAGGCAACAGTTTTGAACTATAAATTGGGCTCATATTTCTGCGCAAGATATCTATCTTAGATCGCTCTGAAAGCGGTTCGTGTAATTTGGAAAATAATGCTTCCATCGCGGAAAAATACATAATTATTCTCTCGTTTGGTTTCTGCTTGCGAGAGTTTATGGTTTGAGACAAGTTATAGTCGTGGTCATGAATTTCGAAATCCCGGATAAATTGGGTTTTAAATGTTTGCCAATCAGTAAGCGTTGATTTTTTAGCTCTATACCAATCTAGAGGGGTTCCCGATAATAAATCGTAAATACAATTATGTAGTTTTTTATGATCGATATTTCGAGCGATTGCGAATTCTTCGACTTTTTGAATGAAATCGCGCGGGCAACCGTCACCTTTGTAATTAAACCTTTTGAAGTCGGTTTGACGATTATCGGTAAGGTTTGATAATTTTTGTGCTAATAAATCGAAGTCTGTACGGGGTGAATGTAAGGAGGTCGCAGACTCGTATGTCGACGTTGATGTTGAGATAATCGAGTTTTTTCTGACAGTCTGTCAGTTGTTCGCAAATCTGTTTATATTTTTGCAATAAATTATTAGTAATTTCAGTCGTGATAGATATACGATTTATTCTTGCGGAAAGATGTTCCAAATACGTGGAGATACGGTCGTTATGAATGGTCGTCGTGGATGATAGAAGAAGACGAGAAGATACCATGGTGAGGCATTTGGTGACCTCGTCCATGTCTTGTTCTAATTCATATGGACTCGTTTCAATGTGGCACGGCTGTTCTAGAAGCGGACTTAGTAGTTGGCGTAAGTCTTCAGCGGTAGCGGAAGGAGGAAACTGGACAGAGCGAAGTTTGAGCTCGTACAGCAGTTCGGGTTTATTTAGAAGAGCCGGCTGCATTGTGATGAAGATGAATAACTATTAGTGAACCTAATGTGAAGTGATAATTATGAGTGAAAGTGATTGTAATTTTAAAGTCTGATTAAATGATTTAAAAGCGTAAGTTTTATTTATTCAGTAGTAAAGAGTATAGGTAGGCTGATAGGGCATATAGGGTATATATAGGTAGGTTGTAGTTTGGTTTAAAATATGATCCTAAACGAATAAAAGTGATAAGAATAATAAGCGGTAAATAGTTATGAAACTGTTCGTTATAATTAATGGATTAAATGATTATAAAGCGTAAAGCTTGATTATTTAAGTATATTAGGGTTTAATTTAAATATTATCTTAAGTGTGCTTTTTAATAAGTGTGTGTTATACCATCGACCAGTCTGGAGACCTCTAGATAAGCGACCTCGAAGGTCCTAGAAAGGTTTCTTTTCCGGTGTAGGTATTATGTTGGATACACTGAGGGTATTCCCCAACAGCACTGCCGTAAGTGGTTAATGACACATCTTCAGGTGACTCGAGACGAGTTTTAAAAACACCCGAATTTGTGACAAGATATGATGGTTCCTATGGAAACCGCAGATAGTGTAAATGTCTGTAAATGTTTTGAGTATTATTTTGTAATGTGTATTGTAAGTGTAGTGAGACTAACTGGACGACGATACGTTATTGATTTAGTAATTAAGGGCTCAAGAGCAAGTTAAGTAGAAAGAAAGTATGAAAGATAGGTATATGAGGAAGTTTTAAATAGGTAATTTGGTAGGTTAAAGTTAAATAATAGTAGTGAATTTAGGCCAAAATAAGCGATCGAATCAGGAAGTGGGGTGATAGAACCTTTCAGAATTTGGAAAAAAACTTAAGAAATTACAATAGGTACAATACTAAATAAAAAAGAAAAAAAAATAGAATCTTGTTGTGGTGGGTCCGATCTTGAAGAGAGAGGTGGTTCCGGGCTTGATGTGTTTCAGGTATCCAGGGGTCAGGGTTCAACCAAGTTGGTGCGCCAATTGTCACGTAGGAGACCGGAGGTAGGGTAAAGTAGGTATGCAGGAACGGAAGAAGAGACAGGAGACAGGGCAGAAGGTATTTATTTATAATAATTAATAAAGGCACCTGCGAACAAGCAGATACAGACTTAAGTTCTAGATTTAAATTAAGAGATTAACATTAAAACGGTTATGAAATACATCAGAAACTTACGTTTACGTGCCTTGTCTTTAATTTAATTGACAGAATCCAACAATAGAACTTAGATCCAGCAATTAGCACTTAGATATCATAGCACAATAGCACATCAAACTTGGAAACATAGAAAGACTGATGCTTAAGTATTGAGGATGAGCAGGATTCAAAAATAGTCTTGTGGGTATCTGTTCAGCTTGAAAGCTCTCAATAGAATGAATGTTTTTCACATGAAACGGACAAGTGTGGAATTTAGAATGAATTTTGAATTTGAATGTAAATTTTTAAGAAAGAGTGTGTAACCAGACAGTCCAAAAAGTTATCAAGAACGAGTTGTAACGCAACACGTTACACCCTAAAAGGGTAAAAAGGGGTTTAAAGTTTGTATGGAGATCAATTATTTTTTTTGAGCGCGGGACTTGAATCTTTGTGTAAAGGCATTTTATTAGAATACAAGCAAAGTGTTTTCATCGTTTTTAAAAATTCGTCCCCTAAAAGGGTTAAAAAGGGGTTGAAAGTGTGAATCCATTACAAATTCCTTGAAACTTCTTATTAAGGCATATACAATAATAACAAAATAATATTAATTTAACGTCATTAAAGATTCAACCTCTAAGGGGGTTAAAAGGGGGATGAAAGTTCGTCTTGGGGTTCAAATTTAATTTTAAGCTAGGAACTTTAAACTTCGTAAAAAGTTATGCAAATAAAATGAAATAAAAGTGATTGCAGCGTTTTTGAAAATTCATCCTCATAGGTGGTAAAAAGGGGGTTGAAAGTTTGTATGGAGATCAAACCTTTTCTTGAGCGTGGGACTTTAAACTTTGTATAAAGGCATATAAGTAGAATACAAGAAAAATAATTTCAGCGTTTTCAATAATTCGTCCCCTAAAATGGTTAAAAAGGGTTGAAAGTTTGATTCAATTACAAATTCTTTGACTAAGGCATATATAATAATAACAAAATAACATTAATTTAACGTCATTATAAATTCAACCTCTAAGAGGGTTAAAAGGGGGATGAAAGTTTGTCTCGGGGTTCAATTTTAATTTTAAGCTAGGAACTTGAATCTTTGTAAATAGGTAATAAAATAAAAGAAAACTGATTTTAGTGTTTTCGAAAATTCATCCCTGAAACTGGTAAATAAGGGGTTGAAACTTTGAATGGAAATCAAACCTTTTTTCTGAGCGCGGGACTTTAAACTTTGTATTAGTGCATATAATTAGAATACAAGAAAATAAATTTCAGCGTTTTTAAAAATTCAGCCCTGAAAGTGGTGAAAAGGGGTTGAAAGTTTGTATGGAGATCTAACCTTTTTTTTGAGCGCCGGACTTGGAACTTTGTATAAAGGCATATAATTAGAATTCAAGAAAACTAATATCAGCGTTTTTGAAAATTCACCCCTGAAGGTGGTGAAAAAGGGGTTGAAAGTTTGTATGAAGATTAAAAAATTATTTGAGTGTGGGACTTGAAACTTTAAATAGAGGCATATTATTAGAATACAAAAAAAGTGATTCAGCGTTTTTGAAAATATAGCCCCGAAGATGGTGTAAAAGGGGTTGAATGTTTGGAATGGAATGGAGCTCAAACCTTTTTTTGAGCGCCGGACTTGAAACCTTGTATAAAGGCATATAATTAGAAATCAAAAAAGTAATTTCAGCGTTTTTGAAAATTCAACCCCTGAGGCGGTAAAAAGGAGGTTGATAGTTTGTATTGAGATCAAAAAAAAATTTAAGCGCGAGACTTGAAACTTTGTATAAGGGCATATTATCAGAATACAAGAAAAGTGAATTCGTTTTTGAAAATTCAGCCCAGAAGGTGGTGAAAAAGGGGTTGAAAATTTGTTTGAAGATCTAATATTTATTTTGAGTGCGGGACTTGAAACCTGAGTTTATAATGATTCCGCGTAATTAGACCAATTTAACCGAAAAAGAAACTAAAAAGAGGCCAAGAGCGAGTCGAACTCGCGTACGAAGTTCGGAACCATTACGTATAAAATGGCAAAAAAAAAACACGTTGGGGAGCAGGGCCCAACGCGAGCATAGGGCTCAAAGCGAGCACTACTGCTCACCTTGAAAATATAACAGCAATGGCGGTGTAACTGCGTGGAGATACCCGCCCCGCCCCGCACGGCCTGCCGCTGTCGCCCATCGCCGCTGTTAGTGACCATGCGCCGTGTAGTGACAAAAATTACGATTTGATCCGTTCAGATATGAAAAATACAAGTATGAATCGAGTGTTTTGTAGATTTGCGAGAACGTTGTTGAATAACATTAATTGTAACATGGATTGACGGTTATTTAGCTTTGCTTTGGTAAATTTTTCATCAATATGCGCGAAATATTTAAAGGTTATATTTGATTACAATGTGGATTTGGTGGAAAAGGCAAAGCGGGCAGGGCAAAGCGAGCATATGCCCACTTACTCGTATATGTATGGATCATTTTACTGCGACACTTGTCAAGAGATATAAGATAAAATAAATGTTTGTTTGATTTAGAGTTTATGTTTTTGAAAAGAACAAAAATTTTCGTCAAGGCTGTGATTTTAGCCAAATGTTAAGTCTATTTAAAGTAGCTATGTTATATGTTTCGTAATAAGTACCATTTAAAAAAAAAATGTTACTTTTTGATACCGATCAAAGTCTATGTAATGTTTTAACATTGGAGTATTATTGATGACATCGACGTAGTTTCTATTCTTAAAAGCTGTGCCCGGCTCCGCCTCGGGCAAAGCGAGCTATTTTTATTATCTTTTCTAAACTTTGCAGAATATTGAAGTATGTATAAGTAAACTACAATGAATTCAGCTTTGAATGGCTTACAAAGTTTAAGTGTTATTAACATTTCTTCATACTTTTTTCTCAGTTCTTCTAAAGATGCTCGCTTTGGGCCCCTCTTTCCTTTGTTGTATGGGAGCAGCACTTCAATATTTATTATTATTTATTTTTTGTTGAATTACATTATGGTTAATGTATCATCAAAAACATCAACTTGCAAAAAAAGAAAAGTAATTTCAACATTGTTTAGATCTGAAAATAATATAATAAAGATGTAAACTGTTCAAGATAAGAGTCCACGCGGACGAAGTCGCGGGCAACAGCTAGTCTATATATATAAAAGAAGAAGTCCTGACTGACTCATCAACGCACAGCCGAAACTACTAATGTTAGAGAGTTGATTTTTGCACAGTAGGTTACTTTTATAACGTGGGCTAGAGATAAGAAGCGATTTTGAAAAATACAACCCCTAAGAGGGTTAAAAAGGGGTATGAAAGGTTGTATGGGATACAAGTTTTTTTTTTTAAACTAGGAACTTGAAACTTTGTTAGAAGATATTAAAATAAAATAGGTAAAAGAAAATGATTTCAGCGTTTTTGTAAATTCATCCCCTAAGGTGGTAAAAAAGGGCTTGAAAGTTTGTATGGAGATCAAGTATTTTTTTAAGCGCGGGACTTGAATCTTTGTGTGAAGGCATAATATTAGAATACAAGAAAATTGATTTCAGCGTTTTTAAAAATTCGTCCCCTAAAAGGGTTAAATAGGGGTTGAAAGTGTGAATCCATTACAAATTCCTTGAAACTTCTTATTAAGGCATGTACAATAATAACAAAATAATATTAATTTAACGTCATTAAAGATTCAACCTCTAAGGGGGTTAAAAGGGGGATGAAAGTTTGTCTCGGGGTTCAATTTTAATTTTAAGCTAGGAACTTGAAACTTTGTAAATAGGTATTAAAATAAAATAAAAATAAAACTGATTTTAGTGTTTTTGAAAATTCATCCCTGAAACCGGTAAATAAGGGGTTGAAACTTTGAATGGAAATCAAACCTTTTTTCTGAGCGCGGGACTTTAAACTTTGTATTAGTGCATATAATTAGAATACAAGAAAATAAATTTCAGCGTTTTTGAAAATTCAGCCCTGAAAGTGGTGAAAAGGGGTTGAAAGTTTGTATGGAGATCTAAGCTTTTTTTTGAGCGCCGGACTTGGAACTTTGTATAAAGGCATATAATTAGAATTCAAAAAAACTAATATCAGCGTTTTTGAAAATTCACCCCTGAAGGTGGTGAAAAAGGGGTTGAAAGTTTGTATGAAGATTAAAAAATTATTTGAGTGTGGGACTTGAAACTTTAAATAGATATTAGAATACAAAAAAAGTGATTCAGCGTTTTTGAAAATATAGCCCCGAAGATGGTGTAAAAGGGGTTGAATGTTTGGAATGGAATGGAGCTCAAACCTTTTTTTGAGCGCCGGACTTGAAACCTTGTATAAAGGCATATAATTAGAAATCAAAAAAGTAATTTCAGCGTTTTTGAAAATTCAACCCCTGAGGCGGTAAAAAGGAGGTTGATAGTTTGTATTGAGATCAAAAAAAAATTTAAGCGCGAGACTTGAAACTTTGTATAAGGGCATATTATCAGAATACAAGAAAAGTGAATTCGTTTTTGAAAATTCAGCCCAGAAGGTGGTGAAAAAGGGGTTGAAAATTTGTTTGAAGATCTAATATTTATTTTGAGTGCGGGACTTGAAACCTGAGTTCATAATGATTCCGCGTAATTAGACCAATTTAGCCGAAAAAGAAACTAAAAAGAAGCCAAGAGCGAGTCGAACTCGCGTACGAAGTTCGGTACCATTACGTATAAAATGGCAAAAAAAACACGTTTGTTGTATGGGAGCAGCACTTCAATATTTATTATTATTTATTTTTTGTTGAATTACAGTAACCAACATCAAAAACATCAACTTGCAAAAAAAGAAAAGTAATTTCAACATTGTTTAGATCTGAAAATAATATAAGTAATAAAGATGTAAACTGTTCAAGATAAGATTCCACGCGGACGAAGTCGCGGGCAACAGCTAGTTATGTATAAAAAATTATAAATCCCATGAACAGACAAAGCCACCTATTTTATTTTAAAACATACGTTATACAATACGCCTAGGTACTTTTACTTAATGGATGGACAGATCTGATGACCTTCGCAAACACTATGAAAACTTTACTGCTTCAAGGGAAAAGTCATCTACCAAATTAAAATTCCGTGAAAATGAAAATACTTAAACCGATTTTCTACTGGTTTTCGTCCACTCTTGTAGAAATACAGTCGAGGAAATTGAAACATGTACCTACTTCACTCTTGTCCAGTGACAATAATGATAACTGATACAGGTATATGATACCTCCTAGGAAGTCCCAACCTATTCGCAGGCCCCTCTTTCCCTCTGGGCACTCGGGGCACGTGCCCAGGGCGCCCAGCCTCACGAGGCACGAGGGCCCCCAATCTCACATGGGGGGTCCCTACCATACCTAGATGACGTTTTTTTAATAACGCAATGAGGATAGAGTGCCCACAGAGCCCCGGTATTCTATGACGGCCTTGCCAAATCGGCATTAGTGTAATAATAAGAAAAACTAAATAAACTTTGTCATTTTCATATTTTCATCTTCAATAAGTGTAAAAAAGATACGCGTCGCAGTTTCCTCCACCGTACATAATTCTTCTTTACTGCACATGGGGGTAAGAGCTGTCTTTATAGATCTCATCTTGAGACAATACCGCAAGGAACACTCGAGTGGCTGGCATATTGGTTTCACGTAACGTTTATTATGTAACTACTAGTTTTCCCGTGACTTCCTTTGGCTGTTTGCTAGCGATATTGTAAACAATAAATAAATACACAAAAAAATGTTACCAGTAGCCCAAATGTTAGCTTAACAGTCCTAGAGGGTTTAAATTTAATAAAAAAACTGCTCCAAAGTATGGTAAGATAATTAAATATCTGTAAATGAATCTAAAATCGCTGCCAGCCCATCCGTCAGGCTCGCGTGTGCGGACTGCGGACCAACACCGCGGCTCGGAACATCTACGTGACACGAAGCGTAATCCTCCACAACGTGGCTGACGCCATATTTTTTGCAATTAGGAACGAAACAGAGCCTTTACTCAACCATTTATACATAAAAACTTTCCAGACGCTTATTAAGTTAGCCAGTTTTAAATGTAAAAGTGTCAAACGGTCAGTCGATTACGTCAGACAACTCTGTCAATCATCGGATATAATCGCTTTGCAGGAAACGTGGCTATTACCTACTGAGATTCCATATTTAGGCAATATTAGCAGCGAGTTCTCATATACGGGAACATCGGCGGTGGACACATCTTCTGGTATGCTGAAAGGCCGTCCACATGGTGGAGTGGGGCTGTTGATCCGGAGTAATCTCTTCCAATGCGTATCAGTCGTACAGTGTAGTAATCCACGCGTGTGTGCGGTTAAAATAGTGGCTAGTGACCGGCCGTTCATAGTTGTCTGTGTATATATGCCTACGGATTGTTCAGACAACTTAGCTGAGTTTACGGATTGCCTTAGTGCGGTGAGTGCAATTGTGGATGATTGTGGAGTGGAATCAGTCTATATCTTAGGAGACTTTAACACACACCCGGGTGAGCTATTTTTTACCGAACTAAGTAATTATTGTGATGAACAGAGCTGGGTGTGCGTGGATATAAACAGATTAGGAATTTCCTCTGATACTTACACTTTTATCAGTGATGCGCACGGGTCTAGGCGATGGCTGGACCACTGTATTGTGACACAATCTGCTATAAGTTCTGTTTGTAATGTTCACGTTAAGTGTGACGTAGTCTGGTCTGACCATTTTCCTCTCATAGTGGATTGTAATATAGGTGTATTAACACCTAGATTACTTGCTGAACCGCCTGTTAACACTAATTACGCTATATGGGGGGAGAGAACAGATGACCAGATTGCGGTATACACAAAAGAATGTGATACTAGGTTTAGAAATATCCATTTTCCTTCAGATTTTATTAATTGTGGCGATAAATGTTGTAGTGACCCCTGTCATAAAATAATTTTAGATAACTTGTATAGGGACATTGTATCTGCGCTCAGCCAGTCTGCCATAATTAGCAAGGGAAATGTGGGACTTAAGAAAAATAATAGAAATCGTATAGTGGGTTGGAATAGGCACGTGAAAGATGCTCATTGGCAGGCGAGACAGGCATTTCATGCGTGGGTGTGTAGTGGCAAACGTAAAGTAGGCACTGAATATAATGACATGTGTGAAAGTCGACGTATATTTAAGTCGCGGCTAAAATGGTGTCAAGATCACCAAAATCAAATACAAATGGACATTATAGCTTCACAACACTCCAACAAAGATTTTAAGGCTTTTTGGAAGTCAACTAGCAAGTTGAATGTCAGGTCTGGCCCGCCGGCGAGCGTTGATGGGGTAACTGATCATAAGACCATTGCTAATGGCTTCAGAGACCACTTTACTGTGCAACCTTGCGTAACACCTTCGTGTGATAGGGTGGTGAGCACTGGGGCTATTATGGATAGACAGGCGACAAGAGTATCGGTCTCAGAGGTAGCCAAATCAATAAAATCTATGTCTGGTGGCAAGTCGCCCGGCCATGATGGCCTCAGTGTTGAACATTTACGGTATGGTGGTCGTCATATCGCGCGTGGTCTTGCAATGTTCTATTCGCTTTGTATATCTCATTCATACCTGCCCCTCGACTTAATAAAAACCTTAGTCATACCCGTGGTGAAAAATAAGACAGGAGACCTAAGTAGCAAAAATAACTATAGGCCGATATCGCTCGCTACTGTTATGGCAAAGGTGCTGGACGGCGTGCTTAATGTACAGTTGAATAAAAACCTTTCGTTGCATGACAATCAGTTCGGGTTTAGGCCTGGACTATCAACTGAAAGTGCCATCCTGTGCCTTAAGCATACCGTCGTGTATTATGTTGACAGGAACACGCCAGTTTATGCTTGTTACCTTGACCTGTCAAAAGCTTTTGATCTGGTTTCCTATGATATACTATGGAGAAAGCTAGAGGGAATAAACTTAGCTCCCGATCTTATAGGTATATTTAGATATTGGTATGGAAACCAGATCAACAATGTAAGATGGGCAGGTACATTATCAGAGTCGTATAGGTTGGAATGTGGGGTGAGGCAGGGGGGGTTGAGCTCACCATCGCTTTTCAACCTATATATGAATGAGCTGATTGTCGCGCTCAGCAGCATGCATGCGGGCTGTCACGTAGACGGGGTTAATATGAACAACTTGAGCTATGCCGGCGACATGGTGCTGTTGAGTGCGTCAGTCTGTGGCATCAGAAGGTTGCTTAAAGTGTGTGAGGATTACGCACACACGCACGGACTGAAATATAATGTTAACAAAAGTCAGTACATGGTCTTTGGGGTCAGGTCTCAAATACCATCTGTGATACCACCTATCAGGCTTAACATGGTTGCCCTCGAAAGGATATACCAGTACAAATACTTGGGTCATATTGTTACAGCCGATCTCAAGGATGATGCTGATATAGAACGCGAACGTAGGGCCTTATCGATCAGAGCGAATATGATTGCGCGCAGATTTGCTCGGTGCTCAATAGAGAGTAAAGTAACATTATTCAGAGCTTTTTGCACAACATTTTACACCTGCAGTCTATGGAGAAAATTCACTGTGAAATCGTATAAGGCCCTACAAGTGCAATATAATAACGCGTTTAGGACGCTGATGGGGCTGCCGCGACACTGCAGCGCATCAGGGATGTTTGCGGAGGCGCATGTGGCATGTTTTAAAGCTACCATGCGCCGGCGAGCCGCCTCCCTGGTGCGACGCGTGCGCGCCAGCTCCAACAGCGTCCTTATAATGATTGCGGATAGGTTCTGCCCGTACATGACTTTTTGCTGCGGACTCCATGCGCCCAGCAACAACTTATGACGGCTATAACCACTGTAAATACATAATTTTAATTTAATGTACTGTGTTAATTTTGTTGTTTATGAGTCATATGATACTTGAAATAAATGAATTTTAATTTTAATTTTAATTTTAATTTATTAGTAGGGAATATAAATATGACCGTGATATTGCGTTGCATTGGCAATATACATTTGAGGTGCGTGCGTTTGATTAAGAGTCATTTTCAAAAAACATGTACATAGTTAAGGGCTTTAATTAAAACAAAACTTAATTGATTCCTTTGTGTAACGATAGTTACCCATATCTTTTGTATGAGTAACTTTCGTAACACAAAAGACGCGATCGTAATTTTATGTACATGTTTTTTGAAAATGACTCATAAAGCGTTACTACTTGTTGGTACTTTAAATATACATAGCTTGTATCTGAAATTAACCGCAGGAAAGGCAGTGAATGTTACTCTTATCTAAGCTTAGTTTCCTGAAAAAAATCTTTCCAACACTGTCTACATATACTTGTCATCATATTTCATCTGGCGTTACTATAATGTGGAAAGAACAGAAAATAGTTTCCAAATTCTACAAACTGACTCGACAAAAAAGAACTACAATTGAGAAATGGACAAGAACAATCAGAAATTCGTACATCCTAATATCCGAACATCCAAAATATGACACAGTAGATATAATATTATGAATTATGATTTATTGAAACATGATTATTCCTTTGATTGACTTTGTCTCTGGTTGTCTGGAAAAACTATACTAAGTATATATCAGAACTACGGCAGTTGCAACAGAATATAAATACTTATAGAGGACAAAGAACGTCTGTATTACGTGATTAAGCCCCGTTCTGTTTTGATAATGTGAGTTCAGCGATTGACTTGAAATCCAAGTCGCGTGTGTTGCCCACATAACTGGGCAATATCGCATTATACAGTCCAAAAAGCTTGTCCAAAATGTTACTCTATGTTTTTATTTTTTATTTTACTGACTACCGACCCCACGTATATCCATATATTACCTATTTGCCTACTCAGAACTTGAATTCGTGCATAATATGTATACCAAAATAATAAAACATGTTTATCATAACGTATTGTATTGGTAAAAAAAAACAAGACGCTTTTAACCAATACACACCTATATAGTAAAACATTCAAATTACATCTTTAAAATGCTTTCTCTTTTCTCAAAATTCTCGATTAGTATTAAAAATGATTTTCTATGCCGAGGGTTCATGATTTAGGGAAAAATCTTAATAGCGTGATGCAGGATCGTCTTTTGTTTTGTAAGGGCGCGCGGCGTCAGGCCAGTCGGGCGCCATCGTTGGGCATAATTTCCTTTGTCCTCGCATCACACCGAAACAGCTGGACAAAATGTAACCAATTTCGGTACAGGGATAGCTGGACATTCAACGATGGTAATAGGATACTTTTTACCCGACTCGGGTATAAAACAAATTACTCGTACCAAGTGACCTTCTAGTTATTTAAAATAAAACCATTTCTTGGATAGGAAACTTTGAATAATCATAATGATGGTTAATATAGACTAATGATTCAAAAACACTACCAATGCTTTTGCCTATACAAAGTGCGACCGCGTTCAACCATCCGGTTCTAGATGGCACCACCTTAACGAAGTACGGAACAGAGATCTTTTCCTCCAAGACATCGTGTAATGTATATGAGTAGAGAGATACTGTGCTTGATACAATTTTATGTAAACTTTTACGAAATTAATAGCCATCATATTGAAAGTATAGGGCTCCGTTTATATGGAACGTTCAGTCAGAGAAAGAAAATATCAGGCATTTGGCAGAAAATTAAGTTCTGCGAATGAGAAGGAACATCCAAATATTCTGATCAACTTTGTAGTAAGTCTCCGCGATCTAACATGTGCATAAAAGAGGATTTCTATTCGGCGCTCAATTAATTCGTATCACTACATGATCAAATCGGAAGCCAGAACAGCGTTAAATTCCAGTTCAGAAGCTAGGTCGACCTGTTACGCCCTCTGGCGCAAATGCACGCGGCACATGCAACGGCAGGAACGGCTGGGAATTAAATGAAACCGCGATACCATAGCGAATACAGAGAAGTAACACTCACGGATAAGTTCCAGTTCAAAAGCCAGGTTGAATTAAATGCACAGCGTAAGCAGATAAGTAACACTTTCACATCGGAATTCTCACTCATATGAAGCAGATATATTATCTTTTGTACCTGTACTTCCACGAACCCGCTCGTAGGAGCTAGCCAGCTCTGCCGTGTCATGACAAAACACTGTAACTTGGAAGAAGTATTTTTTCAGAAACCGCAAAAAACATTTTTTTTTTCGTTATTTGGCCATAAAACTGTGGGTTTTCGTCCGATTCTGATGAAACTTGGACAAAATATTGGTGATGTTGTTGTTATGGTATACAAATCATAAAAGAACAAAAATTTAACTAATTTTATTTATTTAAACACTAAAACTTGTTTTGTCTGGACATACGTTGCTTCGTACTTATATAAATTATCGTGACAAAACACTGCAACTATCATGTTACAGTGTTTTGTCACAACAAAGTACCGTTTTTGTATGGAGTTTACACTGTAACTTTCCTTTTGTCGTATACTCCTAATAATAAAAACTGTACTTTTTAGTTCTTTAGTTAATTACTTAATAACATCGATTCTTCTTAGACCAGTAGTTGTTGTGTTCCGGTGTGGGGGTAAGATAGCCGGTGAAATTACTAGCATAGAGGCATTCTATCTTCGTCCTCCGGGTAGGCAAGCACTTGTGACTCCTCTGGTGTTGCAGGTGTTTATGGGCAACGGTAATCGCTTTCCATCAGGCGATACGTTTGCTCGTTTGCCCCCTATGGCATAAAAAAAAAAAAAAAAAAAAAAGATTTGTGCTGCTGCAGCTCGTCCTTTCTATCCTCGGACTAGAGGTTGGTTGTTAGACTAAAATGTCCTATTTGTCAATTAATAAAATACAATACAATACAATACAATACAAAATGCTTTATTGCACACCAAAAAAGTTTACAAAATCAGTACAGAACAATAATTTTAATAACGGTAGACAACAGGCGGTCTTATCGCTAAAGAGCGATCTCTTCCAGACAACCTTAAAATGTTGTTCTTTGAAGTATATTTTTTTATTTCATTGTATGTTTGAGAAAAGCACTATACAAATACATGCCTCGTCGTGAAAACGGATTCCCGGCCTCGTATCACTATCCGGCCTCGCTCGCACGCTCGCCCGGCCGTATATACCTACTTGGCCGGAAATCCTCATTTTCCCGGCCTCTGATATAAAAATTACGTTGTAATAATTATCGTAATCTTACGACGTAACCCAGGACCGATAGATATAGTTCATGAATAATGTATTTCCGTCGTATTTGGGGGAAAAGTTCAATTTTTTAGTTGAGATTGAATTTATCTGTACTTACCAGTGGCGTAGGGTCAATAGAACTCGATTTTACCGGCTCGCCCATTTCAGGACGGTTGAGTACCATTCTCCATTACTACCTACAGAAGTTAAGCGAAATCTCCCTCGGCTTGCCCTGAGTTTTTATTAGATGCCAAGCCAATTTACATTTCTATATTCACTATGACAGTCTTTAGCGTATTCCATTACCGCGGGCGCTAACGTAATGCGCTTCTTGCTCAGTATAAATCTGTTCTAGGTGTAATCTTAAGGCATTATTAAAATTTTCAGTGCTTTTACTACGTTATCATATTCACACAGATCCACATGTGGAATTAATATTACAGCCAAGAAAATAAAGGCAAGTTTTTTCAGGAAAATACATATTGATTTATAAAGTATTTCCGTTAGATTTTGGACATGAGTAAAATATGATATGAGAAACTATATTACACTCAGGCTTACGGATATGTCAGCAGGATTCACTGTTTCTTTTTTCAGTAATAATATGACATTGACTCATGAAATTACAATGATGATTTATTTATTACCTTATTTGTAGGTCATTATAATTTTTAATTCTCATAGTTTGACATTTTATGACTATTTTAATATTACAAATTATTTATTATCTGATACAATGGAAATTATTTGTAGGTAGATAAGGTACCCATTAGGATCTTGATTGATCTTCATCGACTTTCCTTTGACAAAATTATTAAACAAACTTAATTCTAGCAATATTCGCCAATGACACAAATAAAACTTGTTCCTACTTAACGTTCGACTTAACGTTACGTAGACATGAAGGTAAAGTTTGTGGTCAAGTTTAGGGGGCTGTAAAGTTTTGATGGTTCTTGCTGACCGTACTAATGTCTGACACTAAATGTTTCGCAATAAAACCAAGGAAATTGCTGAGACACAAGGTAGATGGATGCGTTAAAAGTTCGGGACGGTAACAGACTGAGTGAACCCGTTCTGCACCTCAAGCACAAATGTGCCCGCGAGTCTCTTGCGAAATACATTACCTATCCCTTTCTAAGCAGGACTGAGAGAGAGTGACGGGTGACGCTTAGGCGGTTGTCACACTGCCGCCGCGTCTCGTTGCGAGACGCGGAGCTACGGACTCGCATGCGGAGACAACGCATCAACGTCCGAGTTTTCTCAGCATCTCCGTCCGGAGCTGCGATGCACGACGTCCCGCGTTACTTCCGTCTCGCGTTCATTTCACATTCGAACGTTAAGGTGAAAACAGTTCCTATTTGTCGATAAAATGGAAACGGAACTTATTCAGAACGCTGCGGTGATACTTTCAGCTTGGTTTTTGTACAATCGAGTCATAAATTCTGGGTACATTCCTATTTACAAACCAGACCGATAAATGGGTTTTTTGCTAGAGATTACGAAGATTTAAGGCAACGCGAAGAAACATTTTTTAATTGCACCCGCATGTCAACCGCGTCATTTGATTATTTGCTGAGCAAAATTGGAGTGATTATTACTGGCGCGGACACAAATCGACCTTCTATTACAGCCGATGAAAAGCTTTAGCTTACACTCAAGTCAATCTACTATGTACTTCAATCTTCAATTATACCTACTTTTATAAGAATTCCCTATATTTTGATTATGATTAAAACCGATACTTACTATAAAACTAAATAAATTTGGAATTAAATAAAAACAATATGTCGAATAAATAACTCAGCCTTTAATATTTCTAATAACTATTCACTAATTGAGCATAAATCACAGATCATATATTTACTCTAAATACTTAATAAAATATTTGTTTACAAATTACTATAATATTGTTTTATACTTTCTTAAATACGTCCCTCTTGCACTAAAATCCGTATGGGACTGCGGAGCTCGGTGTGACATACCCTGCGGAATGCACCGCGTCTCCGTCCGAGCGCGCGATTCGTCGTGCGTCTCGCTACTCCGCGCGTCGAGGCGAAGCCAGTGTGTCGAACCATGCGATTTTTCTATACAAAATCAAGATTCTACATACAAAGTTAAAAAACGCATCAACGGACGCCGCTGCGAGATGCGGAGCAGTGTGACAACCGCCGTCGCGTGTCAAGCGCGTAGCGTAGTTGTGCTAAAGGTGCAGAGATTTTTACCCCGGTTTATCCACTTTTTAATTCATTCTTACTGGAACATTACAAGCAAAAGTTAATCCTAAATGGTTCACCTTTAAAAATCCCTTCAATTCCAGATCGCACTGGCCACAGAGAACTCCATCATCCTGCAGAACCTCGACTTCGCGGCCAGCGGCAGCTACTCCTGCGAGGTTTCCCTCGACACGCCCATCTTCACCAAGGCTTCCAGCGAGAAGCAACTCACAGTTTTCCGTAAGTACTTACTGTTTAGTCGCGGAAACTGAATATCGGTATCAGAGGGACATTCCACCAGAATGCCGGGCACGTGGCCACAAAACAGATAGGTACAGAAATCAATCTACATACAAGGGCGCTCGAGCAAACGCACACAGAGACATTGCTCACGGACACGATATCTCGGACCAGTTCAGACCAGTGCGAGCGCGAGTGCCATCCGCTTGACGTGTCCGTGAGCAATGTCTATATGTGCGTTTGCTCGAGCGCGCTTGTATGTATTGATTTACCTATCTGTTTTGTGACGTGGCGCCATTATTATCATACTTCTAAGACAGTTAAGTGAACGGCCCATCGCATCAATACATCCATCCTTCAGGATTTGGGAATCACCATGAAACTGTCCAACATCTGCCTCCGTAGAATCCTTGAATTTTTGCGGTCATATAGCCAGGAAGAAGAACGACAACTTGGAAAAGCTCTTAGTGACAGGAAAGATTCAAGGAAGAAGACGAAGAGGCACAATGGTCACCAGGTTTCCCGACGCCATGCGGTCTGCATTAGATCGAAATAAGTGAAGACTGATCGTCCGAAGAATGATAAATAGAGGTCACGACCCTCAGCAATGAGGAATACGACTCAGGAGAAGAAGAAGATAGTTAAGACGAAAATGTTAGTCCCTATATGTCAATATTTTATTGGTAATGAACTTGGCTTTTGTATTGGTAATATTTGGTAATGAATTCATAGACTTTCTTTATTCTTTCTATTTTAAGGTAGCTGGCATAGCCGTCACTTGCCCGACAAAGAAGACTTTCTGGTGGAATACCCCCGGAATAGTGTCGTAGAATTAAAACCTCATAGAACTTTCAACGTAATACCAGTGCTCCTCATCTGTACCGTGGGAACCCAGAAAGATACCTACACATCGCGCATCGTGGTCTACGCGCTCAGCCAGTCGGTTGCCACACGCGCTCACGGCCGGAAGCCGCCGGTCGCGCTATAAAATCACCAAAAAAATGGCTTCGTCGCGAATAAGACCAACGCGCTGCAGTGTTGCGGGGTGTAAAAACGATGAAAGCCTTATTCCTTTATTTCTTTGCCGACAGACGATGAAATGTTAGTAAAAATTCATAGAATAAGCACCTACCTAAAATAATTGCTACGCTATCGCATTGTAGGTATACACTGTTATAATAGATGTAATGTTGAATAAATAAACCTACCTACTTAATATACTTAAATTCATAGAAAACATCCACTACCTATATTAACAAGTGACAATAATTTACTCACTAAGATTTACGAAATAAGTTTAGTGCGTGTGGCGGGTGAGTGCATTGCACGGCCTAAAAAAGGGCGTAAACGTCGGCGTTGTTCTTGGCAATTAAGTCCTTTTGCAAGGAATACAGTCGCGAAGATGAAACGCGTGATCAGAATATTTTAAAACAACTTGTACCTAGTGACTATTTCGAAGCTTGTAATGCTAGTACTATACAATATGTAACACATTATATAGGCACCTACCAAACTTTATTTAGTACCTACTGTCATCGGGATATATTTAAGTTACTTAGGTACCTACACACCTACTCACTCAGACAGTTTCATGTTTTTGTTTCATGTTTCTGATATGTTCTGCAAGAATAGGTAGGTAAGATTGCTTGATAGAATTATTAACGTAAGTATAAAATATGGTTCTGGTTCTGATATAACCTACTCGGAAATTTAAACGATTTTTATGGTGTGCCGCAGCGCATTTGTGAATACCTATTTCTAGTAGGTACCTAATGATAATTAAATTTGACTAATAAGTTTAAATGAATCGATCGTTTTTTCATTTACCTTGACTATTTATAAAATCATTTCTAAGCGGTGTCAACCCTAGCGTCGTTTTGCCGGCACGTGCGCCCAACGAACCGCGCGTTCAAGGTCGCTCCATTGTTAAATTGAGTAGGCATGAAAAGCGGTAGGTATCTGCCTTTTTATTCAGACATGAGTATCTGTTCGAAGAACTATTATATTAATCTGTGGTAATACTGAAAATTACGGGTTTACTTGCGTTTATGTGTCAGAAACGGATTTAGAACTCATATGAAGTTCATCTTCAGGGACCTCGATGTAGCCATTCGCCACGGAAACTAAAAAAAAAACATATTTACAGTAGCAAAGTGAGACAGACTAAACTTGCCCGAAAGGGCAGTTCTGGGATTGATAATTTCCAAAGAATGTTATTGCCATGCAGGCAAAATCTCGCCATCAATATATTTGAATTTTGCAGTGTTAAATAAATTTTTATTTCATTTATTTTAAGGTAAAATTACGCACTTGTATTCAGAAGAGTTCGACTTTCGAATCGTGCCATTCCGCTTTTAAATGCCGATTAAAGATAGAAAGCAAAAGGAAAGCTGCAAAATACGTCTAACTGCAGATAAGACCTGAGGAATTTATTCTAAATATCGAATCCGAAGTTTAAGTCATGCCTTTCCTCTCGCTTTCGTAATAAACTCTATTTTAAAGAACGGTACGGTGAGACACGAACATCAGAATAACCCGGTATATCGAATTCTTACCCCGTAATCCGAGTAAGCAGGTGAGGTCGTCAAAACAAATTGCAATCGCGCGAAACGTCGCAAATCGGCAAAGAAGGGGCCTTTATTTGATTGCGTGTGTGGCTAAATGTATTCCGAAGGTTCTGGAGTCATTTATCACACACGCACCATCGCGTGAGGAAGATAGAGACATCTGTATGAATCGGGTCAAACGACAATAATGGCTGTAAAAGGCTGTAAGGTGTTTTTTGGACATTAAAAGTTGTAAACAATTGACGTGGGTGAAATAAAAACGCGACTAAAAGTTCGATTTAGTGTGAATGTGTAATAAGATAACACCTATATTTTTATTTTTAATTTGCCTGCGACCCATATATACAGCGTGATCAATCCAAATGGGTCAATAGGGAGAAAACGAAGACTAGAAGAGATAGGGAAATCTGCTCTAAGGAATCATGGTGTCGATTTTAAATTTGATAAAAACTGCATTTATATTTTTCTTATATGTCTCATACATTACGTAAGTAGTCGCATGTCGTAATGTAACATTTTTTAGAGCGATTTAGACCGGGTTACGTATGAGATTTATAAAAAAAATGCAGTTATTATTCAATTTAAAATCAACGCCATGGTTTCTAACAACAGATTTCCCTATCTCTTATACGTCTCACTCCATACCCATATGGATTGATTACCCTGTATACAAAACCTTAAGGATAAGTTTCCAATGTAACAAGACGTCTTGATCACATTTACGTTTCCCGTCTAAATTAATATTGTCACAAACACCTTGAAGATGTTTTTGAGTTGAAACTCAGCTTACCCTAGAGCTACTAATCTTTCACATTTATAATATTAAGTGCCTCTACCTACTACCATTTTTATGAAGACGCCGTCCTGGGTCCAAATCCCGGTCAGGGCAAATATTTGTGTGATGAACTCGAATATTTATTTTGTTCCTGGAATATTTTGTCACGGATGTTATCTATATATTTATATTCTTATGTATACCGTCGTCTAGTACCCATAGTACAAGCTATGCTTAGTTTGGGACTAAGTCGATTTGTGTAAGATTGTCCCCTAATATTTTTTATTATATTTATCATCATAGAGCTTTACCGTTTCGTGTAAAAGATATGAGGAATTTCCGCACTAAGTCGAAAATAAGCAGACGGGGTTTTCCGTAATTCCATTATCGGTGATGATCGATAAGATAACACATACCTACGCGACCTTTCTAGACATAACAGCATCCGGCGATATCAAGCAATCCACGGTCGTACAATACTGCTTACACAGGACAATCCAGATTTGACCTTGGTTCTGGAATGGAATACGTTTTTGTCCTATCTGTAATGAATGAATGAATGAAAATGTATTTGATAAAATAAAATCGTTGATGTGTATGCCACGAAAAGGTCACACCTCAGCATAAATGCTGGCTCGGGAACCAACGCAGGTCTTCCGGTGAATCTTGCAAAGCTAATGAATGAAAACATTTCAGGCAACTGTGGACCATAGTTAAATACCGTAAAACTAACATACATATCAAATACAAAATAGTAAAAAGATAAGTAGGTAACTAAACTAGGTCACATTTTTCAACAGCGATGTGTTACGCGTGTTCGAGGTGTCAGGTAGGAAGTCACGGTAATACATCTTACTATGACTTCGTTTGTCGCCTGACTCAGCATTATAGTGCGACCAATTTGTCGGTGAAACGGCGAAATTAAACTACGACTGTCATGCTGAAATTTCTTACGATCGTCTATGCGTTCGAGTGCTCTATGTGCGAAGATTGTGGCTGTGGCCCTTCAGTTCAAGGTCGCACTATACCTGCCTTGCTCACACGGTATTCAAAGAAAAAGACAATGTTTATAGACAGTTGCGTATCACAGTCGTGCTAGAGGCGCTGTATGGTGGTTGCGTTTATCACGTGACAAATAAACGATAAAACATCTGTCATTCTTACATTCGCATACTTGTCAAAACGTGATAGGTGCTTTGTCACTTATTTATCGTGTGACTATCATCCAATGGCCCGCTTTCACAGTTATCCTAGAGGTAAAATGTACCAAAATTGAATGGGAGTATCGCCCAGACAGGCTTGCATTGCGCCGTGAGCCGCACTAATAGCCTATACACCCCCCCCCCCCCGCACTAATGCATCAGCTCCTTCTTCCGCTATCCAGTTGTCACGCCCAACAAATCGAATTTTACGCAAACAACCTATAAAATATAGTAAGAATATTTTTTGAGGCCGAGTTCACTTCACTTTGTTCTAACAAACAATGGGTTTTGTGTGCATTATGAACTGTCACAAACTGCAACTTTAAAAGGAAAGGTGACATTAAGTCGCATTGTTTGTTAGAACAAAGTGAAGTGAATTCGGCTCAAAAAAGAGAGAAGAGATAATTCCGATACATAGTTGTCTGGAAGAGATCGCTATTTAGCGATAAGACCGCCTGTTGTTTACCTCTGCCTGTTATTTAAAGTATCTCATGTTGTTTTGTCTTTCCCTTGATGTTGCTGAGATGTGCATTCAAGTGTATTTGAGAATCTTTTGTAGTGTTTCGTGCTAAAGTGTACCACGCAACTAGGAACAAGTTAGTCTGAACTCTGAAGCCATAAACTGCTCAGTCTCGGCAACTTGGGAGCGAGTTACTAGAACTGTGCCCGTCTAAATAATATACTGCCGGACGCCGGACAGATACGGGTATGTGGAACTTTAGCTGTTATAAGTTTCTCTCAAAAATTTCATTTTTGTTTCAATTTTTTATAGCCCGGTGTAATTTTCTTTGAACATCCATCACTAACAGTAGGTACCTAAACTCGTTAAGATGGAGTTATTTTCTATGATATTCTTTCTCGGTCAGGGATGGTTAAGTTTCCTTAATCTACGAATATCTACAGTTCTTCTTGTCACTAAAATCGATGACAATGGTTCCAAAGAGCATCATTGTATGTCTCATAGTTTCAGACTTGTCGATACTGAATTACTGAGCGATCTAAATGGGCCACCCTGTATGAAATTGATACCAAACCTTTTAGTAGTGGCCCTGCACTGTCAGCTGTTGACCTCACTTTTTTTTTTGGATGTAACGAATGTTGCGTTTTCGACCCTTAAATCCCCGCCATTTAGAAAAAAACGGCCAAGTGCGAGTCGGACTCGCGCACCGAGGGTTCCGTACAAACACTTTCCATCCCTAAGTGGTTAAGTTAAGTTTGCACCTGGTATGTATAGCGCCCCATATAAATTAGGTGCAAAGTTTGGTATTAATAGGTATTAAAAAAAAACTATATTATAGACCTGAGTATTTGGTATGAATTTCAATTTAATACCTCTACGCGTTTATGAGGAAATGGGTAGTAAGTTTAAAATTATTAAAAAAAAAAATATTATGTGATGTAACTAAAAATTTATGGTTTTCGTAATTTTTCCTTGATCTATGCTATAAGACGTTGCTTCGTACCAAATTTCAAGATTCTGAGTTCACGGGAAGCACCCTGTAGGTTTTGATTCCCTTGCAAGTGCCGAAAATTTGCGGCATAAACGGCTGTATCTTTTGATTGCGTTGGCTTAGAAGTTTGATTTTTTCACAGCTTCAAGGGACAGTAGACCTGAGTAATTGATATAAATTTCAGCTTCATACCTCCACGCGTTCCTGAGAAAAAGGGTCTTGACAGACGGACGGACGGACGGACAGACGGACAACAAAGTGATCCTATAAGGGTTCCGTTTTTTCCTTTTGAGGTACGGAACCCTAAAAACCGTAAAACGGAAACGACAAGGAAAATCTATATCACATTAATAGTCTGCCGTCTTACGTTAAAAGATCGTATCTTTGTATGGATTTCATAGTAAGATACGGCTTTTTACCGTAGCACGGCAGTAGTATAAAGGCGAAAGTTTGCGTGTATATTTATGTGTATGTTTGTTACTACTTCACGCTGAAACGGCAGGACCAATATTGATAAATTTTGGTATGACGGTAGCTGATACCCTGGATTAACACATAGGCTACTTTTTATCCCGAAATAATGTAATGTTCCTGTGGGATGAGCGGGTAACACCGCACGGCGCAGATACTACTCTCCATAAATCTTATATATAATCTGGACAGCTCAACGTCCGGACATAAGAAAGACTTTTGGGCCAAGCTGAAACGGAGACGCCTCGCTCGCTCGGTCAAACAAGCGATCTAATCAAGTTAAGCTAATGCGTTTTCGCGCCAACTTGCAGCAAGTTGGTCGAAGCCGTGAGGCAACTTGGGACCACGTAACTTGAACTGTTTAATGCCCCGAGTAAATAATAATGTAGGTTGCTGGACGGAGCAGGGGCAGAGGCACTTTAACAGTTATAAATTATGGATTAGACAGAAAATACTGGTCGATTACGCAGGAAAGTCGTATATACGCCTTTCCATTTTATAGGAGACATTTCATGGTGTGTTCAGCGGAAAGCGGGATTGTATGAACTAATCCTGCCGTCTGCGGCATATAAATATGTTAGTTACACTCTTACGTTGTATAATGGTTGTATAGTTACACAAAGCGAAGCGAAATCAGGTCGCTCCTACATTCCTCAATAAAGGACAGCTAAATAGAACTCTCTTCCGGCAAACCTTACCGACATCGACACTTCGCCCTTATCAACTAAGTCGTCACTAAGGTGGCACCATCTACATACAACAAGCCGATGGACACATGCAAAAATCTAAATATTGACATTAAAAACTTTATAAAGATTGTCCCGAAATCTCTAACTGACGTGGATTTGATTAGTTATTACGTCACTTCAGATACAAAATGAGTGTAATTTTGTGGTAATTTTATACATTTACACATTCACTGCCAGTGACGCATATATGCGTTCACCTCACAGACAACCCCCAAGTGGGGGTTGTCTGTGGTTCACCTTCATCCGAGTTTGTTCCTATTCCACGCTTCCTGGCAGTGAATGCGTAAGGGGCAGTCGTTGGCAGTCGTCTCAAGTTATTGGTTCATGGCGTTACTTAATCAGTTATAATGATCCAAAATCCATCAAACAGTGTAATCACGAGCACGAAACTGTAACCCGAGCCTACCGTGTCACTGAGCTGCTTCTGCTGGACTCTGTCAGGCGGGTGTGACTAAAAGCCTCCTTCCTCATCCTGCTTTTGTCTCTATCGAGCTCCTAAGCCACCACATTGTCTTATCATTTCTAGATATTTAGGATAAGCTTATTTATTTAGTGGAGAATGACTTGTCCAATTAGGTCCCAACCTCCCAATTTCCTTAAGCACGCTCGCCAACGGGAGGAGCATTACTTCAGGGGATTTGGGACTCCCAAATTGGGAGTTGGGATTTCTAATCATAAACTGATCCTTTGTGAAGTATAGACTAAGTTAAATAAATAGTAAACCATTAAATTAAAAATCAAAGCACAAAGAAAAAAATAAATGCGTAACCTGGCGGATGAGACCGTGGTAACATGCTGGACCGGTAATCCAGAGGTATTGGGTTCGATTCCCGGTCTCTATGGCCAAGGTTGCGCATTTAATTTTTTCTTTGTGCTTTGATCTTTGTATCAATGGTTTGATACAAAAGTATGGTCTGTGCCCGCATTTAAAAAAATATTACCTAGTCATTACATGTTTCACAAAATTATAAGTTTAATAGTTTTAACGAGAAAACTACTGTGAGACTAATTTCACACGTATACTTGGAAGCCGCCGCGCCGGTAACCTAGTTCGCGAGGGCAAAGAAATGGAAAATCATAATCTTTTATGGCCAGGTTCAAAATCACACTAATATGTTTGTGTTTATTACTTCTTCTCGCTCAACCGGATGGACCAATTTTGATGAATTTTGATATAATACCTTGGATTAACACATAGCCTACTTTTTATCCCGATTAAATTTAGTGTACCCGTGGGATGAGCGGGCAACACTGCGCGGCGTAGCTCATATCAAAGCACGTTTGAATTAGCGCCAAGGTCTCTTCATTGTATTTGAAGATTATCTCCCAAAATAAATTGTCAAAAACTATTTGAGCAACTAAACTCTAAAGAAACCTACTAACTGTCTACCGAAAAGTCAAAAAAAATAAAATGGCTATTTAGTACCCTTTACCTCCTAAAGCGAGTAACGCAAGAAATTCCGAAACTATTTGAAACTCAGATAAAAGTTCCGTTATATTTTTATCGCGAGAAAAAATCTTATCCCAAGAACCAATGCCGCTGAAACGCCAAACACTTTTCCAATTCCAGATTTATGTGCGGACCCTGACACGTTTTCTATTATTGGACTTTCGACCAATAAATAACAATTGATATTATATTTCTTTGTGTATGCACTATTAAATCTGTGCGGTATAATGTGGCGGGTATATCACGAATAGGGGAATATAATAGCGAGTATATTTCACAGAGAAATTTAGTAGCGTCGTTTCATATTATGTGGGAGGAAATGAGCGTTTTACGGCGCAGTTTGCGTGGTCGTGCAAAAATTACTGATGTATTTTAACATTTTTAACAGAATTAGAATATTTACAAGATATTCTATATTTTTATTTAGTCATTGTATCAAATCAAGGAGCCTACTAACACTAATAGAAAATAGAAGAGGAAATATGATAGGGGCATCCTGCTAAGACATGGGTTGTTACTCAAAAATATCATAGAAGGAAAAATCGAGGGAAAGCGAGGTAGAGGAAGGCCAAGACGAAATTACTTTGCGCAAATAAAAGAAATGGTTAAAGCCATGTCTTACCAAGAAGTATTATTAAATAAGTGTAGTTAGTAAATATATAAATACGTAGAGAGCAATAAATATAAGAATGTATGTCTTAGTGAGAACTGTTGAGGAGCTAGATACATGTTTAGTTTATAATTTTATAATTAAGTTGTTTCTTATGTATATCTATCTCTGTTTGTTCTCCAAATAAATAAAATAAAATAAAATAAAAAGAAGTGTACCTCCTAAGTTGAAAAGAGCTCAAATCAAAGGTCAATCAGGAAATAATAAATCAATCTGATCCACTGCAAACTAAGCTGGAGTGAACCCGCGGTCCTAACTTCCTTTACTTTAGTTTTTTTTTATTGTATGTTTAGGTGTCGCACTGCTGGGCAAAGGCCTCCCCTTCTTTTCTCCATTCGATCCTATTGCCAGTGCGGTTCTACCATTCTCTGCTATCATTCTCTTCTACTTTAGAGTACTCCAGAAAAATAGCTATCGCTCCTTCAGTTTTTCACTGGGGTAACACAGAATTCAGTAAGTGTTAAATCTATTTTCACGCTACCCCTATTTAAAATAGATTAAGTACTCGCGCAAACATCTGTTCAAAGATCACGTGCCCACATTCAATTCCGGACTAAAACGGCATACGCACTCCAAAAGTTCAGATGTATTTCAGTTTCCACCAAAAACAACATCATTAAAGGCCCATTTGAATTCACGATGAGGGACAACCATGACGCGCATAGCAAATAAGCAAATACACAGCAAGTTTACTCGGCAAAACTAGATCTCCTTAAGTTTGGACCGTAGTACTTCGGAATAGAAGGCAGGCTAGGGTTGGCCCGGTGGGGTCGGCACGGATTTCTGAATGGATTGAAGCTATTTGAAATCGGAAATGAAACGCTCATTAGGTTCTGAATGGCTTGATATTAGTCGTAGCTCTGTAGCTCGAATTTTGGCGTTTTGCTCGCGTATCTAGTATGTATTTTCAATTTTATAGCGCCTTGTTGCCTTCCTGTTTTATGATGTAACTTGCCACGTTCTGTTGTGTGAGGTTGTCTGATATTTATTTATGTACTAGTGATATATCGCATCCTAAATGCGATCGATCAGCATTCGTGAGTGCAGCTCTCCGTGGCGCCACCTATGGGCCCACCGGAAGATGTTAGTGCCTATTGTTTTATTAGTCTTGCCACATGTCTTATACTCATGAATAAATGTGTTTCTTTCTTTCTCTTTCTTTCTTTCATATACGTATTTCACTTTGAAAAGCAAAGTACCTACCTACATACTACGCGCCACAAGCCACGCTAGTAGCCTACACACGAGTGTCACCGGCGCACATCTGCTATTGTTTGTTAAATATCAGCGCTCATTCGTAGCCAGTCGTAGTGGTACACACACACACACACACACACACACACACACACACACACACACACACACACACACACACACACACACACACACACACACACACACACACACACACACACACACACACACACACACACACTTGCAAGTAGTTGCAACATATTTCAAATTATGACAAGTGATACCTTTGACACTTTATACTCTTCGTACTCAGAAATATCGCGTTAGACCCGTTATAATTTGTGTTAATTATGATACCTTATGGTTATGAAATTCGGGCAAACGATAGAGAACCAATACTATACACGTCTTTTTTACTACATATTGACATGTGCGAAGAGCGTAGTGATAAGGCCATGATAAAATCGAGATATATAGGTATATAAAATAGGTACTTTGGAGATATCGAAATGCCATGTTTATTTAAGTCCCTATTGAATACAAATCTGTTCACTCGTTGGTTCAGTTAATTTCCAATCTAACGCTACCAATACCAATGCGATATAAAAGTAGATACAATCAACATTCTTTATCCCAAATTGAATTTCTAAAAGAAATATATATTCTCAAAATATAATATCATTATGATTCGATTACCCTCACGTACGCAGCCGAAATCAGTTGAAATTGTATTATACCGACGGTGCTCAATAGAATATCTTTCTTTATAAAATTACCAAAGCATTTTTCTGTAAAATTTATCAATAATAAAAACGCTATTTCGACGAATCTACTTATATTTTAGTTAAATTATACACACCACACCATAGAATAAAACCATGGATCTATTATCTAACTAGATGACTAAAGTACATCTATATTTCGCCTATACAAATTATACTTTACTAGCTTTTGCCTGCGACTACGTACGCGTGGAACATGATAAAAGGGATTATTAAAAGCGCCTGAGCAAATATAAGAGCAATTGTGCTTTTGGTCTAATAATTACATTTGCTACAGGGTCACCGCACCCCAACAGAAATGTTCACTCACTTTCAATCTTTTTAGGTATCATTTCCAGGATGACAACTATCCTATGTCCTTCCTCCGATCTTAAACTATCTCTATGCCAAATTTCATCAAAATCGATTCAGCGGTTTAAGCGTGAAGAGGTAACAGACAGACAGACACACTTTCGCATTTATAATATTAAGTATGGATAAGAAAAACTTGATTTTGTTTGACTTATTCCGCGCTCGGATCTTAACGTCAACGAGGCTCCGTAAAAATGCCCAATTGATTTATTTACATATTTAGATAACGCCAGAAGACAGACTCTTATGATGCAAATCCGCCTGAGAATTACTTATTGGTTGTTCGTGTAAAATGCACCCGAAGCGCAGATACAAAAGCGGACATGGATCCAACAACCAAGTGTAGATAAATGACAGAAGTGAGAAATTCTTAAAAATTACAATTTGTTACAAGTTCCACATGCCGCCCGCAGTCAACTTGGTGGTCAAAGGGTATAGCCGTGTAGGTAAAAAAAATAGAAACTAATTTTAACTTTTTTCAATTCTCTCGAAAACTTGGGGCTTTGGGCGTAATATTTGGTGAAAAGGCATCTTATATCTGGGCAAATTCTGGGCCGATTCCTCATACTTACACACCTATATATAGCCTTTAAAAGCAAGCCAAAATATGTTGTCAAAAGGGGTCCGTAATGTTTCATATAATGTCAGATAAACTAACATACACTTGATATACAATCGATTGATATAAAGTTGTTTTATATAATGTAACGTTTCATATAATGGTTTTTTCCTATATTTTGCTTTTCTCTAATTATCGCTTGATATAATAGGCTAAATGACATAATTGACAATATGCATAATTATACTTTCGTATAACATATTTATCACATAAATTTGTTTAACATACATACTATTTAGAATAATAGCATTTTCATATAAATACTGCCTTAAGGTGAAATAGGTAATGTTAGGAATCGTAAGGACCCGGGTATGTCTTAAAACTACGTCCAAGACCGCCGTAGGATGGGCAGCAGCATTCTCTTAGAACGGTGCAAAATTACTGCGATCGCCAACCCGCATGCCAAGCGTGGCGATTACGGCATTTCCCCCCCATGAACAAATACAACCAAGCCACGGCCCCGAGTTACGGCGACCCCCGGTGCTCTGGCTACGGTAGCGGTCAGGGTACTGGCGGGGTCAGGGGTGCTAAGAATCTCCGTGAAAGATCCGGCTACCACCATCGACGACCCCTGGCCCTGGCAACATATAACACGCGCACACTGCGGACCGACGAAAAGGTAGCGGAACTGGAGGAAGGATTGAGCAGGTTACGTTGGGATATTATAGGATTATCAGAAGTCCGAAGAGAGGGAGAGGACACGATAACCCTCAAATCCGGTAACCTACTCTATTTCCGGGAGGGCGATCAACTGTCCCAGGGAGGTGTTGGGTTCCTCGTCCATAAGTGCCTCGTGAACAACGTGGTGAAGATTGAGAGTGTGTCGAATAGGGTAGTGTATCTTATACTCAGAGTATCTAAGCGATACTTGCTGAAGGTCATACAGGTCTACGCTCCGACCTCGGCACATTCCGACGATGAGGTAGAGTCTATGTACGAGGATGTAACAAAAGCCATACATAGCTCAAAAACCTACTTCACCGTTGTCATGGGGGACTTCAACGCGAAGCTGGGTAAGAGAGACGATGGGGAGCAGCTAATGGGGCAATTTGGAGTTGGATGTCGGAACTATCGGGGCCACCGACTGGCCGGTTTCATGGGGAAGGAAGGACTCTATATGATGAATTCCTTCTTCAGGAAGCGAGAGCACAGGAAGTGGACCTGGATGAGTCCCGACAGTGCAACAAAAAATGAGATTGACTTCATCATGTCGACGAGGAGACATATATTTAAAGACGTCTCTGTGATCAATGCGGTCAAAACCGGTAGCGATCACCGTCTAGTAAGAGGCACTTTGAATATAAACGTCCAGTTAGAGCGCTCTCGATTGATGAAGTCTACGCTCCGGCCAGCACCAATCCAAATCCAAAACCCCGACAGTTTTCAGCTCGAACTGAAAAATCGTTTCGATTGCCTAGGTAGCGACATGGACGAATATAACGACGGGTTTGTGGAAGCTGTCCATTCCGTTTGGTCTAAGTTTTTGTAAGGCTCGACGAACGAACAAAACCAAAAAGCTCTCTGACTTTACTCTTAAGCATATGAAGGAAAGGAACGTAATGAGACTACAATCCTCTGGTGACGCGACCTTATATAGCCAGCTCAATAGACGGATCTCCAAGGCCCTCACTCGTGACATACGCCGATTCAATACTAATCGTATTGAAGAAGCAATTGAGCGAAACAAGGGCTCCAAAGTCTTTGCTAAAGATCTGTCTATTGGGCAGAGCCAGCTCGCAAAATTAAGGACGGAGAATGGTAGACTTGTTTCCTCTAGACCAGAGCTTTTGAGGGAGATAGAGAGTTTCTATGGGCAGCTGTACACGTCAACACGCCAACCCGACCCCGATCTAGATACCGATCCTAGGTCTAGATTAGCCCGGCACTATACCGAAGACATCCCGGACGTCAGCCAGTACGAGATTGCGACGGCTCTTAAACAGCTTAAACACAATAAGGCACCTGGTGACGACGGAATCACAGCCGAGCTTTTGAAGGCAGGTGGAAAACCGATCCTTAAAGCTCTTCAGAAGTTGTTTGATTCCGTCATACTGGAAGGGAGAACGCCTAAGGCATGGAACAGAAGTATTGTGGTGCTCTTCTTCAAGAAGGGCGATAATACCTTGTTGAAGAATTACAGACCCATCTCACTTCTGAGCCATGTCTACAAGCTGTTTTCGAAAGTCGTTTCAAATCGTCTCGCACGCAGGCTCGACGACTTCCAGCCTCCCGAACAAGCCGGTTTCCGAAAAGGCTTTAGCACTCTAGACCACATACACACGCTCCGACAGGTTATACAGAAGACCGAGGAGTATAACCTGCCCCTCTGCTTAGGATTTGTGGATTACGAGAAAGCCTTCGACTCGATTGAAACCTGGGCTGTACTACAGTCTCTCCAACGGTGCCAAGTTGACTACCGGTATATCGAAGTGTTGAAGTGTTTATACGAGAACGCCCCTACGTCAGTCCGACTCTAGGACCAGAACTCGAAACCCATACCACTGCAGCGGGGAGTCAGGCAAGGAGATGTGATCTCTCCTAAACTGTTTACCGCTGCACTGGAAGATGTTTTCAAGACTCTGGACTGGGTAGGGCTAGGCATCAACATCAACGGCGAGTACATCACTCACCTTCGATTCGCCGATATGACATAGTAGTCATGGCTGAGACCGTGGAGGACCTACGTACGATGCTCGAAGATCTCGGTAGAGCCTCTGAGCGAGTTGGTCTAAGGATGAACATGGAGAAAACAAAAATCATGTTTAATGCCCGTGTTCAACTACGACCGGTAAAAATTGGAGACTCTACGCTCGAAGTTGTTGACAACTATGTATACCTTGGAGAAACTGTCCAGTTAGGTAGGTCCAACTTCGAGAAAGAGGTCAATCGTCGAATCCGACTTGGCTGGGCAGCGTTTGGGAGGCTACGTACTATCTTTTCGTCCAATATCCCGCAGTGTCTCAAGACAAAAGTCTTTGAACAATGTGTGTTGCCAGTGATGACATACGGAACTGAAACGTGGTCGCTCACGATGAGCCTTATAAGAAGGCTCAAAGTCACCCAGAGAGCAATGGAGAGGGCTATGCTAGGAGTTTCTTTGCGAGATCGAATCAGAAATGAAGAGATCCGTAGAAGAACCAGAGTAACCGACATAGCCCGAAGGATAGCAAAACTTAAGTGGCAATGGGCAGGGCACATCGCTCGTAAAACCGACGGCCGCTGGGGCCATCGAGTTCTTGAGTGGCGATCACGCACCGGACGACGCAGCGTGGGTAGGCCCCCCACATGGTGGACTGATGACCTGGTGAAGGTCGCTGGAGTCCGCTGGATGCGGGAGGCGCAGGACCGGTCATGGTGGCGTTCTCTGGGGGAGGCCTATGTCCAGCAGTGGACGTCTTTTGGCTGATGATGATGATGATGATGAGGAATCGTAAGCCAAGTCGGACCTGAGCGGCTCGCTCGCTTCGCTCGCTCGTTAGGGTCGCAGTTCAACCTAACACTCCTCCTCGCTTCGCTCGTCGTCGTACCTAACCTTAGCCAAGTCGGACCTGCCTTATGGTGTAATAGGTAATGTTAGGAATCATAAGCCAAGTCGGACCTGCGCGGCTCGCTCGCTTCGCTCGCTCGTTAGGGTCGCAGTTCAACCTAACACTCCTCCTCGCTTCGCTCGTCGTCGTACCTAACCTAAGCCAAGTCGGACCTGCCTTAAGGTGATATAGAGGGTGACAGCCTAATATATCTAGTCGGAGCCACTTTTTTTGGATATAGTAAAATCAACTTATATCTTCTGTAGTGTATAGCATTGACGAATTATATCAAGTAAGTCATTATGATAAATACGTTTTATACCAAGTAATAAATATAGTAAATGTACATTATACCAAAAGTAATTATACCTATAAACCATTAATATCAATTGTCACATTAGATCATTTGAAAATTGTCTAAAACAATATTATACCATTCGTTACATTATACAAAGCAATGGTATATCAAACCAAAATAGATTAAGTGAAGTTATATGAAACGTCGGGCACCCTGTCAAAAGTGACAACTTAAGACAGGACAGCTTGACGCAAAATAGTAAGGAGACCTAAATTACGCGAACAGCGCGAATAGCAAAAATGGATACCTACATGTCCGATATAATGCCAATTTTTGATATCTCACATTTTAGGGCCTATAACCATGCAATGTGTGTATTAAGAAATTTATTTGGAACTACGTATGTTATAGTTTTACGCGAGCTGCTTTTCCGTAACTTGACGTCTTACATTGCGGCTATTTTGCATATTACCTCTTCTGATTTGTAAATTGACGCAAACGTGAAATTGTATATTTTGTTGATATTTAAATGTAACCTGCCCGTCTCGCACAATGCTTTGCGACTCTTGTCGCGCGGCATACCGTCACCTGTCACTCTCTCACAGTACTGAATAGAAAGAGATAGATAAATATCTCGCGCGACAGAGTCGCGTATCACAGTTGTGCTAGAGGTTCAGGTGTTCAGGGCCGTCGATAAAAACCGACGGGCAGCCGTGATAAATGATCCGGTCGAAGCAAAGCCTACGTCCAAATCCACACATCTTGCGCCTCCATACTTTTGTGAAGTAAACCTTTACTACTCGACTTCAGGGTCGCCTTCGCTGTCTAAGGGAGTTAAATAGGTTGTTGGAGAAGCTATCGGGAATACAGCTTGCACGGTCGGCGAAGGAAAAACCGTGAAACGTGCGCGAGATGGACCATTGTGATTTTTATCGGACTGGCCTGCGTGTCGGGACTACTTTTAATCTGAGTTAAAAAAATACTGATATCAGTAATCCCACTAGTACTTTATTACGTATAAATGTGTGTGTATGCGTCTCGGCATACTTAGCTACAGGTACATAATGATCTCAAACGCCGAAATTAGACCCTACTCATTGTAAAAGGTAGTAACTTCAAAACTATGTCAAAATGGAAAGGTTACTTTAGTCTACTCTTGACAGCATTATTGACAGCTTTTTTTTAGGGAATAGGTTTATAACTACAACTCTATGCAGGCAAAGTTGTCATCGATTTCTGTTATTTTATATATTTTCTTATATTTCTGTAGGTACATACAGAAAAATTAAATCAAACAGTTTTTTAGGTTTACACGATGCAAAGCTCTCTCGATTTCTACATTAATTTCCACCTGTTCCATAATGAAATGTTGTCAATGATTTCTAATACGATAACACAAATAACACAATGCTGCATTATGTTATCGCGGCGTAAAAATCTACATCATGCAAACCGATTAAAACATGTATGTTATTCACGAGAACATACTTGTTTTAATTCATACGATCACTCATATTATGACATTGTGTTTTTGTGGGATGCGTTCTATTCTATATCACTATATATAAAACAAAGTCGCTTCCGGTCGTCTGTCCCTATGTATGCTTAGATCTTTAAAACAACGCAACGGATTTTGATGCGGTTTTAATAAATAAAGTGATTCAAGAGGAAGGTATGTAATACATGCATATAATTTATCAGCATTGCACCCGTGCGAAGCCGGGGCGGATCCTAGCGATATTTTCATATGTTTTGTGATACAATATCTACACAAAACATATGTACCTACATTATGTACTTACTAATGTTTGCTACCTTCGTGGCACCATTTGGCAGATTTGATAAGCCTTAAAAATTCAAATACGGACGCTCCATTCGGAAGCCTTTGTCTTATAACCACAATAAGTTCGTTCACATCAACCTTTCCGCCATTGACGCAGCGTCTGCTATCCTACCAACCAACCTCAATATTTCCTTGTTCTACCCTTTATTTGTTCATAAAAGTACAGAATAACAACAGGCGGAGAACATTACCGTATTCTCTGTGGACCGAGTGCTTTACGTAAAGATAAATGTCCACTGGGAGACTTATTCGTCACAGACCACGATTTCAGCCTTTGTCTGTCCGTCAGTGAGCAGGTACTCGTAATGGTGATAAATGAAGAGAGGTAATTCGCCTTAGCTAGAACATTAATAACAAAAGGGAGGCGGGGTCAAATCGGTTTGAAAGCGTCAAGGTTTTGGTTGAAACCTGTAATGCGTATCCCATCAAAAACATATTCCTCCCGCACCTTGTTTAATTGTTTTTTCTCATAGATACAATGAAATGTCGTCATAACGTGCGTTATAACAGGCTTCGGATTATCACGTTTCGGGCGGAACAACTCCAGAGAACTGGAAAGGAATTCCATACAAAATCGAAGGCCTAAGCCGGGAAGTATTTTTTTTTAAACATGGCGTCTGTGTTCATAAACAACTGAATTATATCTTTTTAGAGTGGTATATCTGGGGGCACGGTAGTGGCCCCGCCAAGACGAACAAAAAAGAAGCAGGACACTACCTACCTTTTCTCGAACCGTTTCGTCTCATTTTCAAACCCTCATAGCTTCGTCTCAGTTAACACCAGAGCGCCCAAATTCACAGGTCTATTCACCTGCGCGCATGCAGTTAGGGAACATATGGAATGTACTAAATTTAATTGATCTAGCTTTTATACTTTAGGTTTTATTGGTACCTAAAATACGCCGATTTTGCCACTCACTTATATATATATATATAAACTGACGTATCAAAACCTCTGGGGTACTTCCCGATGACCTAGAAAGCTGAAGTTTCGTATTTCAGCTAGTATTAGTACACAAACAATAAAATAATTCTAAAACTTGGAACTTTTACCCCCCCACCCCTTAAACTAGGGGATGGAAGTTTGTATGAGACTTCCGCAAATTTTGATACTAGAGAAATCTAACGGACTGTCCGACCCATATGGTAAGAAATTAAGATTATATATGTCGGGATAGTGGTCGCGGATGGCCGGGTGCGGGTGAGTGGCACATTAGTCGAGCTATTCGACATAGTTGTGGACGAGGAGGTAGTTCGAGCGAGATGAAACACTTCAGATACAATTAACTTGATTTATTCCTTATACAATGAAGCACAAAATAACAGTTCCTGACACAGAGGTCTGTAAGCTAGGTTATCGAAGTCTCGAACAGAATAGTCTTTATTAAATTAACACTAGGCACATTGCGGGGTTATAACACTGACTCTAAACTTGGTATAGCACAACGAAACGGGACAGTTCCAAGGCAGTAGTTCACTCGATGGTGACCCAAGGTGAAGTGTCGGTGGTCGTTCGCTGAGTGAACCGCCAAGACTCTGTCTAGCGCGCCAAAACACGTTCAAGGGGGCGCTACTGTCGCCTTCCAATGGCGCGCAAGTTTCGTTGAGCTTCCATACTCATGACCGTTTCCGACACGGCCATACTGACGCCTCACACGTCCCCGTGTGCGTAATCTGAAAAGGAAAGAAAAATCTCGGCAGTAAAACGTCTTTTCCTCGGCCAATCCTGACCTTAAGGGGTTTCACGGTTCAAACTAATGTTCAGGTCAAACCTATTATTAATTTAATCAACCATCAAGCAACAACAAACAAAGTATCATAAAATTGTCAATCTTGTTCTATGATCGCATACACCATTCCAGTCATTATATCATCGCCTCTATCCGGCGGATACCCATCAACAATCATCGCCTCTATCCGGCGGATACTCTCAAAATACAACTACCTTCGGGTGATACACAATCAAGTGAAAATAGAACAATCTTGCATCATAAGCAGACACAAGTACCATAATAAAAAAAACTAAAAAATCATTGCTCAACAGTTTCACTACCTACCGTTCGAATCATCCATATCATCATCAATGTCTTGTCTCAAATTTAACAACTATGCCTTTGCCAAATCGGGAATTCTTGGTACGTTCTTTTCAATATTCTGAACAGTATTATTTCAATACCTACTAGGTACATGCACAGAATAGATAATAGTACAAGTACATGTCAAAATTTCTAATAGGCTCGCGTCAGTAAGTCTATTTACTGCACAGTACTAACAATTTTAGCTAGACTGATACATGTCATACATAGTCACTGAATTATCCAACTGTTTGCCATGGAACTTATTGGAAATGAACTTTTCCATAAGCGATCACTCGGCAACCAAATCACAATAAAATGAGAACTCCTCACCAGATTGTCTCATATGGTGTGGTGACGTCACACGTCAACCCTCTTCCCGGTGGATGAAGGCGCCCTGTTGCTCGCCTTCGTGCAGTTCTTTGCGTGATGTCTTGTACCGCGGCAGCTGAAGCAGACAACTCATGGCTTCGCTGTTAGCTGCTAAGTTCGCGTATCTTTTCCTGAAACAAAAACTCGAAGCACAGTATCACAAAGCTCGGTCATTCTAACCTTAAATTTAACAAAAAAAAAGGAAATTTAAATCAATCTAACAAAGTTACACTAAATTACCATACGTTAATGAGAACATCTTATCCACGGCGTAGATACAAGAAAAGATTTAAATTAAGTCATTATTTGCACTTTAATAACAAACCTTTACTTTGTATGATAACTTTTAGATTACCAAGGGATTATGAAACATTAATGATAAAAATAAAACTTCAATTTCAAACTCTTGTATCCCAATCTTTTCCTAATCCTATTAGTGTCTCCAGTTTAAATATTTTAGGCTATAGCGATCTCCACAGTTAAAAGTAACATTAGGATCTTTTAAACAAATCTCAAGCTTACCAGTTCTTACGAAAGTTATAGGCGCTAAACTATACGCCAGCTAAAGTACACCGAGTAAGAAACTATTCAAGATGTCAACAAATTCAATTCTACAGAACGATTGGAAAATCATGAACAGAGGGTAGATTATTAAAGCAGCCGCTCCTACTACTAAGTACTGTGTACACCCTCACAGCGCAATTTTTAAATGATAAACTATAATAATGGTAAACTGCGTAGTGGTCATATTAATAAACACTAAATCACTACGAAAACAATCGTTAGAAAAACGTGCAATAAACTTTCTTTCATGATGATTAATTTCTAGCACGCAATATTCAACTTTTACTTGGAGGGTACCGGTAATTCTGTTTTGACAAATACCCACTAAACTGAATAAGTGTAACTCAAGTCTACCCCAGAATCTAGCTACACTTTTATTTGTGAACAAAATATCGGAATCGTAGTGAAAAGTTAACGACTGACCTGATGTGTTTTTAAAATGTGTCGGTGAGGCCATAGTGCCTACGTCCACGCGTCGCTTGTAGTTGACCGTCGCTTCTGGGTCACTTCCACTGGTGCAACAACTGACGATTGTGTCCCGCTGTTCTTGAAGCAAGCAATGAACTTCGATGTAGTTTGTTGTTGACTGCCGGCGTTTGTCGCCGAGGTGGTAAGTAGTAGCCCCGATGATTTCTCTTTTATACGAAGTAAACAATCGAATTTTTCATGTCCGTTTCTCTCGCAATGAAAGCAATTTAAACAGTGCAATCTTCATTTGTTTTCATACTAGACTGGTAGAAAAATCCAAATATCGGCTTCCTTTACCGTCCTAACGGCATTTTGTGAGCCATTTTGGCAACATGACTTTTCCGATGTAAAAAAGCCTGCTGAATTCGATACTGGATGTTGCCAAGCCGAATTTTGCCCCCCCCATTTCCCCCCTTCCCCCCATTTCCCCCCTTTTTACCTCAAAATATGTCCCTAATCACGGTTTTTACGGTTTTATACAAAAAGTATTACAGCTAGAAAAAAAGTGTCAAAAACAAGAATGATCTCTATAAAATTTCCTATAACATGATATATAAACTGTTTTAATAGGCCTTATGGTTTGTGAGCAATATCTTCCCGAACTTCATAGACTGGTAGAAAATTCTAAATATCGGCTTCCTTTACCGTCCTAACGGCATTTTGGGATCCATTTTGGCAATGTGACTTTTCCGATGTAAAAAAGCCTGCTGAATTCGGTTCTGAATGTTGCCAAGCCAAATTTTGCCCCCCTCCCCCCATTTCCCCCCTTTTTGGCCTCGAAATATGTCCCTAATCACGATTTTTACGGGTTTATACAAAAAGTATTACAGCTAGAACAAAAGTGTCATAGAAAAGAATGATCTCTATAAAATTTACTATAACATGGTGTATAATTTTTTTTAGTAGGCCTTATGGTTTGTGAGCAATATCTTCCCGAACTTCATTATTTTCAAAAATAATTGATAAACATGGTCGAGGCAGTAAAATACACTTATTTTGGGATTATTGGTATCGCACAGGATCCAGCTGCTCTGCAGCGCTTGACGCTGACATCCAGTTAGTGTGCTACTTATTATTATCTGTCAAGACTCACGAGGCTTTCAGTCAGTCGTATCCAAGTCGGACTAAAAGGGACGTAGAAAATAAAAATGCTTTGCTTTTGACCATGAAGTCATTCAAAATACTCAGTTCTACGCCAGATTCTCCAGAAATGTGCCTTAGAAATGCAGTTACCCAGGATCGTGCAACAGAAAAAAATAAAGTGTCAATTCTCACTGCTATCTAAGCAGCTTGGCTGACTCTAAGTAACGAAGTTTGTTTCCGAAAGGCTCACCAACAGCAGGTCAACAACTGCGCTAAGGTCATAATTAACAAAGGCCCGACCTTCAAATCATCAGAAGAATCATTCATCAGAAACGGCGTGGCGTATAACTGAGCATATAGAATGACCTCATGGTCAGAAGTAAAGCATTTTTATTTTCTACGTCGCTTTTAGCCCGACTTGGATACAGTTCTGCGTGTAAATCTGACGACTCCTTATGACTGAAAGCCTCGTAAGTCTTGACATATAATAAGCAGCACGCCAACTGGATGTCAGCGTGAAGAGCTGCAGAGCGGCTGAATCCCGTGCGATACCAATAATCCCAAAATAAGTGTATTTCACTGCCTCGACCATGTTTATCAATTTTTTTTGAAAATAATGAAGTTCGGGAAGATATTGCTCACAAACCATAAGGCCTACTAAAAGAAATTATACACCACGTTATAGTCAATTTTATAGAGATCATTCTTTTCTATGACACTTTTGTTCTAGCTGTAATACTTTTTGTATAAACCCGTAAAAACCGTGATTAGGGACATATTTTGAGGTCAAAAAGGGGGGAAATGGGGGGAGGGGGGCAAAATTCGGCTTTGCAACATTCAGAACCGAATTCAGCAGGCTTTTTTACATCGGAAAAGTCATGTTGCCAAAATGGATCACAAAATGCCGTTAGGACGGTGAAGGAAGCCGATATTTAGAATTTTCTACCAGTCTAAGAAGTTCGGGAAGATATTACTTACTTATCATAAAGCCTACTAAAAAAGTTTATATACCATGTTATAGAAAATTTTATAGAGATCATTCTTGTCTTTGACACTGTTTTGCTAGCTGTAATACTTTTTTTAAAAAACCGTAAAAACCGTGATTAGGGACATATTTTGAGGTCAAAAGGGGGGAAATAGGGGGAGGGGGGCAAAATTCGGCTTGGCAACATCCAGAATCGAATTCAGCAGGCTTTTTTACTTCGAAAAAGTCATGTTGCCAAAATGGCTCACAAAATGCCGTTAGACTTGAAATGTTTCATTTGAACTACCAGTCTATACGGTTTTGTAGGTCTCCGTGACGGTGTTAGCTTGAGTTTCAATAACGGAAACGCTTGTAGCTCCTGTTCCTTGATTTAGTGATGTCAGGTTCGTTGTATTTCAAAGAGTAACCACAAACTTTTTTTCTTTCGTTTTATTCGCTTCGTGTTCAATCATTCTTCGTGTTCGCTCATGGGCCGTAGATACCATCCCAACTTCTGATGTCAGGATGGGGGTGCTGATGGCCGGGTGCGGGTGAGTGGCACATTAGTCGAGCTATTCGACATAGTTGTGGACGAGGAGGTAGTTCGAGCGAGATGAAACACTTCAGATACAATTAACTTGATTTATTCCTTATACAATGAAGCACAAAATAACAGTTCCTGACACAGAGGTCTGTAAGCTAGGTTATCGAAGTCTCGAACATTTATTCCTTATACAATGAAGCACAAAATAACAGTTCCTGACACAGAGGTCTGTAAGCTAGGTTATCGAAGTCTCGAACAGAATAGTCTTTATTAAATTAACACTAGGCACATTGCGGGGTTATAACACTGACTCTAAACTTGGTATAGCACAACGAAACGGGACAGTTCCAAGGCAGTAGTGCACTCGATGGTGACCCAAGGTGAAGTGTCGGTGGTCGTTCGCTGAGTGAACCGCCAAGACTCTGTCTAGCGCGCCAAAACAGGTTCAAGGGGGCGCTACTGTCGCCTTCCAATGGCGCGCAAGTTTCGTTGAGCTTCCATACTCATGACCGTTTCCGACATATATATTATCATGAATACATAAACTTAATTTCTTGATGCCACATGGACCAGACGGTCCGGTGAACTTATTTACGGTACTTACTCTATGAAACAGGCAAGCCATACTTTTAAAACCAAGGTGTAGGGTTAGTAAACCCAGAGCTTAGGGGCTTGATGCCAGTTGTTGATTCCATACTTTTTAAACCAAAGTGGTAGGGTTAGTAAGGTCAGGGCTTAGGGGCTTGGCTTTTTCTGGGATCTGATAACTTTTTTTACAGCGAAAGCGTTATGAGCATGTGAGTCTTAGCCGATTTTACATGAAATGTTTTTGGTGGATTTTTTTTATTTCATTGCACATGTTTTATTTTCAACAACTCCGTCACCTAAAGGTTGTCTAAAGGTAACGCTTTTTAGCGATAAGACCGCCTGTTGTTTACCTCTATCTGTTATTTTAATGTATCTCATCTTGTTGTATATTCCTTGATGTTTGAGGTGCGCAATAAAGAGTATTTGTATTTGAGAAAAGCACTACACCTACATGCCGTAGTCGTGAAAAGAGCTTGTTTGTCGTCTACAGTTAATTACTATTCGATGTTAGTAGTAATAACGAGTTCAGGTTAACTTTTCATCCCCTTCCTTAACATAAGATTTGACAATATGACACCTGTGAAAAAATATCTTATTTAATTTTTGACTTTCATTTGTCCTTACCGTTTTGCAATACAAGTCAAGTCAATCGTCACGTCATCGTTAAAATGATGTTGGAGAAAAATAATATGTATGTGATTGACTGATGAAATCATTATCTTAAATTGGCCTTTATTTTAAGATTTTATAAAGAAAATGGGCTGTGTATTTTTTAGATATATGAGTAATTTTCAAAAAACATGTACATAGTCAAGGGCTTTAATTAAGACAAAACTTAATTGAATCCTTTGTGTAACTATAGTTACCAATATATTTTGTATGAGTAACTTTCGTAACACAAAAGAATCGATCGTAATTTTGTTTTTATTAAGCCTTTAACTAAGTACCTACATGTTTTTTGAAACTGACTCATATTCCATTTAGATTTTATCTCTAAAACTAATTATAGGTCGGACTAATTATAGCAAAACAATAGTTAAGAAAAAAATTAACGGAATACCCACAAACTTGAGGCCAAAATTGGTTTAAAAATATATTACATCATATTTATAAATGAATGTATGTATATGTATGTATATGTAAACACTTTATTGTACACAAGAACTGGTTATAAATTAATTAATAACAAATGAAATATGTACAAAGGCGAACTTATCCCTATTAGGGATCTCTTCCAGTTAACCTTTGAGCAATTGAAGGAATGGGTATTTGCAGTTTGCAGAAAATAGGCAAACTACACTGCGCACAAACAAGATATCTATATTATACTTAATAAAACTATGAGTACATAAACTAAGTAAGTAATAATACACATATATGAAACCCAAAATTGGCCAACAGTTTTTGAGTATTTCCGTTAATTATTTTTTTCCTAACTCTTGTTTTGCTATGATTAGTTAGTCCGACCTATTATATCAGATCAAAAAGATTCTAGACGGTTTCTACGCACATGAATTAATCATACTTTCCGACACTTTATGGTTATTAATTGCCTTTTAATCCATCAGATTATTAAATAAAATGTCTTCATATCGCTTTTCGTTAATACTACCGACTAATAGGAAACGCTTATCTATTCGCTAAATGTATTTGTTGAATATTTTGAACTGTTTATGATCTGTCTTAGTTGATAACGCAGTTTAAATATAGTTTAGAACATTCTACATAGTGATGACTCTGTGGGCTGTAAACATGGCGATTTTTTTTTAAATAAAAAATAGAGAGAGATTTAATCGATACAAATTCTATAAATAGTACGGTATTTGAATGACAGCTCAAATCAGCTATGTTCGAAGCCCATTTCTTAAGCGAATCCCATTAGCTTTGTACCCGATGAACAATACTCATTATCTGTATTGTTAACTGTGGCCACAGCTGCCACTTCGAAATGTAAGGCGTTATAAGTGCAAATTACTTTTACACTAAATTAGTCTTTAAGTCAAACGTAATAAGGTTTACTCCTAAACAAAGAGAACACAGATGTTGGTCACTTCGTAAGTGAAAGAGCAGTGAAGTTCCTATCGATGCTTATGATGACAATGAAGTGACCAACATCTCTGTTCTCTTTGTTTAGGGGTAAACCTTATTTCGTTTGACTTAAAGACTAATTTAGTGTAAAAGTAATTTGCACTTATAACGTCTTACATTTTGAAGTGGCAGCTGCGGCCACAGCTAACAATACAGATAATGAGTATTGTTCATCGGGTACAAAGCTAAGTGGATTCGCTCAAGCAAAAGGATTATTTCTTTTTTTTTATACTACTGATTATTTTTTATACTCTACGTCATAAAAATCAGTAGTCACAATCACAACACGTCTTCTTTTTAGTTTTTCTCGAATTGAAAATAGTATAATTACCAAAAGTAAGTTGTACTTAGTTTATTTGGTTCCCTGTATTTTTAATGAGTGTTTAGTGGTTTCAATGATACCATTTATGTTCACTATTGTCAAATACCGTATTATCGTAGCTGCTAAATATATAATTATCGAAGCTGTTTACATAATTTCACGGACATTGGTTGAGAATTGCGACCTCTAGGCGAGAGTAGCCGGACATCCGAGTATCCGAAAAACCGGAATGAGGTCGAAAGAATTTTCGACCAAGCTGAAACGGGGACACTTCGCTTGCTCGGTCAATTATAATTATATCTCGATAGTAATATTAGTAATCTTTATCTTATGAGTGATTTTAACAACATATTCCCGAGTCAGGATCCTGACCATATCAAATGACTAAAATGTCCAATATAGTTTTTTAAGTTTGACATTTTAGTATTTAGATTAGACCTGGGGAGGTCAAAGAACTCGTAATATAATGTTGTCAAACTACAAACCATGTAGAAAGAACTCAAATCGGGCACAACTAGTGTAATACATTATTTTTGAATAATTTCCTATGTAATTCTTAGATCCAATTAGCTTCGGAAGTTATTAATTCTGTGCTGGGATTATACTGTTTTATGACAGAATACTGTCAAATATGATTAGAATTTAATCTACTTTATGTAACAAAGAATCATTATTACGTACAGACACGTCACATTTCGGAACTTATTTGAAGGGAAATGTTCAAATAAGCGGTCAAGTGCGAGTGGGGCTCGTGCATTATGGGTTTCGCACCACTAAACATAGCAGTTATATTAAAAAATTGGCTGTAATAGACGGACAGACAGACATACAACCGAGTGGTGGTATTTATAAGGGTTTCGTATTTAAAAAAGGTGTCAGCACAGATTCATTACCTTGGGCTTTCTGACCACGAAACTGCACAGTCTATAACTTTACTAACAGTAAAAAGACAAGCTTACACGACTTGGCACGAATACAGGCGAGATTACAACCAAGACAATATTCGGAAGTTCATAGAGTGCATATTGTCCCTTTCATTTTCAGAAATCTATAATCTAACAAACGCAGAAAATGCTTTCCAAGAATTCTATGAATTAATTTGCCTATTTTACAACCTATGCTTTCCGATAGTAAAAGTAAAAATTAACAATAAACCGTTAAAATACAATTGGTTAACGAAAGGACTAAAACGATGTTGTAAAACAAAGCGAATGCTTTATTTTAAGTAAAAAAAAGCATCTAACAAACAGGATATGAAAAGTAAATACAAGAAGTATAATTATATTTTACATAGAAAACTATCGTGAGTCTCAGACATATTAAAATACTTAAACGGGTTTACTCACGTCGTAGAAGTCGAATAACGCTCGACATGTTTCGAATCGGTACGCGATTCATCATCAGGAGAGACGATCAGTCGCGGCGGCGGCCAATCGAACACTGCGGGCATGCGCCCTGTCCGCGCGGCTGCTCGACGCGGGTGTCACCGGCGGAGGCGCAAAACTACCCTCATCATCACGCACAATGCCAATTGTCGGGTTGCACACAACACTCACTACGTCATTTGCTAAGGTCTCGTCCACACTAACCACCGATGTAGTATCCAAAACCGTCCTCCAACTAGGGGGCACTGAACTTTTAACCGAGATTGTGGATGGTCAGTGCCCCCTAGTTGGAGGACGGTTTTGGAAGTTGAAGTCATGTGTAGTAAAGCCATTGTTCAAAAAAGGAGACAAACAAGATCCATGCAACTACAGACCTATCACCTTAATACCTGTTATTTCGAAGGTACTTGAAAAAGCTTTTCACACTCGCTTAAGCAGCTTTTTAACGAAATACGATGTACTCTGTCCTGAACAATACGGTTTCAGAGAACAAAGGTCAACGACATATGCATGTTTTGATCTTATAAAATTCGTTACAGAAAGCATCAATAACGGTAGTCCGGTGGCGTCGGTCTTCTTGGATATGTCTAAGGCTTTTGATTTTGTTAACCACGCGAAACTGATCCTTAAGCTCGAACGTAACGGTGTTAGGGGCAAAGCTCTGGATTGGATCAAGAGTTATTTGACAAATAGGTTGCAATGTACAGAAATTAGTAGGTTTACAGAAATAAAGAGCACTATTTTGAAGAAAACTTTTCGATCCCAATTCAATATAAATGATACAGGTGTCCCACAAGGCAGCATCTTGGGACCACTGCTATTTCTCCTGTACATAAACGATTTACCAAGAGCAACACCAAAAAAGTGTATTATGTTTGCAGATGACACGACGTTAATAATAAAATGTAATAATAAATTGACTTTTGAAAATGACATTAATAATTCTTTAATTGATATAATAAATTGGATGAAAACAAATGACCTGCACATTAATATTAGCAAAACCAAGGTAATGCAATTTACCTCTTACAATGCAAATAGTTTGCCAATCGTAATAAAATATAACAATATTGATGTAGATGAAGTAGCTTCTTTTAAATTTCTTGGCATCTCACTCGACAGATATCTACACTGGAAAGACCACATTGAACATATCTGCAGTAAATTAAATAGATTTGTTTTTGCACTCCGAAGATTGAGAGACACGGTGTCAGTGGAGGCTGCACTAACAGCTTACCATGGATATGTGTCCTCAGTTCTCCGTTACGGACTTATACTGTGGGGTAATTCGGTCGATGTAGGTAGAGTTTTTAGAATTCAGAAGAAGTGTGTCAGAGTCCTTTGTAACGTGCACGATGCTAGCTGCGTACCACTTTTCAAAAAACTACACATACTTCCATTACCTTCTTTATATATAAAATAAGTATGTATCTTCGTCAACACCCACCAGCAATATTTCAAGACGCGTGGTGAAGTAATGCACAGGCCGACCAGACAAAGAATTATGGATCTATTGTATAAACCGCGGGTTAGTAAGACGATATACGGTAGAACGTGTATAACATGTGCATCGAACTATTTAATAGTCTACCTGATGACATTAAAGTGCTCCAAGGAAACCAGTTCAAGCACAAATTGGACACCTGGCTCCTGGAAAGGTGCTTCTATAGCGTTAAAAAATATTTGGAACGTAACTGACATCTCAATTTTATTATCTTATTTTATTAATTCCTGATTTCTATTTAATTTTATTCTGTTATTTTTTTTTGTCTTTATGCAATTTTGTTAATGTTAATGCTATTATTATGGATTAATGTAATTAATATATAATATATCGCGCTCAAACATTTGCACGCTTGCTTGCAGGCTGAGCACATTGGAAACAAACATTGAATTATAAGACCTTAAACACTGTGTTCTAGCAAATAAATGATTTGACTTTGACTTTGACTTCGTTTTTTCATAGACATCATGAATATAAACTTTTGCCGAATTCTTTATTTATGAATTTTATCATTAAGTATATCTAAAATTATTAAAAATAAGAGTTGTAAATCCACACCATTTGAACATATTGTGTTTATGTTTGAAACGTTTTACTGAAACAATGTCTTTAAAATATTTATCAACTATTATTCACAAAGAAAACACATCCAAATAATAATTAAAAACCCAAACAATAAAATATATTAGTCCAAAAGCCACAAAACGATATAAATATTAATTATCCGTGATTAAAGGCAATAAAAAATCAGATTAACACTGGAAAGACCTAACTCATGCGACTTTCCAGCCAAACAAAGATAAAAGATTAAATGGTTTGTATAAATACAAGAGCGCGACGAGTCCAGCCACATCGGCAAACATGCGCTCACTTGTTGTCCTTGGGCTTCTGTACGTGGCCGTAGCTCAGGCGGCAGACTGGTCCGGCTACCACACCAGAGAAGGCATTCCGGAAGCCCGAAGAATAAGAGAAGCCGAAAACGCCGAAGTGTTCAATAGGATCGTCGGCGGAGTCATCGCTCCTGTGCACCGGCACCCTTACCTTGCCGGAGTCATCATAGACCTCGTCGGCTTCTCCTCGAACTCCGCCTGCGGTGGATCGGTCATCTCGAACACCAGGATCCTCACAGCCGCGCATTGCTGGAACGATGGCAATCTCCAGGGCTGGAGATTCACCGTCGTCTTGGGCTCGCCTTACCTCTACCACGGTGGATTAAGAATCGCCACGTCCACCTTGGCCCCGCACCCTCAGTACAACCCTCGCACGCTGGCCAACGACGTCGCTATTCTGTATCTTTCCGTCACAATTCCTTTCTCTGAAGCGATCAGTCCCGTCGTACTGCCTACAGGGCCGTGGTTGAATTTCAATTTGCACAACATTTGGGCGTTCGCTTCTGGATACGGGAGATATTCAGATTTAACCAATCCTACTATAAATACCGTGGTGAGGAACGTGTTTCTTCGAGTGATAACGAATGCGGAATGTGCCGCATCGTACGGGAATTTGGTTCAAGACTCGAATGTTTGTACGTGTGGGAATAGCGGCGCGGGCATCTGCCGGGGTGATTCGGGTGGGCCTTTAATTGTGGATAACGCGGGACAAAACGTCTTGATCGGGGTAAGCTCGTTCGTTGCCTCTGACGGTTGCAAGTTGGGCCATCCGTCCGCCTTCGCTCGGGTAACGTCCTACGTCGATTGGATTCGCCTGCATATGTAAAGGCATTCAATGAACGTTTGAAATTACATGACAATATATCTCTTTGAGGAATAGTCTTATTTTTTTTTCGCGCTTAACGATACTAATATTTTTTTAGGAACCTTGTTGTTATAGGATGTTTTATTGTTATAAATTATACAAATATAATGAAGTAGAGTTATTGTGTGTACTATATTAATTTATAAATATAACCCTCAGTTGAATATTGAAAGCAATTCTGTAGGTAACACGAAGTACAGATACAGTTCGACGCCAGAGCAAGAGGACTACCTCGATACCAAGTTCGATATTTTATCTGCACCCCCTCCGACTGCTCTGAGCGGCTCAGAAGCCTAGATTGCAACAAGGTACCCGGCATCGACTATCCTTATTCGGGCAAATTTTGCGTGAGTTCGTTGCTAGACGCATGCTTTGTTCCTTCGTCGCCACAACCATTGCTTCACCTTTTAGCCCCCCGCGCACCGGGGAGCCTGTCTGCGGTAGCCAGTCAAATATGGCAGTTTTTGGCTGCCTAAAACCTCTCTCATTACATCGTCATATGTTCTACTGGCTACTTAGTGCGCGGGGAATCTCACTCTTGAGATATCACAATGGTAAAAAGGTTGGTAAAAGTTACGCATCATCGTTATCATATCAGCCGATAGACGCCCACTGCTGGACACAGGCCTCCTCCAAAGTTCTCCACAGTGATCGGTTGTGCGCCGCACTCATAATATAACTACATAACTAGGTCATCGGTCCACCTTCCCACACTGCGTCTTCTGATCCGTCGTCGCCACTCAAGAAAAGGTAGTCTATAAAAAGTAATTAATCTACCTTATTCAAAATAATCTTAACACTAAAGTCGAATTTCGGATATGTGTCAGTATCAAACGTCAAATTCAATCCTAGCATATCTTGCCGTGACTACGCTTGTCGCGTGACTCGGCATCACCTATCTTGCTTACACGGTATTGAAAGGAAAGTGACAGATACATTTGTCGCGCAACAAAGAGTCGCATGTCACAGCTATACTAGACGTGCTAGTATTACAAAGACATTAGAGATGCGCAGAATGTGTCACTAAAGTGAAAAGAGTGATACGAGTCTTTAGGTCAGCGAGATATGTATCACTCATTTATCTCAGTAGATCTTTAGACTAGTATTTCGTTAACGAGTGAGTAGATAGCTAGAGACAATCTAGATTTAAAAGACGAAACGCCGAGAAAAACGCGAGAGCGAGCGAGTAATACTGAGATGATAGATGAGATACTGAGCTACTTGAATCTTCACTTCTTCAGTGAGCGAAGGAGCTAGTGAGCTAAACCAAATGATAGCTCTTTTGAATCACTCACTCGCGAGCTACACATATCTATTATACATTAATCAAGAAATGAGCTTCGATCAATCGGTATGCTTGACACGGATCCGATCAGCGGTTTAATAAGTCAGCGGTTTGTCAGCGGCGAATCGGTCGGTTACTTGACAAATTTCCCAAGGGGCGGCCGTCCGCACGCAGCTTTAAAATTGCACGGATTCGTAATCGTCATCAGATCCGAGAATCGGTAAAATTAGTCATTCCGGTCTTGGTACTCACGATTCTTTTATTGTATGGTAAATCAGTCTTAAACATGTCTACTTGACTAATGATGTGCTGACGGAAAGGTTCAAGACTTGTGGAAAGGTTCAAGACTTGTGGATTTTTTTTTGAATTTTTCAAAATGTCCGATAGGAAATTTCCCGATTGAAATATTCTTTTATATTCTTAATGAACTTTTCCAGAATCTTCCGGAAATATTCTCAGCTTATACAAAGCTGCAAAGTTGTTATTTGGGGCGAGTGTTGAAATTGAAAGCTGAGCGCAGCGAGGCTTTCAAGACGCGACAAGCCAAATAATTTTGCAGCGTGCGGAACACAACTTTTCACCCCACTACGGCGACAAAAATGTGAGATGCAAGAATTGAAAATATAAAAATAATCATATTTTATTTGGCCCTCTACATATCAATTTTAAGACATAAGACATAACACACACAAATCCAAAACAAATAAACAAGAGAAAAGCACACATATAAAGAAAAATATACGTGCATCACAGAGAATCACAATCATCGTGTTCGAAATTCAAATGACATTTGCACGCTAGCGGATAAAATAGACTTTTCTACTCAGATTTCGCGCTATAAAAGGAGGTTTTTCCGAGCGAGTGAGGTGAAAACATTGTTTCTTAGACATACGGGCAAACCTATCTGCATCACTCCCTATCAAGCTGCTACAAGTGCGCGTATAATAGTTACATATACTTAGATAGGATCCATTAGTCAATTTCCGAGGCCCGAGTCATTTTGAATTTTCCATTAGCTACGCGCAGGTTGACACCGTTTGAGGAAACTAATACGCTATTTAATCGATGTTACCGGTAATTACAACTTCCGAGATTGTTTTGGTGGAATTTAAGGCCGTTGCTTAGTTTTATAGTGGCTCCACACTACTCGTGAAGCTGACCGAAGTTGAGCGATTACGTCAGTGTGGAGACTTGGAGAGACACTTCGCCCACTAAGCCCATAGGTACTTCGACCAACTTCGTAGAGTTTTTTTCGGCTTTTTTCTCAGAGCAGTCCCTGCTTGTTCGCAAAAAAAGTCGAAATGACATTTAATTGTTAGGCACTAATATCCTTTTTTAATTTACTCTGTTTATTTCTTTGTTTTGTTGGCTCGGTAAACGAAAGCGCGCTGTACCTACATGTTGGTAAAGTATCTTATTTCTTATCTTACAGCAATAGTTGTAACGTAATAGTTTTTTATGTTAGGCGTTTAGTAAACAACACATAATATGTATCAAATTGTTACACCGCAACGAACTGTATTCGCCTTAACTGATTCACGCGGTGCGTCGCCTTAACTCCGTGAGCGATAACATTGTATTTTTTCTGTATAGGCTACGTGCGCGTCGCTTAGCTGTGGACATTCATTCGCTAGCAGGACAGTTTAACGAGATGGACGTAGCAGTCCGTTCGCTAACATTATTAGCGTCTTCACACGGTTGCTAACAGTCTTGTCTCAATAGTTTTGGAATTAAATTAGTCCTACTTGAACAGGAACGTAGTGTCAACGTTTTAATTCATTCTTCTAAAATGAATAAACTAGTGTCGCGCCCCAATACGGGTAAGTTTTGAACAATGTTTAATATTAAGTGTAGCCGTTAAATAACGTTTTTATTCGTAAGAAAAGTGTACATAGTTTCCTAGCTACCTGTTAATACCTTTGTTCTAGTCATGCAATTTTGCAAATCATTGCATCAGCCGTCTTTGTTCTGTAGTTTTATCCGCCTACCTGTCTTTCTAAATAATTACGATTGTACCTCCGTTCTGCCGGGAGCACTTCACCAACTAATTTCACGGTTCTCCTCTCGCTTTTCGCTGTCCCGGGGTGCTCCAGATAGAACGGCAGACGGAGGAATGTGGACAAAATTGTAATGCCTGTCGTCCTTACAGGGTGCTACGTTTTTATTTAAAAACGCGCCGCTTCCATTGCTCGGCGCAAGTTGGAGGCTTCCCGTTGCCCTCCGGAGCTGGTTGAGCCGCTGAACCCTGGCTGCACCTGCAAGCTGTTGCTCCGTTTCCCATCGCCGGCTGCCATGGAAGGGCTGATGGCGTTTTGAGGGGAGTACCGCGCCTACAGGAACGTACCCGACGGGCTATCCACGACCTCCATTTTTAAAAATAAATTTAAACTTGTGTGTAACGGTTTTTTTTATTTTCAAACTCCACCGGCTGAGCTAACCGTCGCACTGGCGCCCAACGTGGGGCCAAAGTATTCAAATTATAACGCGAAACCATATTCTTATAATAATAATAATTATGATAATGACTATTCTAACAAAAATAGACATCCAGCAAATCCGAATCAAGCAAAGGTGCATGCTATTCAAGGTCAAGGTGCAAAGAATTATTATTGTCCTAGGTGTCGTGTAGATACACATAATTTGAGACAGTGCACTGCCAACAAAGACTTAATCCGTTGTTTCGTTTGTGGGCTTCCCAATTTTAAGACTCCAGACTGCCCGAATTGCAGTAAGAACAAGCCTGGTTCGTCAAAAAACTAGATCAGCAGAATTGTATCGTTCCTCATTCAGTTCATTTCGACAAGGAGGACTGGAATAATTGGCTTGAATCAATTAATATTTATTTCAGAAGTTACAGACTAGATACAATTCTGCAATCTAAGCCAATTGGTGATTGTAGGCCGTATGCCACAGTCAAGGTTAACAGTTTGTACGTAATGGGCCTCCTGGATTCGGGGTCAGCTGTAACGATTGTCGGCAATAACGCGCACCGTGTATTCATGCAGGACGGTTTAGCGGTACATAGGGACCACTGTATATCTCTTACGGCGGCCGGAGGTCAGAGCCTCAAGAGCATTGGTTACATTAATTTACCAATTAAATTCGAAGATCAATTTCACATTGTTAAAGCTCATGTAGTGCCGGTGGTGAATTGTGACCTTATTTTGGGGATTGACTTTTGGCGTCAATTTAAAGTTTTACCTAAACATTTGAGTAGCATCACTCTCTCTAGTGATATTTTTCGTATAGATAGCTTAGGGCCTGACACGTCTTCTCACGTTCATGGCTATGATAATCTCAATCCCTCGGAAAAATCGTTGGCGGATGATGTTATCGCGCAGTTTGAGCAGATATCTGCTGAGCGGAAGGGTTTGGGTAAAACTACGCTTACAACTCATCGGATCGATACTGGTGATGCTCAGGCCATTAGGCAACGTTATTACCGGTTATCGCCTGAAAAACAGCGTATTTTGATAGAGCAAGTAGATGAAATGCTGGCATTAGACGTTGTTGAGCCTTGCGAGAGTGCATGGTCGTCTCCGGTTCTTATCGTAAATAAGAAAGATGGCTCTCCAAGGTTCTGTCTTGACAGCCGTAAGTTAAATTCAATTACGAAGAAGGATGCCTATAATTTGCCTTACATTTCTGAAATATTAGATAACCTTCGTGATGCACGTTATTTGTCAAGTATTGATCTTTCAAAGGCGTTTTGGCAAATACCGATAGCAGAGGAAGACAGAGATAAGACGGCGTTTTACGTGCCGGGCCGTGGTACGCTAAGGTTTAAACGCACAGCTTTTGGATTGACTAATGCTCCAGCAACCCAGCAGCGTCTCGTCGACCTTTTGTTTCGCGAATTCGATCTTAAGGTATTTGCTTACCTCGATGACATAATTGTAGTTTCACAGGATTTTAATTCTCACGTGGCCTTACTTCTTAATGTGTTAGAGAAACTCAAACAGGCAAACCTCACAATCAATTTAAAGAAGTGCAATTTCTCCAGGGATCAATTGAAGTATCTCGGTTATGTTATCGACAGTGGCGGTCTGCGCACTGATCCTGCCAAAGTAGAAGCTATCCTTAATTATCCAACTCCTACATGTCGCAAGGACATCAAGCGTTTCCTTGGGACGGCCACTTGGTATCGCAGATTTGTTCCTAACTTTAGCACCATAGCTGGGCCTCTAAATAAGTTGACATCTGGTAAGAAGGGCGGCCCCCCATTCAAGTGGACACCAGAAGCTGATGCTGCATTTTGTAAGCTCAAGGAGTGTCTGGTTTCTGCTCCAGTTCTATCCTGCCCTGATTACGGTAGGAGTTTTGAGGTACATTGTGACGCTAGTAATTATGGGGTTGGCGCAAACCATTGACGATAAGGAGCACCCTATAGCTTATATGAGTAAGTCCTTATCAGCGGCAGAGAGGAATTATAGTATCACTGAGCGGGAGACGTTGCCAGTGGTGACAGCTCTTGAGCATTGGAGGTGCTATTTAGATAACGGACAGCCCTTCACAGTATATACGGATCATAGTGCCCTTAAGTGGTTTCTGTCATTAAACAATCCCACTGGTAGGCTAGCGCGCTGGGGAGTTCGGTTGTCCGCGTTTAACTTTGAGTTGAAACATCGTCGTGGAGTAGATAATGTCATTCCCGACGCCTTGTCTAGAGCAGTTCCTATTAGCGCCATTAGTTCTTCAAATTCGCATCTCAATACGACGGATTCCTGGTATAGGTCATTGTACAGCTCGTGTTTATCAAAACCAGAGAATTTTCCTAACTACTTAGTAAAGAATAATTCCTTATATAGACTGAGTAAAAATAAGCACGAGTTAACAGAAGAATTTTCCTGGAAGGAAGTCTTGCCGACAGAGCTACGACAAGATGTTATTAGGGAAAATCATTCTGAACCCACGGCTGGACACTTAGGCGTTTTCAAAACTTATAGGCGGCTAGCGTTACGTTATTATTGGCCGGGCATGCACAAGGATGTAGTTAGTTTTGTTAGTTCTTGTCCGACATGTCTTGCTTACAAACCGCAAAACCATCAAACTTTAGGTGTAATGGGTCGGCCAAAACAGTGTTCGCTTCCATTTCAGATGGTTTCTATTGACCTCATGGGCCCTCTCCCAATGAGCCGTAAGCAAAATAATTACATATTTGTCATAACTTGCTGTTTCACCAAGTATTGTCTTATTTTTCCAATTAGAAATGCGACTTCATCCATCGTCTCAAGGATCATCGAAGATTACTTATTTCTGGAGCACGGTGTTCCCCAAACGATCTTTCTAGACAACGGTAGTCAATTTATAAGCAACATTACACAGGCCTTATTTCAGAAGTACCAAGTACCTAACGTTTATTTTATTCCCAGATATACGCCGCAAGTTAATACTGTCGAAAGATATAATCGCACCATAATAACTTGTTTGTCAGCATTCGTCGACGAAGACCATCGCACTTGGGATCTTTTTATCCCAAAGGTACGATTTGCGATTAATAATTCGGTTAATGAAGCTACCGGTTTTACCCCATCCTTCCTGGTCTACGGTAGGGAACTGGTTACTTGTGGTTCGCACTATCTCGATAACGAGCTGGGTGACGAGGTATTATTTCTGCCACGTGAAGTTTACGCAGAAAATCTGGGTAGCTTATCGGACATTTTTAATAAGGTGCAAGTTAAGCTTTGGAACGCCCATTCAAAGAACGCGTCTCACTATAATCTGCGACGTAAACCAGTCGAGTTTAATGTAGGGGATATGGTCATGAAACGAACGTACGTGCTAAGTGATAAGGACAAATTCTTTAGTAAAAAATTGGCACCTAAATTTGTAAGGTGTAGGATTGTAGCTAAAAAGTCACCTTTAGTTTATGTGTTGGCAGATATGTCAGGGAAAAATTTGGGAACATGGCATATAAAGGACCTTAAATTAATCGGGTTGAACAAATAAGTTAGTATAGTTTAACTTAGTTTCATTTTGTTACGTTACACCGTCACTAGGTTACAACTTAGAGAAGCAGTAATTATATTGGTCAGCAATTCAGCGTTAATTGTTGCCCTGAGTAGTGAAAGGTCGCGTTAGTATTTTTAAAAAGTACTTTAGCAGATTTAAATGTTTGTTTGAAAGGGAGGTATGTGAGTTAGCAGAAGAGATGTTTGTCATTGGAGTATAATTGCAGGTCGTTTAGCTATAAGGATTTTATTTTATTAGAAATAAAATCCTCGGTGTTGTGCGGGGTAATGTAACGTAATAGTTTTTTATGTTAGGCGTTTAGTAAACAACACATAATATGTATCAAATTGTTACACCGCAACGAACTGTATTCGCCTTAACTGATTCACGCGGTGCGTAACTCCGTGAGCGATAACATTGTATTTTTTCTGTATAGGCTGCGTGCGCGTCGCTTAGCTGTGGACATTCATTCGCTAGCAGGACAGTTTAACGAGATGGACGTAGCAGTCCGTTCGCTAACATTATTAGCGTCTTCACACGGTTGCTAACAGTCTTGTCTCAATAGTTTTGGAATTAAATTAGTCCTACTTGAACAGGAACGTAGTGTCAACGTTTTAATTCATTCTTCTAAAATGAATAAACTAGTGTCGCGCCCCAATACGGGTAAGTTTTGAACAATGTTTAATATTAAGTGTAGCCGTTAAATAACGTTTTTATTCGTAAGAAAAGTGTACATAGTTTCCTAGCTACCTGTTAATACCTTTGTTCTAGTCATGCAATTTTGCAAATCATTGCATCAGCCGTCTTTGTTCTGTAGTTCTATCCGCCTACCTGTCTTTCTAAATAATTACGATTGTACCTCCGTTCTGCCGGGAGCACTTCACCAACTAATTTCACGGTTCTCCTCTCGCTTTTCGCTGTCCCGGGGTGCTCCAGATAGAACGGCAGACGGAGGAATGTGGACAAAATTGTAATGCCTGTCGTCCTTACAGGGTGCTACGTTTTTATTTAAAAACGCGCCGCTTCCATTGCTCGGCGCAAGTTGGAGGCTTCCCGTTGCCCTCCGGAGCTGGTTGAGCCGCTGAACCCTGGCTGCACCTGCAAGCTGTTGCTCCGTTTCCCATCGCCGGCTGCCATGGAAGGGCTGATGGCGTTTTGAGGGGAGTACCGCGCCTACAGGAACGTACCCGACGGGCTATCCACGACCTCCATTTTTAAAAATAAATTTAAACTTGTGTGTAACGGTTTTTTTTATTTTCAAACTCCACCGGCTGAGCTAACCGTCGCATAGTTAGCACACGCTACGCTCATGATTCAATTTTATTGTAGATTCCTTTACCCGGTAATGATTCAAACCTACCACCAGTTCACCACTCGAAGCAAAATACTACTTTTATCTCTTGTTGCTATGGTGTGATGTGATGGTATATAGGTGTTCTCTACTCCAAAGCGTCGTTAGTACTGTAGCGTACTGGGCACAGACCACTTAACCTATAGACCCCGCTTATAAGGGCGCCCGGGTGAGCCAAGCTTAAGCTCAACAAACAAGAAGCGCTCACCACGCCCCCAAACGCTCTCTTAGTTCGCGGTCGACTGTTGACGAAGTAACATGCAATATTCCACTGCTTACTTGGCTTATAAAGTGTTCAAAATATGCCTTATTGTATGGAAACTGCAGCAAAACATCTAGTCTTCAAAACTATGGGATTTCATTTCACAAATAAGCTATATTTTACTATTTTACAAAGAATGTAATAAGTTATAAATGTAGGTTGGTAACCTAGCGACGCGTTGATGTCTTGTGTCAACTGTCAACTGTCTCTTACTTTCGCTTGCTAATTTTGTAATTCCGTCTTTGTCTACCTTTGCAGTGTTTTTAGTAGTGATGTGACTGATTAATTATACTTACGTAGGTACGTAACCGATACCCGTTAAACAATATTGAACTTTTTATAGAAGATAAACATTTTTTATTATTGAATAATCGAAACTATTAATAAGAATATCCCAGCAATCTATAGCAATTCGAGTGCATTTGTAAAGCATATATTGTAATTTTTTGTGAACCTTCTCCATTTGTGAGCATTTTGTACGGCATTGAAGTTATTTATAGCTGTATTGTTATTTAAGTAAGTATATTATCTGGGCATCATGGTAAGAAAATGAGTTAGGTCTACCAAAGCCTTTGAAATGTCCTGGCTATCAGTAACAAAGTTATCTATTGTTGAAGCTGTTTTTGTTGTAGTCCGTGGTTGGCTTCATTTTATGCTTCGCGAAATATTTGTACTTAACAATTCCTTAGTATCGACACCTTTTGGTCTGAAAAATCAATATTAAAGTCGCCACATAATATTATTACTACGTTCGTGTTTTTAATGGTGCTTAAATCTAAAATTATTTTTTGTGATAGTATGGAGCAATGATTTTACACTTGACTGAGGACATCTGTAAAGAACAATTACATGGAGTTTTAATTGACCTATATTTACGCTTAAACCACACATTTCTCATTCCTTTTGGATATTATCAACATACATCTGCATCGAGAGTGTGCAATGTTGAATCAGATTTCAATCGTTTAATAAAGAAAAGTGTACCACCACCCTTAGTTATATGGCGGGAAGTTTCAGCTGCGATACAGTATTCATTTAGATTTATAGATTGAAACTCAAGCGGTTCAAGCCACATCTCCGTTAGCAATAATGTCTGGTTTCATTATTTATTGCTTTTTCTAATAATATGAGTAGATTTACATTTAATATTTTTAATTGAAACGCATTTTAAACCATTCTCGTATTATTATTGATTCCAATTAAAAACATATCTACTTACATTCTGCAGTTTCTTTTTCGAGTGTGTCCCATCACTATCAGAAATGGCGCGCATCTTATACCGCATGCGTCATTGCTCGCTGACCTTGAACTAGCCAATCACAGTGCACTTGTTGCCCTCCTCACCCCGCCAATTTGGCAACATGAGATACTAGAGAAAGTTTTATGAAGCGGGGTCTATAGGGTTAAGTTGTCTGTGGTACTGGGCTTTTGGGCAGTATTTTTTATAAACCAAGTTTAATACAAAAATATGCAACTATGAGGATTTGTTTGCATTTCGTAAATACTAAAATTTTATTATTTTAAGTATTGCGTCATATTTTGCTAGGGAACCCTACAAAACTGGCATTGGGAATGAATTAAGCATTGTCTAGTTACTCGATAACGACACCAAACTTGATTCAAAGATCCAAACTAATACGCCAGATTTTTTTTCCAGAGCGACGGGAGCCCTGTACTTTAACCCCCCCGTTTTCGGCTCAGGTGGACATGTATAATACCCATACCAAATGGCATTGCTGTACTCAAAATTGTATACCTCTCCATACAAGCATGCCCAATAGAAAACGGACTAGTCGCGAGACGCGATCGTATTTTTTTATTAGGCCTTTAACTATGTACATGTTTTTTGAAAATGACTTATGTAATAAAAAGCCCCGCCACCCGTCCGCTTCCGCCAATAAAATAAAATGTCAACGGGCGGGTCGTGGTTTACAATAAACCCAATAACGTTTTTGACGCGGTAGGCGCAGTTTGTAGTGCACCTGCCTACTGAGCCGGCGGCCCTGGGTTCGAATCCCGGCAAGGGCAAATATTTGTGTGATGAACTCGAATATTTGTTACTGCGTCATAGATGTTATCTATTATGTATTTATACAGGGTGGAACAAATCGAGGGACTTTTAAGCAAACAGGGAATTTTTCAGACTGAGTACTTCATTTTTCACTAATGGACTATGTAAATATTTCTATCCATTTTTGAGATACAGTTTGTTAAACAGTAGTGTAATAATCTACACATATCAACCCTCTTTTGAGCATCGCTAAGTTAAAGACAGGTGTCAATTTAAAACGTAAATATAACCTTTAAATTAGTAGGGTCACCGATATTAAAATATTTTGTTATGATGACTTTTTTTACTTTAAAATCCAGCCTTAAAATTATAATAGGTCGATTGTAGATGTAGATCACTCAGATGACACTATCCTGTCAGCCCAGTCTTTAGAAATGTTCTATCCTGTATATTATGTACCTATACATATCGTTGTCTAGTACCCAATGGGTACTACCCACCCATAGTACTATTAAGCAATGCTTGTACTCGTCGGGGCGTCGGGGCTAAGTCGATTTGTGTGTAAGCTTGTCCCTTAATTTGTAGTTATTTAATAAATTAAACATATTAATGAATGACATTACCTGTATCACCCTGTATCTATAAGAAAGATAACGGGTGGATAGAATAGCAAATAATATTCATAAATATTGTTCAAGACACATGAGAACGATAAATAAAAGGAAATTTCACCCGCGAGTGTGTTTTACAACCCGAGGAACGAATGAGCGGATTCAAACCATATTTCAGACATTTCACCAATGGAACAACGACTAACCTTACCATGGTTATTATGATCAGATACGACCTTTTTCTTCCAATGGCATGATTTCTTGGCGTGCTCAAAGAACCTGAAACATGTTTATGATACCTTTTCTGGTTTAATTTGGGAATTGAGTATCTATTTTAGGTAGTGACCCTGGAGCCACTTTGTAGCAAAATATAAAAATAATCAAAAGAAATGTGAGAATAGAGACCAAACTGCATAAAGTAAGTATCGATACCTACGTCTTAAGAGGTGACGCAATTTATGTTGCCTGGTAGATATTTGGAGTATATATTTTCATGTTAGAAACTGCAACGTTAAAAGACAATTGTGCGCATACCTACACTAATTTTTGCTTTAAACCGCAATTGGCACCATGCTATGTTACGTGTGTCCCTTATATTATAATATTTATAATTAAGTACAGTATTAGAATTTACCACAGAATTTATAAAATTTTAGTAGGTACCTATATATAACACTCGCGCTGGGCCTCATGGCGTAGAGGGGCGTCCCCTGATTGGTGGATGGGGGAATGGTCGGTAGTACAGCCTAGCTACGCTATCCGGCTAAGTCCGATGGACTCGCTGACCAACGTAGGATGTGGTCCTCCAGCATCTTGGGGGTTGTGCGGCGGGTTAACATCCCTCCCACAGAAAACTTAAACACGTTATGAAACCGACACAAGAAAATGAACGATCCGATCCTAAAACCAACGACAAATGGCATGGCATAAAGGACCTCCGAATAGCCTCGTGGAATGTACGTTCTCTTTATAGGCCTGGCTCTTTGTACCAAGTAAATAGTGAGCTAACAAGATATAGGGTAGGTGTAGCAGCCCTTCAAGAGGTCAGGTGGCCAGGCCAGGGAGAATGCGTTGTTGATAATGCTTCAGTTTTATTCTACAGTGGTGGTGACGCTGGGCAACATGTTTATGGAACTGGTTTCATGGTAAAAAAGAACTTGGTTGGAAACGTGATTCGGTTTGATGCAGTATCCGACAGAATCTGCGTCATACGCATCCGAAGCAGATTCTCAAACATCTCAGTTGTAAATGCATATGCTCCCACAGAGTTAGCTGATGATGATACCAAAGATGCATTCTACGAACAGCTAGAATCCGTTTACGACCAACTACCAAGCTTCGATGTCAAAATACTCGTAGGCGATCTCAATGCCAAAGTAGGGCGTGAGGAAGCATTTGTGCCAACAATTGGTAAGCACAGTAAACACGAATTATCCAATGATAACGGAATAAGGCTTATAAGCTTTGCAGCCTCTAAGTCAATGGTCATCTCTAGTACAATGTTTCCTCACAAAGATATATATAAGGGCACATGGAAGTCTCCCGATGGTCGCACCATAAACCAAATTGACCATGTTATCGTTGACGCTAGACATAGGAGCACAATACAAGATGTGAGAACACTTAGGGGCGCTGACTGTGACAGCGACCACTATCTACTGGGAATAAAACTGAAGGCTAGGATAAATGTAGACAAAAAACAGTGTATTCAAAATAGAAACGTAATAAATATAGAGAATTTCAAAGATCCCAACGTAAAAGAAAAGTTCCAATTAGAGTTAAGCAATAGATTTAAAGGACTGACACTAGATGAAAATATAGAAAATGACTGGAAAGTAATCAAAAACACCGTAAAAGAGGTTGGACTTCAAGTACTTGGACATAAAGCAAAGAGCAAGCGTAAAAAGTGGTGGAATGATGAGTGTAAGAGTGTGATAGAAGAAAGGCGGAATTACAAAATACTGGCCGAACAGGATAGTAAATGGAGCGCCCGACATAGACAGTTACAAAGAGAGGCAAAACGAATCATCAAGAGAGAGAAAAGAAAACATATGGAAAATTTTGTGGAGGGCATTGAAAGACTCATGAAAGCCCAAGAATCCAGAAAATTCTTTCAAGAGGTGAGGACGTTCAAGAAAGGTTACCAACCGTACTCTCAAATGCTAACAGATGATCTTGGAAACCTTGTAACGTCGTCTGAGGAAATTAAAACGATGTGGCGTGACTACTTTGATCGCTTGCTCAATTGCCCCCCTGTTGAGGAACAAATCACGGTAGAGGTACGCGACAATGACCTGTATGTAGAACCTCCCTCATTTGATGAGGTCCGATCCTGTATCATGAGGCTGAAAAATAACAAAGCTGCAGGTATTGATGCGTTGCCTTCCGAGGTTTGGAAGTATGGTGGTGGAGCGGCTCAGTCCAAACTGTACGAGCTAATATTAAAAACCTGGGAGCTCGAACGACAACCTCAAGAATGGAATACAGGTATCATCTGCCCGGTGCATAAGAAAGGCTGCAAAAAGAGGTGTTTCAATTACCGGGGAATTGCTCTGCTGCCGACAGCGTACAAGGTCTTGTCATATGTACTGCTCAAAAGGCTGGAACCGTACACAGAAAAAATCCTAAGCGATTACCAGTGTGGCTTTCGCAAGAATCGCAGTACCATTGACCAGATCTTCCTACTAAAACAGCTGATGGAAAAAAGATGGGAGTACGCGCAGAGCATTCACTCGCTATTTGTGGACTTCACAAAAGCATATGATAGCATCGACCGAGGCGCCCTGTATTCCATTCTAAGAAGCTTTAATATCCCCAAAAAACTGGTCGATATGATCCAAGTTGCGACCAGCGAAAGCCGGATGCGGGTTAGAGTGGGCAATGAGCTGACAACAGAATTCACAGTGAGTACCGGACTGAAACAAGGCGATGCTCTGTCCCCTATGCTCTTCAATTTAGTTCTGGAATATGTTGTCCGGAAATTACTGACACTGGATTCCGGAATAGAGCTGAATGGAAGATATAGGGTGATAGGGTACGCAGACGACTTAGCCGTACTTGGGGAAAACCGTGAAGAAGTGGCAGTATCGATACGAATTTTGGAGGAAGAAGCAGCAAAGGTAGGTCTTAGAATTAACCATGGGAAGTCGGAATACCTCCACATGAAGCGATACCGGAACAGTCGTGCTAAACGAGACGACCTACTTGTAGGGGGAAGCTCTTACAAGGGTGTGGACAAATTTAAATACCTCGGGTGCACTGTCACGGATACGCATACAAGAGAGGACGAAGTCAACATCCGCATCCAGAACACCTTGCGATGCAGCGCTGCTCTCCACAAGGTCTTGGCGTCCAAGCTTCTCAGCATATCTACGAAGCTTCGGATATACAAGACCGTTATCCGTCCCATTCTAATGTATGGATGCGAAGCTTGGACGCTAACGCTTAAGGAGGAGCATAGCCTTTTAGTAGCGGAGCGCAAGGTGTTTAGAAAAATTCTGGGACCGGTCAAAACGGACGATGGTAATTGGAGGATCCTCAAAAATGCCGAAATACAAGAACTGGTAGCCGAACCGAACATCATTGGTGAGACCAAGGCCCATCGTCTTCGCTGGCTCGGCCACCTTGAGCGAATGGGAGAGGATCGGCAGGTGAAGAGAGCATACCTTGGGCGACCGACGGGGCGTCGTCCGGTCGGTCGGCCAAAGTACCGCTGGATAGATATGGTAGAGAAGGATCTGCGTGAGCTCGGAGCCACAAACTGGCGAGAGATTGCGCAGGATCGGGTAAAGTGGCGAGCTCTTGTGTCGGAGGCCAAGACTCATTTTGGGTCGCTGAGCCAGCGCAGTTAGTTAGTTAGTTAGTTTTATATATAACACAAGTGCCAACATAAATTAAATAAGTTTGTGAAAAAGAACAATTAAAAGGAATTCAATTGATTATTCTGGTCTAAACATTCTCTTTTATTGATTTCAAAACTTCATATTTATGCGGAATACTTGTGATGCCACTTTTTTGGGCTCACAAAATTCTAAATCGCATGGAGTAACTGAATATAAGTTTTAAATTTGAATATATTTATAAGAACACTACACATTTATGATTTTTCTAGAAAATTATGATAGTTCCTAAGGATATTAGAGTCGTTTATAAAATATACTGTATATGTACTTGTTAAGGGATTTAATTAAACAAAACTTAATTGATTATTTTGTGTAACGAAAACTACCGATATCTTTCTTGTTAAGGTAAGTAACTTTCGTCACACAAAGGACACGATCATATTTTTGTTTTTATTAAACCATACTTGTTTTTTGAAAATGACTCATTATAACGGAATGAATTAACAGTCTAATAATTATTAGTTTAATATGTATGTATTCATTCGCAATATAATTAAGTTTGTCTACTTATATTTTTTTTATCGATGCAGGAATGTTTAATCTCTAATATATTTCAAATTCAGATATTAATCTCTGATTTCGTAAATGTTACAATACACCCTCACCTTAGAGCACGACTACTTAGCAAAAATGTTGTACCTATTTGAATCAATGAAATAGAAATAGCTCTCCTAAATATTTTACTCCCAAGGTTACTGATATTATTACTTAAGTAGCTACATTTCTCTAAAGGGAATAAAGTAGCAAAAACATAAAACATCACAAGAATTGCGTTTCAATAGTCCTTTCAGAAAGAGGTTCAGGTTTTAATAATAATTTAAGTAGAATAAGCTAGGTATTCCAAAGAATTGCTCTTCAAATTGCAAGTTATTCAAGTAGCCACAATTCTCTAAAGAGATAATGTAGCTAAAATAGAAAACATTCACTAGAATTCGGCAGCTTAGTCAATCTGGGTCATTTGTTTTTTTGTTGTACATACCACTTTTATAGATTTTGGATATTTTAGGTATTTTCTACTCAAAATCAAGAGCTTTTTCGATCTAATTTGGAGAAAAGGAGAGACCTAATATTTTTATGTTCCATTCCGTTACAATTTCCATACAAACTACTATAGCGGCAACGGAATGGAAAACATAAATAAATAAATAAATAAATATTAAGGGACAATCTTACACAAATCGACCTAGTCCCAAACTAAGCAAAGCTTGTACTATGGGTACTAGACGACGATATACATAATATATAAAATACATATATAGATAACATCCATGACCCAAGAACAAATATTTTGCACAAATATTTGCCCCGGCCGGGATTCGAACCCAGGACCGCCGACTCAGTAGGCAGGTGTCTACCAACCGAGCCAAACGCGTCGTCAAAGTAAAATATATACCTTCGACGATGATTTTTAATCGGTGATCAGGTACCTACCAACTTTTCTAACTCAGTAATTGATGGCGGTCACGTTGAAGTCGTGATTACACGAAAACAAACTTTTATTTTTCTATGATCATTTTTATTTTGATAGCAACTTTGTCTTAAATTCCTTGTCACCCTACTAATCTATATCTGTAAGCTTACAACCTCTTTGATAATGTAATGGTAATGACAATTTATGAAGTAATAACGTGTCATTACATAAACAAAGTCGTAGAAAATTTCGTCAAATTTCCCGCCAAAGCGATGGCACTTGACGTAGGTATCGTACTTCAATAATGTATGATTATGAAGGATGACCATGTATCTAATGGTTACTATTAGTTTTAATTACATTTTAACTTTTAATTAATTAAACAGTGAGGTAATTGCGTGAGACCTCGCCTATTAAGTTTGATTTTAGCTGGATATTCATATTTTTCTACTCCTGATCAGTGATCACCGATTAAGAATCATCGTGTATAAGTATTAACATTTTGGGACACTTATTTTCTCCTAATAAGATCGAAAGAGCTCGTAATTCTGAGTAAAAAATACCTGAAATATCCAGGGACGTATTTACCCTAGGGCGATCCGGGCTATAGCCCGGGGCGCCAAACCGACAGGGGCGGCGTAGGCGCCCCTGGCCGATTGCATTTTGTTTTGGTACAATTAGCGACTTTCAACCAACTATACTTCTCGCCTTTTTTTTGTCAATCCACAATTTAAAATGAACATGAAAAATAACAAGAACTAGTTAGTCTGGGTCGAAAACATGCTTGTAAGTTTGTCAATATCTTCGGGGCGCGTCTGTAAGTAAGAACATGCTTCAAATATAGGGCGCGGGCGCCGAGCGGCAAGAGGGGCGGGGGGTAATAGGCCATACATATATCAGCGTTGCCAGATCGGATCTTTTTACACTATATCGGTCAATTTTGTTACTACGTACGGGGGCGCCGAAAAATTTCGCTCTCGCTGCGCTCGCGTTTTCATCTGATCGTGTTACTCAACTACGCACCCCCGGGCCATAAATTTCGGGCTCGCTGCGCTCGCGTTAATATCTATTTCTGTTACAATATATACTATTACTACGTAGTCTACGTACGTTTTTTCTGATTGTGTTACGAAATACGTACGGCACGGGGCCGAAAAATTTGGCGCTCGCTACGCTCGCGTTTTTATCTCATTTTGTTACTAACTACACCCGCGCCGAAAAATTTCGCCCTCGCTGCGCTCGCGTTTTCATCTGATTGTCGTGTTTACTACGCAGTACGCACCCCATTACCGAAAAATTTGGCGCTGGCTGCGCTCGCACTTTCATCTCATACTCTATGCTCAATAATGTTTTTTTTCCTATGACCCAACCCTTACACTTGCTATATCTAAGTGCTTGATAGACACAACTACCATTATATAAAAAAAGTCAAATATTTCTTTGAATTCTGGGGCGGCGAAACTTATAAGCCCGGGGCGCCAAATTTCAAAATACGTCTCTGGAAATATCCAAAATAAAAAAGGGGCGTACAACAAAAAAGAATGGCCCATCCATGTCTCAAAGGGTTGTGAAGTGCCCGTCAGGCTTGTTTATGTCTTCGGGGGCGTTAATAGTACGTAGATTATTTTGTAAGGAGGCTTCCGAGCCGTGAGGTGGCGTGATTACGGACAACGGGGCCCCGTAGGCTGAGAGGTGAGCGTAAGTTTGCAACATCACCAAATGTCAAATATCATTTTAATTCAATAAAAAAACCGGCCAAGTGCGAGTTCGACTCGCGCACCGAGGGTTCCGTACAAACTTTCACTTATCCCATCTTAATTGGCCTGGTTGAGTTAAGTTTGCACCTCAGATGTATGGCGCCGCATACAAACGAGGTGCACAATTAACGCAACCGAGTTCTCCAAATATGATGTTTGAAAAGGACTATATTTTTTTATGATTTTATTACAATACAAGTGTATAGTTTTCAGATTTTTATAAGTATTTGTAGTATGTGACGATATTACCTACCTGCCAAATTTTGTTTTTTTCACAGCTTCGAGGGACCGTAGACCTGAGTATATGGTGTTAATTTCCACTCGATACCTCCACGCGTTCTTGAGATAAAGGGTCTTGACAGACAGACAGATGGACGGACAACAAAGTGATTGAGGTACGGTACGGAACCCTAAAAAGTACGGTTTTTCCCGCGTGAGATAAACAAAATAGTAGTTAATTTCGTAAACCTTGAAGGTAGTGTAGTACAGTAAGTACTTACTCCAAATATTAATATTATAATTTATGTCGCCGAGTAGATTTCAGGGTTAGTGTAATTGAAACCCTTGTGTTTTTCTTATTTACCCTGTATTAAATACTCTAATTTGACACCTTACATTTTTTGATACCTTATGAGTATTGTGAACTTACACTCGTCTCTCAGTCTACAATGGGAGCCAGGCTTAACGATACCGTTAAGAATTGTCGTCAAGATTTACTGCTTGCGGGGATATTTGACGGAGATTGCGCAAAGACAAAACATTTTTACTTCATAATTCCTCTAGAACAAGTAGAACAACGGAATTTGTCGAGAAAGGATTTTCTATTTTCAGCGAGTTAGCTCTTGGTTTTATAACTTTAATTCTTTATTGGAGAGTGTTTAATGTGAATTGTTTTATGTTTGACATGACATTTAAGAAGCCACCTTAGAATAGGACAAGTATACGCCTAGAACGAGAGTCTTTATACTTGCGAAATATGAAGCCGCTTTTGGTTTTATGTGTGCGTGTCTACGAACCAATCGTAGAAAGGTTTTGCTTGTCACATAGACGTTGTGAGAGATGCGTACTCGGACGCAACTTAGCCCATGGCTAATCAAAACTGGCTCCACTTTCAAGCGCTACTAGGTTTCTAAGCGTATCTATTCTAGGGAAGCTCTTCTACTAAGAACTTTTTATACGCATAATTAATGAACTATTAATACGGATAACTGAAATAGCAGGCACAATAGATTTTAGTTAAGCCGGGTCTAAGGGCCTTATCACATTTGCGATTTGCGAGCGAATTTTGCATAAAGGCGATCGCACACCGAGTTCGCCGCGACGCTTACCTATTTGTATAGAAAACTCGCTCGCAAATCGCAAGTGTGTTAAGGCCCTAAAACGGTTGTGTAGCGTCACAACGTTGTCAGGAATCGACAATCAGTATGACGCCTTTTTTTTTTCTTGGTTAAAATTGTTTGATCTACAATCAAAAATCATTATTTTCCCACAGATCCCCAGAAACACCACCCACGAATAGATTTCCCGACGCGCTACCTCAGCTCCGGTGAGACGCTGCGTGCCAACTGCACCACAGCCCCCGCGCTCCCCGCACCGCATATCACCTGGTTCATCAATGGGAAAAAGGTACCACTTGCTCAATAACTGTGTAGATCATAGTAACACCACCCACGAATAGATTTCCCGAAGCTCTACCTTAGCACCGGCGAGACGCTGCGCGCGAATTGCATGACAGACCCCGCGCTCCCCGCGCCGCACCTTACCTGGTTCGTCAATCGGAAGAAGGTACCACATGACTCTAAAGTCATAGATTCCTGAAACGGCATTCAATAATGGACTGCAATTTTTCACCTCTGATTTCCTCATCTATTTTACCGCAGCTGTTTACATGTTTAGGTTAAATTCCTTAAAAATATGTCACTCGCGTCCTTACTTTGCATCATGATCCAAATTGGAACTTGCCTGCATCCCCAGATGGACGAGCTGCTCGCCCACTCGCACAAATTCCGTGTGCCGATGAGCGAGCGCAGCGGGCGTCGCCTTCGGCTCGAGCACGAATCAAGCACGCCGTCGCCTCTGCTCACGCTGACGCATGCTTCACACGTCGCGACAAGAGCACCGGGGTGCCTCAGGGACCACACTAAAGTAAGTTGACCAATCCAGCAACTCACACATCCCTGTAGGGGAGTGCGGGGAAACCATTCCAGGGCGGTGTCCTCTTTGGAAGCAGCTTCTCCTTCCGTAGCTGCTTTTAACTCAAACCTGTTAGTTATCGACGTTATCGTACCAGAACATTGTAACGGTCTCAATAGTGCATTTGCCTTAGGGTCCACGCTAAAGTACTTTGTTGGAGAGTGGCAAATGTACCTATAGTTCATAGTCAAGCTGTTCAAGCACGTCGCATTATAAGACGATCGTTAACTAGGATATGTACCTGTTTGTAAGTTTCTCCAGTCTCTCTCTGGGTCCGGTAAACATTATTTGGAACATAAGCATTATAGATTAGTCCGTCTTGCCTTTAAATCACGTACTATTTAATCTTACGGGTCAAGCGTAATTTAAGGCAGACGCAGCAATGTAGATTTTTGACTTTCTATTGTTATTATTTGAAAGCGTGGGGTTGCGATTATAGCTGTCTTGGCACTATTTTAATCAACCAAAGTATGGTAACGGAGATTATTCTATCCACTCGCTAGCTTTCGATAACTTCAAAAAAACGTAACGAGTTGTTATCAGAAATGAGGATATCCGCAGAAGAACCAAGGTAACCGACATAGCTCACAGGTTTGGTCGATTGAAGTGGCAATGGGTAGGCTATATAGCCCGGAGAATGCACGGCCGTTGGGGCAGCAATGTCCTGGAGTAGCGACCACGTAAAAGAAAGCACAGCGTCCCCCCGGCCCCCTACTAGATGGACGGGTAATCTCATGAGGGTAGCGGGGAATCAATTAATGCGGTTTGCACGGGATCGCACTTTGTGCCGAGTCATAGAGGAGGCCTATGTTTAGCAGTGGACGTCTGTTGCTGATAAATAGACGCGAGTTGTTCAAGAGGATTTTCCTTTGCCACTGAGTTTTTAACTTGAAATTTTTCAACATTTCAGCTATTAGACCCCCACGAGCACGAGCCGAACGTGGTCCACGCGAGTTCCCGCCACCGGAGCCGTTCTCGATCCAGACCAGACCGGGACTTATACGTGACGGTGTCTGAACTGCGCCTGATAGCCACCGGCCGGCTCGAGATCACCTGCGTCAGCACCATTCCAGAATTCCGCAGTATCCACGACAGGTTCGCCGATGTCCGGAACGACACCGTCATTGGTGAGTGCCAACCAGTAGTACTAGCCTGTCATTCCAGAAGTTACACCCCAGGAACCGTACGTAGTTCACACAAGCTCCCGCCACAGGAGCCGTCCCCGGTCCCGGCCAGACACGTGACGTGACGGAGTTCGGAACTAGACAAAAAAGAGTAGAAGTTAAAAAGTGGCAATACTGTAGTGTCATCCCCGTTTTCTTATATTGATTGCAAAGGGAAGATACTACAGTATTGCCACATTTTTAATTTCTACTCTTTTTTATCAGACTTTACGTCTAGTGGGCCAGCGGCCGGCTTGAGATCACCTGTGTCATCATCATTCCAGAATTTCCTCTAATAATAAACTAATTAATTCCCTTCTGGCACATGTGTAACTATCTTTACACATTAGGCCCATGTGACATGTATGTACGCCTTTATTTTTAATTCATGTTTAAAAAATAGATAGTTTGCACAAATATAACTTTGACAGAGAAATCTTGTGTTTTTCTCAGTCAACCTGTGACAACGAGTTACTGAAAAGTTACCGAAACGTCAGGGAGGCTCGAATAATTAAATACGCGATATAGTCCGTTTAAATCGTTTTATTTAAGTGTGTGACAGTATTAGCGGAAACCGAAGGAAATATTAAACATGCTGATGTTCTCTTTTTAAATTTCATTACAGTTGAGTAGAGAGTTATCTGTTGTCTTATGAAATATTATAGTTCAGTACCAGTACCATAGACAATAGAATTTTGGTATAAACAGGTTTAAAAAGTGCGTTGTTGTGATTGTGTCTGTGAAAATATAATAATAATAATAATAATAAATTTTTATTGAATGAATGAATGAATGAATGAATGAATGAATGAATGAATGAATGAATGAATAATATTTATTTCAGATTGAAAAATTCAATCCATATTTTTGTTAGTAGGTGCACAGGTTACATTGGTTAGTAAACAATTTTATCCAGAAGTATAAACTACAAAGCCAACCTATAGTAATATTTTCCGGGTGAAACCACTAGAGTAACAAGTATGTGTTTTCACCCAGAAATTCAGGATAGGGTTGTCCCATCTCTCGGCAATGGCCTCCAGGAGGCCGTTGGCGCTGTTCCACACTCTGTGCATCAGGGAAGCGACTCGTTTACGAATTATGGTATAAAAACAATCCGTCCGAGCCTCCGCAAACATCCCTGACGCACTGCAATGTTTCCTCAACCCCATCAGCACCCTGAAGGCATTGTTATATTGGACTCTGAGAGCCCGGTATGACTTCTGCTTATATCTGGTCCACAAGGCGCAAGTGTACAACGACTGACAGTAAGACTTAAACAATGTAATTTTTACGGCCGTAGTACACCTTGCGAACCTGCGTGCCAGCATATTGCAGCGCACAGCCAGGGCTCTCCACTCCCTCTCCATATCCAAATCATCTGTGAGATCGTCCGTGACCCAGTGACCCAGGTATTTAAACTTTTTAACTCTTAAAAGCGGCTTGCCATTGAGTGTGACTTGTGGAACTCTAGGGTAAATTTTATTCCCAGCCTTAAACACCAAGAGCTCACTTTTTGCTTGATTATACCTGAGTCCATGTGACACGGCATATCTCTCACAAATGTTTATCAGCTTCTGTAGGGCATTGACTGATGGGCACAGCAGCACCATATCGTCGGCGTAACTTATGTTGTTGACAAACTTACCGCCAATCGAACACCCTACTCCGGCACTGCTGAGCTCACCGATCAATCCGTTCATGTACAGGTTGAATAGCAAAGGGGAGGACAACCCCCCCTGCCTCACCCCGCACTCCAGCCTGTACATGTCCGATAGTTGACCTGACCATCTCACAAAATTTGTCTGGTTGCCGTACCAGTACTCAAAAATAGATACGAGGTGTGGAGGTAGGGTTGTCTCATGCCTAATCTTATCCCACAGTACATCATACGACACCAGATCAAACGCCCTCGAAAGGTCCAGAAAGCAAGCGTACACGGGTGTATCCGCTTGAGCATAGTACTGGACAGTATGCTTCAGGCATAGTACAGCCGACTCTGTTGACAATCCCGGCCTGAAACCAAATTGACCGTCGTGTAACTCGGTGTGTCGCTCCAGATGTTTGTTAAGCACACTGTCCAATACTTTAGCTATTATTGTAGCTAGTGAGATTGGCCTGTAGAGACCACTGTCCGAGACATTCCCAGTCCTATTTTTGACTATTGGAACGACTATAGTTTTCATTAGATCCTGTGGCAAATAGGAATGTCCGATACATGAGGTAAACAATATAGCCAGCAGTCGCGGTAAATGTACACCCGCGTACTTAAGGTGTTCGATACTAAGGCTATCGTGTCCAGGGGACTTGCCCTTAGCCATGTGCCTAATTATGCTATCTATTTCCTTAGCAGTGACTAGGATGGGAACATTTGAGACCTGATGCCCCCCACCCTCCTCAGCATTGTTATGTGAAGAGGGACCTAAAGGAGAGGAGACTTTAAAACTATTTACAAATTGGTTGGCTATTGCCCCGGGCTCGGTCAACCCGTCGACGCTCACCGGGGCGCTCGGCCTTGGATTTAATTTATTAGTTTCTTTCCAAAATTTGCGAAACCTTTTAGCCGAATGAAGCTGTGCCAAAATATCAATTTTTATTTGCTGTTGATTGTTTTGACACCACTTCAGTTTGGCTTTAAAGGTTTGTCTGGTTTTACACATACTAATGTATGAATCTCCATACCTAGGTTTTCCAACTAAAATCCAATTTTGGAAACTAGCTCGAGCCTCCCTGTGAGCGGCACTTACGTGCTTATTCCACCCAGTGATGTAAGTACCTTTACGACGTTTGCGCATATTGTTACTAGAAATAGCTGCTTCTCGAAGTGAATTAACAATATTTAGATATAGTTTATTTATTACTATTGTGTGGTCTGCATTATTACACATACTATTACAACACTTATTTAGTTCTTGGGGAAAGTCTATCATTTTAAGTTTATTGTTACATATTTCGTTATAATTATTTATTTGCAATTGATCTCTTTCCCCCCATTTAACAAGATCAAGTATTTCCGAACATATAGTTAATTTAGGCTTAATAGTATTTAAATTACATAATATTTCTAAAGGAAAATGATCGGACCAGAAGACGTCGTAGTGTACCTTACAACCTTCTAAACATTGCCTAGCTGCTTCTGTGACCAAACAATGGTCCAGCCAACGGGTACAGCCGTGTGCTTCGCTGATAAAAGTGTAGGTATCTGCGGGCATTAAATCTATGTCGGCACACGACCATTCCTGTTCCGCACAAAAACCTAACATTTCCTTACAGAACAATTGACCCGGATGAGCATTGAAATCTCCGAGCACAAAAATTGTTTCTACGTCATTGTTTTCAATTACAGCGTTTATTTCGCTAAAACACTCCGCTAACTCTAATAGATTGTCAACAGAGTCCGTCGGCATGTAAACTGAAAAAACTATAAACGATCGATCACTTAAGTCCACTTTAATGGCAACAAGGCGTACGCTATCACACGGAACCACGGTCACACACTGAAAAACGCTCTTGTTCCACATCAATGCTACTCCACCGAATGATCTCCCTCGCAGAATGCCTTCCGATGTGTCAACAGCTGATTTCCCGGCGTATGCGAAGTTATCATCCAAGGTGCCAATAAAATCTAGGTCATGAGGTAAAAGCCACGTTTCTTGAAGTGCTACGATGTCAGCAAACTTACAAATATTTTTTACACAAGTAGACGATCTCTTGATACTCTTACAATTAAAACTTACAAAGCTATAACTAGTAGGTATTGCAGGCAAAAAACCCATATCACACAAAAAAAAAAACAAAAAAAAAATATATATATATATATATATATACGGATTTTTATGGGAAATGTAATGTTCTCGAGAACATTCTCTCCCCATACAAACCGGGGAACGTCTAGAACCGCACATCACAGACGCATCTGGTGAAAACCTACCGTTCCATATTCATAGCCTATTTAGATTCAAGGGCCGTTTTTGTCGATCTACAAATAATATTATGATTTGTATCAAGGCTCCTGACCGAGTAAGGCAATACGGGAAAACAGTTAGCAGTAAAGTTATTTTCCTTATTGCTTGGGAGTTTATATGGGTTGTAAATTGGATTAGTACTTGTGTTGTGGCTTTCTTTTATTTCTTTAGTTATCTTTATGGCCCTTATTGCACATGGGCGCACACCTCGAGGCACCATGGCACCAATTTGAGTACTAGAACGCTTTTGTTGCTACAAAGAATTACTATTAGATTAGTTACGTGACAAAATCGATGTTTTAACTTCTCCTGCTCGAATAGTACGTTAATAAATAAGCGGTAGTTTTAGCCCCTATGGTTTAAATGGAATGAAATTATGATATTTAAACATAATTGTCCTCGATCACTTCGTTCGCTCGTCCAAATAATCACTTCGTGTAATGGCTTATTTAAGCTCCTTGCCAAGCTACAATTTTAAAGTGGTTAGTCGGAAATTTATCCTGTTCACTGAGAATTCTATCCGATTATTTTATAATGACATTGCAAATTATGATTTTAGTTTTATATATAGTAAACAATTTGACATAAACCATAAATTTAATAAATTATTTAATATTATAACCTATTATATGGACATTCACTTTCCAAGGAAAACGATTAAATGCAATAAAAAAAATAATGTGCCATGGATGAGTGATGAATTGGCGGAATTAATACGTAAGCACAGTGATCTCCATGAAATAAGGCGTCAGTATCCTAACAACCCCATACTGACGGAATGTATAGACCACTACTCTAAGCTCATTAAATCCACAACAATGCGAGCTCGTAAAACGCATATTGAAAATAGGCTTGCGGACAGTAGCAACAAACCTAAGGAAATGTGGCGTATAGTTAACGATGAAGTAGGTACGAAAACAAAATCGTCAAATAATATTAGCCTTCGCGATTATGTAAATGATACTGAAATTGAGCCTAGCAAAGTCCCTAACACCTTTAACTCCCACTTTCTTGGAGTGGCGTCAAAATACGCAATACAAAGCGATATGTCCAAGTCAACGGAATACCTTCATAGGCATTTGGACATTTCTGATGTGCCCCCTTTCACTCTGCCAGTCGTCACTCGTGGGTTGTTAGATAGTGTTTTGCACCCAATGCTGAAAAAACGCGGAACAGTCGATGCTTATGACATTTCGATGAATGTTGTTCTTTGCTTATGGCCAGTTGTTGCCGACGTACTTGTCGTCCTGATAAATCTTATGTTTGAGAGTGGTACATACCCTGATGTACTGAAAAGTACCAGGGTGTGTCCCGTTTTCAAGGGAAAGGGCGATAGGTGTGACGTCAATAATTATAGACCGATCACAATAGTTCCCGCGATATCAAAACTAGTCGAATCTGTCTTATCATCTCATTTAATGAGTCATCTGGAATTGAATAACCTGTTAACAGATAACCAATACGCATATAGACAGAATATGTCAACTACTACCGCGGCGTACAGGATATTTGATTGCATATTGACTGGGTTGGATGATAGGAATAAGATGGCCGGGATATTGTGCGATTTGTCAAAGGCATTTGACGTCATTAGCCATACTCTACTGCTGAACAAGCTGAAATTTTACGGGGTGGAGACTAACGCCTGAACTGTTCAGTTCGTTTTTGTCAGACCGCAAACAAGTCGTGAAAGTACCGGCAGACGGCAAAATGATACAGTCTGATACGGGATTTGTCAGTGTCGGTATTCCCCAGGGATCTGCATTGGGAAATACTCTGTTTCTTTTATTCATTAATGACCTACCATCAAGCATTACTGCTGGTTGGTCGGTATTATTTGCGGATGACACGACCGTGTTGGTTTCTACGAAGACATACGAGCAGCTCAGTGTAAAAGTTGCTGAGGCTTGTGAGCAGTTGCAGATCTGGTTCTCAGCAAATGGGCTTTTGCTTAATGTTAGCAAATCAAATACGATGCTCTTTTCTGGTCGAAAGGTTCAAGTGCCTCCGTGCATGGCCACCTGTCCAATGCCATTATGCGATGAGAGTAAGTTCCTTGGTTTCACGCTTGACTCAAACCTGAACTGGAAGTGCCATGTCGACAATCTTTGTGGTAGTTTGAGTAGTGCTGTCTTTGCGCTTCGAAAATTAGCACCACTAATCTCGGGAGACGCGTTAAAACAAGTATACTTTGCTCATTTCCACTCCCTCATGTCATATGGAACACTTATTTGGGGTAACTCCACTGACGCAAAAAGGGTTCTAATAATGCAAAAACGAGCTATTCGCACTCTTGTTGGAGCTACAGGCACCCCTGTAAAAAACTTTTTATATCGCAACGCATAATGACGCACTACTCACAATATCTTTTCGATTTACTTCTATTTGTAAGAACTAATATCTCTCAGTTCGCGCGCGTCCATGTTGAAGGTAAACGCTTCCGCACTACCGGGCGACTCAGAACCGTGCCTCGTCGCATGGCGCTTTCAGGCAAAAACCCACGGGTCATTGGCCCAACTTACTATGAGCATTTACCTGAAAACCTACGAAATGAGCCATCTTACGAAATATTTCGGCGTCGACTGAGAGACATTTTGTTGGAAAACCCTCTGTACTCCGTGAGTGAGTACATGGAACTAAACTTCTAATTATTATTTGTATATTTGTTACTGACATTTGATTTAGTACCTATTTTATTTTATTTTGTATTGCGACGATGATTTTATTTTGTATTATTAGATGTCATCTGATTATTATTTTCTGTGTATATAGATAGTTTGCTTTGTTTTAGTTTAATGAGTTGTGATGACGATCCTTATTGGGAGATTATATTGATTATTATTATTATGGTTAACATTTCGTGTGCTTGACATTGTTATAGTTAGTTTTTGTTAAAGTCTCAGCACAAATATTAATAGAAATGCAAGAATTCTGTGTAATAAACGTAATTTATTATATAAAACGTAACTGGTAATTCTAAGATTGACAGGATCTCAAACTAAACTTGACATCTGCCTAAACATATGTTTTAAACAATAATAACAAGGAGTCTTAATGCAAAATAACTATCTAACACTCCCCCTAATTTTGCATTAACTCAAAGCATTAAACAGCCTAACTTAAACAAAACATCGCAGTTACCTGCTCATCATTATAGCTCTTTACTCCGAAGCTAAACAGACGTTTTTCAAAACAAAATTAAAATATAATTTGCCTAATAAGATGAGGCAAGGAAATGGACAAGAAATCGGCTAACAAATCAAATCTTTTTTCTTTTTAATTTTGAATACCCATTTCCAGGTGACAGGTTTCTTTTTAGTATTATTGTCTGTTATAATCCAGGTCTGGTTCTCTTCATAAGTGTTAGGCTCATCTTGTACGGTTACTTTCCATTTCGCAGACTCAATGTATTCAGTTAAGTTAATCTCATAATTTTCATTCCATCTACTTCTTAAAATACGATCTGATATCAGTTCTGTGGGTTCAAACGTCACACCGGGTTGGTAAGTTTTACCGTCATTACAGCTCCTCAAGCTTTCATCACTACTTTCTTCTGCCTGGGCTGAGGTGGACGCTTGAGTGTCCGTCATCGTTGATACAGAGACTTGGTCAATTCTCTCCTGTATAGCTTCAACCACAACGAGGTTTTGACTTACAACATTCGGGTTAGTATCATTGGCCACTGGGGCTTGTTCACAGTCGTACCATGTATCTCCGATATCAACAAAAACCTGGTTGACAGTATTCAGGCTAATCTCGTCAAACACTACATCTCGTGATATCTCAATCTTATTTGTTTTCGGGTCATACATTCTGTAATTCTGATTTTCGTATCCTTGTATCGACGGCTCACTCATAGGTCCACATACGTCACTATAGACCAGCCCTCCTGGACACTGTTCTGCCCGACGAGAAGCATGGAAAGGCAGCCGACTTTGCTTGCCATGCATGCATTCCTCACACAAAAACTTTTCATCGCCACTGTCTTTACATTGAATAAGCCCATTTTTTATTAAACGTTTAACCTCTGTAACGTTCAAGTGCCCAAGTCTCTCGTGCCACAGTCGAAATGTATTTTGAGATAATTGCACATTGTGACAACTTGCACTCACGACAGTATTAAAGTTCATTACATACAGATTGTTCGCGTTTTGCCTTGCACTTAACACCACATCATTGTCTTTGTAAATTAACGCGCTAGTATTTCTTTTTACTATGACATAGTTTAAACGCATAATGACACCTTCAGAGAACAAGTTCCTGCACAATTCCGGCACGTAGAGCACTTCTCTTATCATATTTTCTTCCCACTGTCCATTCAGTCTTTTTTTAATCTTTTTTTAAGAAGTAGATGGAATGAGCGATACTTTGATGGTAGAGTACTTATGATTTTAGTCATAATAGCTGTGTCACTGATGTTTTCTCCGCTTTCTTTTAACTGCTGCGCCAAACTCTCGACTTTTGAAATATGCTGCGCCATACTGTCGGACGACTTCATTTTATACTGGTAAAATCGCTCGTGGACTAACATCTTATTGAATTCCGATTTTTGCTCATATATAGAGTCCAGCTTTTCCATGATTTTAGCAGCACTGTCGCAATTCTCAATGAGAGCAATTTGTCGGTAGTCCATCGCCGACGTGATGATGAACATAGCCGTCCCATCGTTCCGGAGCCATGTTGCCGTCGCAGACTCATTTTCTGGTGTCAACTTGGGTTTTGGTATAGACAAATCAATACCCTTTGCCTTCAGCGCACATTTTATTTGGAATTTCCACTGACGGAAATTATTTCCGTCAAAACGTTCGACGTTCATTTTCAAACCGTCCATACTATTAAACTTGACAATCAAAATTTTCAACTCACTTTTTCACTTTTATACCGAGTTTTGCTCTTTACATCGCTATTAATATGCTGGGCCCATAACCTGTTAAAGTCTCAGCACAAATATTAATAGAAATGCAAGAATTCTGTGTAATAAACGTAATTTATTATATAAAACGTAACTGGTAATTCTAAGATTGACAGGATCTCAAACTAAACTTGACATCTGCCTAAACATATGTTTTAAACAATAATAACAAGGAGTCTTAATGCAAAATAACTATCTAACAGTTTTATTATTATATTTTTATTTTGACGATCATGATGTGAATACTTATATTTTTGAATATTTAATGCAAATGTATACAGTTATTTTCACATGAAATAAATGAATCTGAATCTATCAGAACCACCTTACCCTTTAGCTGCCCTGTTCCAATTATGAAAATCACAAGGAAGGAGACTACACAAAGAAAATTAAATTGTCCATAACGTTATGGATAACGACCCAAACTAACAATGCGCTGACGTCGACTTGTTCTAAGATGGTTTAAGTATTATAGACATCTAATTTTGGACACTTTATTGGGCGTTTTTCCATTTATCAACGTCAAATGTTACACTGCATTTTGTATACAGTACAATAGGCAATTTAGTCAGAGATAATTTATTTCGCAGTCCCTTTTGTGCCATTGATTGGTTTTTACCGAACAAATTTACCTAGAATAAAAACGCGTTTTAATTTTTAATTCATATTTTTTCACAGAGAATTAGTTTATTAGAGAAAAAACAACACAAAATAAAATGTATATAAGTATATATGTATATGTATTTTATCTTGGAATCGCATTATTTGTGGTAACTTTTATACTAACGTTGGTAATAAACGAATAAAACACTATTTAGTCGTATGGGATATGGAATAAGGACGTAAAGACATAAACGTTGTATAGTACAAATTTTCTAAACTAAGCAAATCCACTTAAGAACTCAATACCATTGAGTGGTTAACCACAAATTAAGATAACGAGCTCGTAGTAAAAGCAGATTGTAACCACCTTGGAAGGTTAATATAGATTATCGACTCTATTTCCTTGGACATTAGGCTACAAAATACACTAACAGAATAATGGTGATCATAACTTTTTTGGAATTTTAGTACCGCCGAGTCTCAACAAGAACGTACTCGTGAGCATTTTTCAAAATATGTTCCGTGACGTATTGGAATTCCACCCAGTAAAAATTTTTTTTTTTTTGGTAAAAACGCTTTTAATAAATTCTCCTTCTTCTATATTCTTTGAAAATAATACGTGTTTCAATGTAAATTACTTAATTTGGCAAATAATCTACTTTGAACCTAACTACTACCACTCTGACGTTCCATTACGTTACAACCTTTAGGTACGTTTTAAGTAAAGATCAATGTATTGTTTGAAAATCAGTCTTTATTAAATGAAATTTAACACAATAATACTCTTTTAAAAAATAATAACATTTGCAATTCTAATTATCACAATAAAGATATAAATCAAAATCTTTCCATTACGTTACTATTTGGTCTTCATCATAGCTTAACTAACATCTTAAATTGAGATTATACTAAGAAACTATCATTCAGTTATATTTTTATCAACATTGTTACGTGTTGTTCTAACGAATGAGATCTAAATTGTACAATTATCCTTAATAGTTAATATTAAATCTTAAAAATTCAATCACAGCCACAGTAGGACAAAGTGACGGGAATGGACCATTTGTCACGATAAGGAACGACATGAAAGGTTTACATGGCGTCGAAAATAGCTTACAACTTCTACTAAATTTACGGTCCATTTTTTTTAAATATAGTATACCTAGTTAGTGGTACTAATTAGTACTGTCCACCACTGAACATGCCAACACAGTCTGACCAGCATATCAAATATATTTGGGTGAAATGCAGAAAATATGTACCATTTCATAACCAGTTCGTTTTCTCAGCTTTGATTACGCATGTTACGCCTATACAAAATGTACAAAAAAGTTACAAAACTGAGAATAAATAAAAAACTAAGTCTTCGCTTTACATATTTTCTGTCTCTGTACATATTTTCTGCGATTTTCCTATGTAATCCTAAACTTAAAAAAAAATATATTTTTATGGTTGGGTAAACATGAAAATAGTAATAATATGTCAAAAATATAAGTCACAAATATATATTTTTTTTTCAATAATGGAAATGAACCCGAAGTCTAATATAATCAGAGGAAGGTCATCTCATCTGGCATCTCGGTCTCACAAGGCAAGATAAAAGCCAGCTATGGAGGCATCATAAAAAGACCATTTAAAAAGTAATTGAATATTAGAATTAATTAAATGTACATAACATGTATTAATAATGTTATTATTTCTTTAACTTTTTTTTTTTTTTTTTATTGTAATTGTTTCATCTGTATATGTATAGGTTTTTATCTTTAGTTAGTTTTGATCGTAACTCAGGATGGCTATAAAATAAAGTCATTTAGGGATTAAAAATAATAATAAGTATGATTATATTGATTATGAATAAGCGTTGTCTTTTCATGTTCGTGTCTATACTTCATACCTCGTTTTGATCTTACGATATAATGAGATGTGGCCTCCTCTAATACAAAAAGTTCAAACAAAGTGTACGTAAAAAACTATATTAACTTTAGTAATTATTTTGGCCCCTTATTGGAGCCTGTTTTGATTTGAAATTTCGTTTGTATTTCGTGGAATTTTGCATTCGATGAAAGTTTTTAGTTGAGTAAACATTACTTCATTACGGACTAATTAATTAATTAATTGTTGTATAAATGGGTCTTCTAAAATATTATCGATGTAAATAAAAAAAAACTTTGTTAATGTATATGTATAACAATAGCTAACTAAACATTTTATGAAAAGCTGGTTCTTGAAATAGTGTTACATCTAATAACTATAGGAACCATGCCGGAATTTATAAAGAAACTGTTTTTTAATTAACTTGTTTTCGAAACGGTTACTTGTCAATAAGAGGTGATGTTTCGTTTCATCGAAAACGCGTAACGACTCTGAAAACCTAGTTTTTAAGACTCTCTTTCTGCTTTTGCTTACTCCTTTTACTCTGTAGAAACTGCTTATGTGTACCCACTGTGCTATTCATTTCTTTTGTGTGCCGTCGTAACTAAACAATAAATTGTGTGGCAAGCCTAAGATACTCGTATTCATACGTGGTATTGCTGAAGCCTGTAAAATTGGCTCATTTATCTTGTAATTTTAAATTAGGTTTAGGTGTAACATAATATAGTAGTAGCTGTATTATATTTTTGTTCATAAATTAGAGATTTTTATTTCGATGAAAAGATTAATTTAATTATAGGTACAACTTTTTAGGTATGTAAGTCTTTTTAAAATTGCTTACCTACTACTACTATTTAATTTTGCCCTACTTTACTATTTATAAATAAATAAAACTACGATGCTAATGGTAATCCGTGCATTTAAAACCAGCGGCATATAAACCATGCATTTTCGTTCCATACGTCACGTTTTTTTGTTCCCCTAATACAATACGTCTCGTAGTGGATGTGACGTAAGTATGCCGGCAGTTACTTAAAGTGAATTAGTCCTTTGATTTCTTGCAATCTACTACTTCTAACGTCTATATAAGTTACTGCACAAGTCAATAAATTAAAATTCATAAGAATTAAATCACAAAGTGGCTCCTTACCTTCAGTACGTCCCGTTCGTATTGGATAAAAAATATGACACTCCGTGACGCACGTCGAACTTTTTGCATTTTTAAAGCGATACTGACTGCCATACCTAAACAACGGCTATAGTAAGGATCGAAATGTTGCCATTGATATAAAAACAGAACTATTTTGGTAGTTTTTTATTGTCAAGTAGGTAAAAATGACGTGACGTAGTGGAATTTTCCACCGAGGTGGTTTTGGAGGACATAAAACAAATTGTAATTTTACAATTTTATTACACTAGGCGTTAAAAGATAAGGTTTAAAATCAGTTTAAGACTATATAATCATTCCACACAATAGCCATGTTCAGGCCTAGAACGAGACAGATATACTTAAAATTCGCTTCAAAGTTAGCAAAGTGTACGTGGGACACTCAAAAATCGGTACCTTTTCTTCGATTTTTTTGACAAAAAAAATACTTTAAGTGGGTTTTAAAGGCAGTATTTACCTTAATTGAATAGTATATAAGTTACTTTACAATTTTTACAAACAAACATTATACTTTAGAACAATATTTTATAGAAAAAAAGGAGTCCAAAGTCATGGGACAGCGATATTTGTATCAAACATTTAATTTGAAAAATGTCCACTCTCTAGAAAAAGGACTATGAACTCTCATTATCAACCATTTTAAACCAATTTTCAACAAGGAATAAGGTTGAAAATTCAATATCCACGCAATGTAGTTCTAACCTTTTTTGTAAGTAACTGGTTGGCGGTTACGAGAATAAAAGCAGATAGGATTGTATTAGACACAATGCCATTGTGAACGCAGGTAAGTGGATGAGCTTAGTTCAGATAATTTCTACTATAGTAGGTATATTAGCCGTAGTTTAAACATACAAAAATAGAAAGAAACTATTTAAAAAACCTACAAGTAACATTGCCTCTATTGTACAAGTTACTATTTAAGCTTATTAAACCACACACGACGTTCACCTTTTCTTAGAAATAACTGGTGACCGAAGAGCTGGCAGCTTCCTCGCACAACGCATTAGCATTGCGATTCAGCGAGGAAATGCTGCCAGCGTCTGCGGGACCATGCCGCGGGGCACAGCTTTTTACCACTTTTTCATTTATTTTAGGTATATATTTCATTTATAAGTTAGTTTAAGTCTTTTTTTGTGTTGTATAAGTCCATTTATTATACTAAATTATAACTTTGCCATACATTTTTATTAACAAAAAAAGAAATTACTTCTAAATCAACTGAAAAGCCAAAAATAACCCGTTCATGTACAAATTACATTTGAATTATCTTTTGAAGTCGGTGCCAAATCACTTAATTATTATTATTACTATGAAAACCGTTTTAATGGATGGAATAATGGATTAAAACAATAGGTAGATAGAATACATTTGTCAAACTAACCTGTAAATCACAATCCAGCAAGGGTTGGTTCAAGATATCCCCAAAAGAGCAACTAAGATGTACTTTATAGCTCATTCCTCGAAGAATATCCTTCGGCCTCGAAAGGGCTGGCGGGCGAAACTTGGAAAATAATGTGACACTATCTACGTAAGAACCCTCTCGACGGTAGCTTGATAATATACCCCCACTCGCAGATATGAATCGAGTTTTATGTACTTGGAGTTTGATATAGGAATAGCCTGTGATCTCGAATCGCTAATGGATATTGGAGTTGCGTAAGTTTTTGCGCAATAAAGTTGTGTTCGTGTTATTGATGGTGTTATCTCTTAGCGTACAGAGAACAGTATGGCGTAGGATTATTATTGTTATTATTTTTTGCCATAGGGGGCAAACGATCGCCTGAATTACTCCTGCGGCGCGGAGATAATCCCATGAGCGAACCCGCTCATGGGATTATCTCCGCGTATAACCATACTCCCACAAAAAGTCCGATTACTGCTGTAGTACGGCTCTTCCCAGGTGAATTTTTCGCTTCGAGCCCTAATTTTCAAACAATGGCCATTGTATCTACTATCGCAAAGCCGCTAGCTACCGAGTTTGCCACGCGCCACTACAACATTCATATGAAAAACAAACGGTATCGTGATAGTATTAAGGTTCAAATTTAATGTCACTGATATTCTAGATATTGCGTTTTGGTAGTGTAGGACAATAGACCACCCCAACGAAATACAGCATTCATATTATTTTGATTTGAACCTTAATACTATGACGATACCGTTTGTTTTTTACCTACCAAGTTTCAATAGTATAGCTCTTATAGTTTCGGAAAAAAATGGCTGTGACATACGGACGGACAGACGGACAGACAGACAGACAGACAGACATGACGAATCTATAAGGGTTCCGTTTTTTGCCATTTGGCTACGGAACCCTAAAAAGGATCGCCTGATGAAAAGCGTTTACCGTCGCCCATAGACACCTGCAACACCAGAGGAGTCACAAGTGCGTTGCCGGCCTTTCAGGTGGGAGTACGCTCTTTTCTTGAAGGTTTGATAGTCGTATCGGTCCGGAAATACCGCAAGCGGTGTTGACAAAACGTTTTGGTTGGACTTGTATGTGGACTGAATTAAGACGGTATATAACTTTTCTTGAAACTGGAGACTTGTACTCTGTAGAATTAATATAGGTCAGTAAGGATAACTACTGGAAGAACGTAAAACGCCACATTTACTCCATACGTTTTATTTGAAGCTATATCAGCTTAAAAGTTAGGTAAATAAACGCCCTGGTAGTGGTCACCAAAACTCCGTATTTGAAGGTATTCTGCCTTCAAACACGGATGTTTACTTCTTCAATCTCGTAAATGTGATTTTTGATCGTTCGAATCTTCGATTGTTTGAAAAAAATACATGTTTCTTATGTCGACAGGAGAATATTTTTTTTACTTAATTTTGCTCTCGGCGAGTATAATTATGAGTAATATGGTATGTTAATAGACAAATACCCATTTTTTGAAACAGATTAAGAGATGGCCCTATAACTTAAGACTGCGCCGAGTGAAATGTGAAAAAATAGGCAGTTGCCGTTAAGTAGGTAGATAACGTCAACACTAGTTGTTTAATCCAATTCTAAACTATATATTTAGCACTTCGAAGAATGTGTTAATAACTTCTCCGTGAAAAATTATAAGATTATTAATATTTTACCCTAGAGAACTACCTAAGTAAAGTTGGACGAAAATTGTAAAATCGTAAGCAGACGTTAAGTGTTTTTTTTTTTTATACTTTAACAATGGAAATCTATTCTGATTTTCAGTTAAAAAAAAAGATGAATATTTATATTACAATTTGTCCGCATCAAATATTTCAATTATTGTTTGGTATTAAAGGTCCAGATTTATCAAAAAGTGCTTTTAATTCTCCATACATTTTTACTATGGCGGCCGCGCGCCGATGTAAATACGCATTCCCCACGCTCTATGGTTCAGTCGCTAACGCTCGGCGCCCTTTTAACAACAATCCCTTTGGCATGCATGTTACAAGGAAACTTTAAAATGTAATTTTTCTCACGCATCTTTTTTTCCACAGTGGACGCGATTCGTCCGTCGACGTTCTCCCAGCCGTCAGCCAACCTGACCATGCCCGAGCCAACAGCATCGGCGACCAGTCCGCTCCCAACCCTACTGCTGCTGCTCTCCGTACTTCACATCGCTTGATACCACTAAAGCGTTTAGACTATGACGCACACGTCTTTAACAGATCATGCTGAACTATTAGATTGGGGTTCGAAAAAGTAGCAGTGAGTGCCAGTTGCATAACTACTGAAAGCAAGATGAGCCGGAAGCGAAAAACTATCAAGCCCCTTGGCCCCTCACCCGCAAAACAAAGTGATATGGGGCCCTCGATCTTTTATTTTGCGGCGGAGTCCATAACCAAGCAACGCCACATGCAAAAATTTTAAGTTGCTTAGGTATTTGTCTGTGCAACTGTCAGTTTTGCAAAACTAAATTGAATACTGGGTATGAATTTTTTTACAAGAGCTTACATTCGACATTCCAGAGCTTGCTTTAGGTATAATACTAAGATTAAATATAGTATCTTCGAGTTTATTATAAAGGCGCAATTTAACATTTAATTGTGTCGCCCGGCCATTTTTAGAGATGTGCCCGTTTCAGTCGAAGTTTGTAATACTAATAATACACACTTAAGAGAGGCCTTATTCCTTTTAAAATGCTGATTGTTTTAGACACTTTTCTCTACGATCAAACATATTTCTTAACAAGTTATTGATGTTACTACCTATAACATGGCTATTGGGATTTATTGGTATATATTTGAAACCTATAATTTGAATTTTTCATTATAATTTTTGTTTCAAATACTACTTGAAATTAACAAAATTCACGCGGAAGATTAGTTTTTTCAACTTATTTTCGACTGCACCCAATGAAAGCATGAAATACAACTCGGGGAAAAGTATTATTCACTTCAAAAAGTTGGTTGAAATTATCAATACATTTGTCATAATATGAAAAAAAAAGTTTTTTAAAAGGAATAAGGCCTCTTAATACGATACTTTTCGTATCGTTTATTCTGTGGTATCGTATTAAGTTTCTAGACAACACGTAAGATATTCCATTATATGTATAATGTCAAGACAGCGCGTCATAGTCTAATTGTAGCTTTAGTGACATGATTTTAATAAACGGGCTGTGATAAAAACTTATGCATTCACTAAACCTGGGTGGCATGGTTATTGCATGAATTGTACATAGTTTAACAGGTCTTCATTTCACGTGTATGTAGACATAATGGTTCGCGAATCGAAGATTAATCTTTCTCTTTTTAACGATTTTTTACATCAAAGTAGGCTTGAATAGTTCGGGGTTGTTTTACAAAAACCGGCATTGAAATGACGTCAGTTTTAAATGCGTAAGTACTATTCAGAGCCAGTTCTTTTGAAACTACGTATAACTTTGTATTTACTTTGTAGGATCTTTTTATAACGCTTAAATCTGTCAAAGACCTTTTGGACTTATAAATCGTGTTTTAGTGGAAAATTGCGACAAGATGCAATTCAATTGTAATTCCACCGTATTTGCAAATACATAAATTCGGAAACACTATTCACTGAAATCAATTATTCCATATATAATAATATGTGTACCCCACGTAAACACTCGATTGTATTTTGTAACAAGTGAACAGGGATGGAAGAACAATAGATCGAACTTGTCCCTGAAAGGGGTTTCTTCCAGCAGTTAAGGTAATGTATAAGAAGAGAGTTTATCATAATATCATCTCCTTTTCAACACCCTGATGCATTAATTCAGACTAGAGATGGAAAATAATTACTTAACCCTTTTGAAATATGAAATTTTGTCATTAAATTTGGTGCTCGTAATCCAAATTCGATCACCCAACATCACCTTATAATACCTATAACTTACTGGATGCCAAAATTATGTTGATCTCGAAGGTCGCGCGGAGCGCTCTTGGTAAACATGTAATCATGTGTAAACATATCTATGTAAACAAAGTATAAACAATGCGTAACCAGTGTAAACAGTCTGGCTGATGTTGGCTCCGTGCCTAACTTTAAATTGTAGTGAACATCTAAAGTGCACGAAGGGTGAAATAGGGGGTGAACTATAGGCAAATTTAAGGATTTTTTAGTGTCATAACCATAACCTTCTTTTTTATTATGTTTTTAGGAAATATTTCTTTATTTAATGAGTTGTAAGACCAGACTATTTATTTAGGAGTCGTATGTATTTTAATGAAACCCTGAAGAGTGAAATACGACCAATTACTTATTGTACAGCAATGAAATGGCTATGACTTACGAGCGTGTTGTCCAAATTATAAGCATTGGTATGGTACGAACTATCAAATCAGGCAATTACCGTAATGGAAGATATAATTTATATGCTTCATGAGTTGATGGAAGCCACTGTTTCCATTGATTTTTGGCTGAGTGTTACCATATATAGCAATGTATTAATGATAGAAATAAACTGCAGATTATTCGATCGAATTCGAAGCATAGTGGTGATGGATGGCCAATTGTCTCTGTGTACCTTAGTTAGGGTATCATTCCGTACCTGACCGATTTGATTTATAGACTTTAAGTAGCGAAGGTCGCGTGTGAAATTATACCTTAAGCTACCTACAGTGAATTGTACCCAGAAGCAAAAATATTTATTTATTAGATTAAGCTCGTGCATTTAAATAATGATCTCGACTCTTTACGTAAAAGCCCGGAATATGTTGTCTTACGAAGGATAATTAACTATCTATCCTATTTTGGTTTCCTTTACTTTTTTAATTGTAGGTACTCAGACATATTCGGGTACATTCTATGTTGTATACTTAATTTACGCTGCTAGAAGCTAGAAGATATAACTTTTGTTATATGTTGACTATTTATTTATGGGTATTTATTCTATTTGACTGTACATCCATACTATCCATACTAATCCATACTAATATTATAAATGCGAAAGTGTGTCTGTCTGTCTGTCTGTTACCTCTTCACGCTTAAACCGCTGAACCGACTTAGATGAAATTTGGTATGGAGATAGTTTGAGACCCGGGAAAGGACATAGGATACTTTCATCCCGAATAAATTTAGTGTTCCCGAGGGATGAGCGGGTAACACCGCGGGGCACAGCTAGTAATATTATAAATGCGAAAGTGTGTCTGTCTGTCTGTTACCTCTTCACGCTTAAACCGCTGAACCGACCTAGATGAAATTTGGTATGGAGATAGTCTAAGACCCGGGAAAGGACATAGGATACTTTTCATCCCTAATAAATTTAGTGTTCCTGTGGGATGAGCGGAAAACACCGCGGGGCACAGCTAGTATTTTATAAATTTATGAAACACTAGCTTTTGCCCGCGACTACGTACGCGTGGAACTTGATAAAAGGGATTATTAAAAGCGCCTAAGTAAAAGTAAGAGCAATTGTGCTTTTGGTCTAATAATTTCATTTCCTACAGGGTCACCGCCCCCAACAGAAATGTTCACTCACTTTTCATTTTTTTTAGGAATAATTTCCAGGCTGAAAACTATCCTATCGAGGAAGGACCTCGGATGTTAAACTATCTCTATGCCAAATTTCATCAAAATCGATTCAGCTGTTTAAGCGTGAAGAGGTAGCAGACAGACAGACACACTTTCGCATTTATAATATTAGTCTGGATGTAATGTCTCATTTTTAGGGTTCCGTAGTCAACTAGGAACCCTTATAGTTTCGCCATGTCCGTCTATCCGTCTGTCCGTCTACGGCTTAGCTCCGTGATCATTAGTACTAGAAAGCTGAAATTTCGTATGAGTATGGGTATGTATTACGCCGACAAAACGGTAAAATAAAAACAAAAAAAAATTTTTTTTTCGGGTACCTCTCGAACACCTAAAGTGGGGGTGAATTTTTTTTTTCGTTTCAACACTAGTGTGTGGGCTGTCGTTGAATAGTTCTTTTAAAAATAATAGGGGTCTCCAAACATTATTTTTTGATAAAGTCAGCAGTTTTATAAATATTCCGAAAATAAAAAAAATAGCGTCCCCCCCTCTAACTTTTCAACCACGGGTCAAAAAATTATGGCAAAATTCACGAACATGAGGCCTTATAAGTACTTTCAATGAAAACTATATTGAACAAAATCGGTTGAGCCGTTTTTGAGTTATCGCAAAATTTCAAAATTTTCTTAAAAGGACGTAAGTTGAATTCCAGAAGGTAATTAGTAATTACAGTTACTCTGGCGTTAACGACCTTTTTATAGAGCTTGAAATCTTTCTCGTAATTAAAACTTAAAACCGCTGTTTTAAGCCCGCCTATTGTGGAGGATGGGCAACTCCGGAACCCTACACTGAGCGTGGCCCGACATGGTCTTGGCCGGTTTTTTTTTTAATGTGGGTACACCACAATTTTTATTTAAACCATGAATACAAAGATCAAAGCTTAAAGAAAAATTGAAAAAGGAGCTACCTGGTGGAAGGGACCGGGAATCAAACCCGGTACCTCTTGATTACCGGTCCAGCGCGTTAGCCACTTCCTTTTTAATTTTTCTTTAAGCTTTAATCTTTGTACAGTCAGCAAAGAAAGTGGTCTACCACTTTTGGACTCTATTACATGTAAAATAGAGTCGAAAAGTGGTAGACCACATTTTTGGTTGACTGTACCTATTCATGGTGTACATATTTTACTTCGTCTCAAAGCTCGGAACTGCCTCGTTTATATCGATGGCCGTGTTTCAGTTTTATAATAACGTACCTACAGCCCGCCACTACAAGGAAACTAATAATTTGAGGGTGAAACAAGTACATTAATAACCGTGTAATTACCAGGGATCGGACAAATGTGCGTCATTATACACGGTGTCCTGTATTTAATGGACAACTTTCTAACGTGCCCTGTAGGCACCTGAGAATGGTCCAGAAAATAGGCCTCTTTTTTAGCGTTATTAAAAATCCCATTGTTATAAAAATTACTATCTATATTATATTTTCTAATGACCGTCTAGGACAAAGAAGAATATTTCTTTTGTTTTTTTTTTATTTATTTCTTTTATATTGATACTAACTTGCGTGTATTAGAACTTTATTGTACACAGAACATATTTTTTAATATGGCTTAATTTATGAACTTAGTTTTGTCTAAAATTATTTTCTAACAGATCTTCAGATCACTTGTGGTCAAAAAATAAATAAATTGTGGAAGTTGGCATTTTTTTTTAAATAGATTCTTTTAAATTTTCGGTTGGTCCACGGTGTGTCCTTTAATTACGGGACACCGTGTATAATGACGCACATCTGTCCGATCCCTGGTAATTACCCATAAAGATACTTGTGTTGAACTACACGACGCGATAAAGTATTTGGAGTCGTTATTTTTATGTCTTACCTATTTCTTTTGGAATATGTTATCAATGTCATAAGGGATCGTAAATATGCGAGCAAAATCGAATCAAATTACTTACGACAACCAGTGACAGCCCTAGCACTTCAATGGATTTTGCTCGCATTTTACGAACCCAGCGGGTCTATGATGGTTGCGTTTATCACGTGATCAATAAGTGACAAAGCATCTGTCACTCACACTCGCATTTTGTCAAAACGTGACGGATGCTCTGTCACTTATTTACGAGGGCTGCTACTTATGTATCCGGAATCTGGGATTCCAACATTTTTAAACGCAATGTCTAACCTCCATGGTAAAATTTGTATTTTTTAGGGTTCCGTAGTCAACTAGGAACCCTTATAGTTTCGCCATGTCCGTCTGTCCGTCCGTCCGTCCGTCCGCGGCTTAGCTCCGTGATCATTAGTATTAGAAAGCTGAAATTTGGTACGAGTATGTGTATGTATAACGCCGACAGAACGGTAAAATAAAATTTAAAAAAATATTTTTTTTTCGGGTGTCTCTGGAACACCTAAAGTGGGGGTGAATTTTTTTTTTCTTTTCAACACTGTTGTGTGGGGTGTCGTTGAATAGGTCTTGTAAAAATAATAGGAGCCTTCTAACATTATTTTTTGATAAAGTCAGCAGTTTTGTAAATATTCGCTCCAAAAACAAAAAATATTGTGTCCCCCCCCTCTAACTTTTCAACCACGGGTCAAAAAAATTCGGAAAAATTCATGTTAATGAGGCCTTATAAGTACTTTCAATGAAAACTATATTGAACAAAATCGGTCAAGCCGTTTTTGAGTTATCGCCAAATTTCATATTTTTTCTTTAAAAGGTCGTAAGTTGACTTCCAGAAGGTAAGAAGTGATTACAGTTTCTAGGGCGTTTACGACCTTTTTATAGAGCTTAAAATCTTATTTAACGTAAACCTCGGGCTTAAAACAGCAGTTTATTGTGAAGGATGAGCAGCTACGGAACCCTACACTGAGCGTGGCCCGACATGCTCTTGGCCGGTTTTTTTTAATAATGGCCGCATTTTTTTTCTTATGTACGTTTTTGTTGGGTTTAAAATTTCATATCGCTGAAATGATGGAACTCGCTCGTGAAAATATTCGTGCTATGATTTATTACGATTTTCGACGTCGTTTAACGCAACAACAGTGCGTAAATCAATTAACTTCGACTTTTGGTGATGAAGCTCCATCGAAAACCACTGTGTATCACTGGTTTAGTGAATTTAATCGTGGACGGAGTAAGCTCACGGACGAAGTTAAGGAAGGTCGCCCGAAATCGGTCGTTGTGCCACAAAATATTGAAGCTGTGCGAAAACTTATAATGCAAGATCGTCATGTTACGTATCGCGAGATAGAGGCCACTCAGGGCATATGTATGACGAGCATTCATAAGATATTACATGAATATTTGTCTGTAAAAAAAATTTGTTCGCGTTGGATCCCGCACAACTTAACTCAGGATCAAAAAGAAGCTCGCGTCGAATGGTGTAAGAAAACGGTAAAAAAATTTAACCGAGGTGAATCAAAATCTGTTTATAATATCTACACAGGTGACGAATCCTGGATCTATGCATACGATCCCGAAACTAAACAACAATCAACAGTGTGGGTGTTTCAAAATGAGCCGAACCCTACAAAAGTGACTCGTGCAAAAAGCACCTTAAAGCAAATGGTGGCCTGCTTTTTTGGTATTAAAGGCCATGTGGCTACAATTCCACTGGAAAATCGTAAAACGGTTAATTCGGACTGGTACACGACCATTTGTTTGCCGGAAGTATTTGAGGAAATACGTAAAAACAACCAGCGACGCAGAATCATACTTCACCATGACAATGCCAGTTGTCATACATCACGCATGCATCACGCGAAACAACTACATTTTTGGAAGGTCAAAAAATAGAATTGACGGGTCATCCACCATACAGCCCTGATTTGGCACCCAATGATTTTTATTTATTCCCAAATGTAAAGAATAAATTACGTGGTCAACGATTTTCGACCCGTGAAGATGCCGTCGATGCGTTCAAACAGCACGTTTTGGAGATACCTCAATCGGAGTGGAAAAAGTGCTTTAACAATTGGTTTCAACGAATGCAAAAGTGCATCGATCATCGCGGAGAATACTTTGAAAAACAATAAAACCATATTTAGCCATATACGTTTGTTTATTTTTTCTATTCCGGATACATAAGTAGGTAGCAGCCCTCGTATCGCGTGATTAAAGCAACCATTACCTATAGGCCCGCTGTTTATCATTATCAACGATGTTATTGTTACTAATACCTCACTCGCATTATACCTACTCTCTTTATATGTCACTAGTTTTATTAACGTTCGTTAATTTTATATATTTCTCATATGTTTCAAATCTATATGCATGAATACTCTCATAAACCTTCGTAGAAGGGGCCGGGCCTAGGGGTGTCAAGAAATTTAACTTTATGATTTGTAGCCTAAGTTTGAAAGGCAAAAAGTGCATGAAGCTGCCCCGCCCCGCACCTCAATATCGTGGAAATAATATGTACATATTCAAAAAAACTATACAATCGCCTCGTGTAGTTCGAAACTACAACACTAAATTAAATTAAATTAGTGCGAATCAAAGCTTGTAAAGACCAAGGAATACTTACAAGCGAGTTCAACTATAAGTCGTATGTAGATACTAGTTAGGATCGGCAATTAAAATTTAATAATTTATTATTGTTAACGTTTTTAAGATATATTAATTAGTATATAATGTATAGATTTTGGAGTGCTTGTTCGACAGCTATTTCTTCACAGTTATACTTAGAACAATACCTGAGTACCGAGATACGATGTTTATTAGAGCAGTGATGTCTCGTTAACAAACGAAATAATAAATTTAATGAAACATGTCTAATTTTTTATAATGTGTGTACAGTGTATACCTACACTACACTTTTTTAATATTAAACCACTGCACTGATACAAAGATCAAAGCTCAAAGGAGAAATTGAAATCTTCCACCAGGTTACGCATTTAAATTTTTCTTTCAGCTTTGATATTTGTGGAGTGTACAAACATAAAAAAAAATAACAGCGCCCTCTCTCGCTTGCTCGTTCACTGCTGTAAAGCAGTGCGGTAAGATGTGAATATTAACGTGTTCACATAGAGGTCGCTAAGGTTTAAAGGTGTTGCTTGGGCGTAAGGGTGGCGGAAAGGTTAACGCGCTGGACCGGCAATCTAGAGGTACCGGGTTCGATTCCCGGTCTCTTCCAACAGGTTACGCATTTCAATTTTTTTTTGAGCTTTGTATTAAACTTTGGTTTCTAGAATCTGTTTGTTAACATTATTATACATTTTCCAATATACATTTAGATAATAGTAATAGATTCTAACTCCATATTGTAACCTACATTTTCACTTCCTAAGTACTTAATGTGATACGACTGCCATTTATTTCTTATACGCTCTGAGATACATTACAGTTCAGTATATTTTAAGATGTATATAATTATTCCTAGTAAGATACATACTTTAAATCACAGTGGGTGGCTGGACACTATCAATTATATTGGAAAATATATACCAATTTAGGTACCTAATTACGTAATTACATAAAATATTGCTTTAAATATAATATCAATGTATCACGTACACATGAAATTATTTTCGCACAAAAATAAGAATAATTTTCAACTGTAAATCGGGACACATAAAGGGGGGTCTTAGGGGGTTTTTGTTTTATTGTTCAATCACAAAAACCACAGAGATTTACATATTTAATACTATTAATACGACTACGTACTTTGGAGTAAAGTTTTTGCGTTCTTTTACCAACCCATTATTATATACCTATCCCAATATTTTCTACGAAAATGTAGTTTTAGGGCCTTAGTAGTTTAGATAGAGAAATTGATAGTGTTTACCACCTATTACCAGTGCATTAATAAGCAACTGACATATCATTATTGTGATTTTAGTCAACGAAATAACTACCTAATAGATAGAACCCAATTGTGAACTGTACAGGCAACGGCAGACAGTCCACCACAGTGTCCTTAGTACGAAAATCTGTCGTCTTCACAAGGTTGAATGGTAATTTTACCATCTCAAATTGCCGTCGACTGTACAGATTTTTTAATGTGAAGCCTCAATTGCAACGGATACATATCAAATGTAATGTTTAAGCTTTAGTATCTAAAACTTTGTAAATAACTCTGTCTAAAGTATCAACTCTTTTGAGGGCTCTCTATGTAACATTTCGAATCATCAAACTTAATGACTAGAGTAAGAATTAAAAGAATTTATCAGTTACACTAAATGTTGGTTTTAATTACGGGATACGATCCTAGTTCTTTACTTCTATCGATCACCCACAGCACTGCTGAACATAGGCCTCGCCTATAGGCCACCACAAAGAGCTATCCCGTAAATACCATCTCCCCGCCACCCTCACGAGGTCATCCGGCCTCCTAGTAGGGGCCGTAGTTATGTACTTACATAGTGGATTTTCACAAAGAAATTGTGCTGCTATAGTGTACAGTGTACACTGATGTAATTGTAATGCTCAGATCTGTAATAAGTACTTATTATTATTACAGGTGAATGCTCACAGTGAGACAGCACCTTTAGAATAAGTAAGCAGACAAAAATGAAACGTTTACTAACTTGGTAACGCAAGAATAATTTATTGATGAATATTGAATTCTTTTATAATTATGTACATCAATTTAAAAATAGAAAAAATTAGAAATATTACTAGGATCTCTAACACAGATAATTCTCTAAATATAAAAAGTTATGTCACATACATTTTCCTAATAAAAATCAATTGAATTGACTTGAGTGTGTGCTGACTATATTCGTATGTGGTAAGGAATGGTTAATATAATAATATTTAGATTTTTTTGAAGGCAAGAACGAATAGGCTGTTATTGAACCAGCGAGCTAAATATTCAGCCCTTAAACTATATATAGAGACCGTTGGTCAATATACCTACAATCTACATAAAGTAACAGTACAAGAGGGAATGAAAATAGTAGTGGTATAGTTGCCGGCAAACTTTTAGAACAAAAATGGCGGGCCTACATTTGCGCGTAAATCGGCTACTGCGCAGTCAAAGTTATGCTCTAAAAGTTTGCCGGCAGCTGTACCTACTGTCTAATTTACCCATATATTAACTTGTGTGAGATTAAATTAATATTTAGTCTCTGAATAAATACGCCTAGAAACCTAGTTAGCGCTTGAAAGTGAAGCCAGTTTTGGTAAGCCACGGGCTAAGTTTCGTCCGTTGGCGCATCTGTCACAACGTTAATGTCACAAGCAAAACGTCTCAGTAGATACGCACACAAAAGCAAAAGCAGCTTTATCTTTCACAAATCTGTTGTACGAAAACTCTCGCGCTAAGCGTATTTATTCTAAGTATTTAGTTTTAGCTGACAGTTGAACACGCTTCCCACGTGTTTACGTCATACGTGAGTCATTTTCAAAAAACATGTACATAGTTAAAGGCTTATGAGTCATTTTCAAAATACATGTACATAGTTAAGGGCTTTAATTAAGACAAAACTTAATTGATTCCTTTGTGTTACGATAGTTACCCATATATTTTGTATGGGTAACTTTCGTTACACAAAAGAAGCGATCGTAATTTTGTTTTTATTAAGCCTTTAACTATGTACATGTTTTTTGAAATGACTCTTATAACAAAATTACGATCGCGTCTTTTGTGTTACGACAAACTCAAACAACATTATTTTTATGTCAAGCTCGCTTTAAACGCAGGTTTGGAGGACATTGAGAGATTTGCGAGTGCTTATTCATCTGTTCAGTCGGAAGCGTCGTTAATGTGAATATCGACCAGTAGCGTGGCGTCCATGGAACCCGATTCTTAGTCCATTATAGAAAAATTGCTTATTGTTTTTGTAAACAGAAAGTTAAATCGGTTCCGACTTGCGTAAAGATATTGTTTAAGTATTTGTTTCACTGCACATTTGTGCCACTGATATACACACCGGTTAATTTTTTTATATACTATTTATTCACTTATTATGTTGTAATTAGTTCTCTATGTCCGACTGAACAGATAAATTGATTACTGCAATTACTTATATTAGATGACCTTCACATCTCTTGTTTTTCGAGTAAGTACTTTAAGGACGGTAATTTTCAACCAATCGCAGGGAAATTTTTAATTAAATACATATCGTCGGCGATAGTCCAATACCGCGTAAATATAACAGCTGTCAACAAAGTTCTCATTTCAATAAAATACTTATAGTCCATTGAATAAAAAGTTCTAGAGTGCGTGAGTTAGTAACGTAAGATGTTTCTTCGGAAACATGTCAAGAGTCCCTAGGTAATAAACATACTAAAACCCCGGGACACTAGGAGGAGCCCCGGAGTGGGGGGAGGGGGGGAAAGGGTCCATTTTTTCATTTTTCGCTTAAATCTCAAAAACGGTACATGTTAGAGAAAAACTTTCAAGGAAAAGTTGAAAGGCCATAAAATTATCTACAAGTTGTACCTAAATATTTTTTTCCTATATCCTACCGTTTCTGAGTTACACGCAGTAAAAAATTATTTTGGCTCAAACAATTTCCCCATACTACATACCCATGTTTATCACATCAATCGATCAAAAAATATTTCTTTCTTCCAAAAAACTCAAATGTGCAACTTGTGACCGGTACTGATAGATTGCTCTTAATTAGGTCTATAATTGGTAAAGTAAACACATTCCTCCATGGAAGCCTTTAGGAGGAATCGATTGTCAAAATATTATATTAGGGTAGTTTGAGTTACTGAACTTGATCTTTTTATTTGTTCTTCCAAAAAAACTCAAAAGTGCAACTTGTGACCGGTACAGATAGATTGCTCATAATTAGGTCTATCATTGATAAAAATACCAGATTCCACCACGGATGCGTTTACGGGGAATTGAATTTTATTAGGGTAGTTACGATACTTGAACTTTTTATTTTTTTTTCTTCCAAAAAGCTCAAAAGTGCAACTTGTGACCGGTACTGATAGATTGCTCTTAATTAGGTCAATCGTTGGTAAAAAAAACACATTCCTCCATGGAAGCCTTTAGGAGGAATTGATTGTCAAAATATTATATTAGGGTAGTTACGCAACTTGACCTTTTTATTTATTTTCTTCCAAAAAGCTCAAAAGTGCAACTTGTGACCGGTACTGATAGATTGCTCTTAATTAGGTCTATAATTGGTAAAAAAAATACATTCCTCCATGGAAGCCTTTAGGAGGAATCAATTGTCAAAATATTATAAGGGTAGTTTTCGAATTTTTCACCTGTCATGGGATGTAGCTCGAAAACGGCTGCGAATAGAAAAAAAATATTTAGGTACAACTTGTAGATAATTTTATGGCCTTTCAACTTTTCCTTGAAAGTTTTTCTCTAACATGTACCGTTTTTGAGATTTAAGTGAAAAATGAAAAAATGGACCCTTTCCCCCCCTCTCCCCACTCCGGGGCTCCTCCTAGTGTCCCGGGGTTTTAGTATGTTTATTACCTAGGGACTCTTGACATGTTTCCGAAGAAACATCTTACGTTACTAACTCACGCACTCTAGACCCCCCTTGGAGGGACTCATTCAATGGACTATTAGCATTTGTTTGAATATTGATTCGTATCTACACTTGTTACTTACGCGGTACTATCCCCGACGATATAATACATTTTCTAAATAGCCATATAATTTCTCCGGAAAATAAATATTTTTTTGACTTATATATACCTACTCGATTGTTCTAAAATCAGAGTAGAATTTTAATATTTTTAAGTGCCTTAATCCGAGACAGAAGTTTCTTTAAAGTAGCTATTATAGAACTAGGTGGCGCCACTATCGCCGGTGTCTGACCAAAAAATGGCCTTTAATTTGATTCAGTATTAAATATATTATGGAGTGGCTGTCGATTTAATATACTTATAGGGTGATCAATAAGAAAAGCCATAAGAAGAGCTCTCAAATCTGTACTTAGGAACCATATTGGCGTCGATTTTAGAATATAAACAATTTTTTTTTATAAATCTCATACATAATCGGGATTTGAACCTGGTTAAAATTCTGTGAGTAATCGCATGTCGTGTTGTAAAATTCTTTGCCGCGATTTTGACAGGGTTATGTACGAAATTTATAAAAAAAAATGCAGTTTTTATTAAATCTAAAATCGAGTTTCTTAGAACAGATTTCCCTATCTCTTATAGTTTGTGACTTCTTCCTACTGACCTATTTGAATTGATCACCCCGTACATTATCCTTTTTACGATTCTTATACAATCACAAATCAAATCATGTATGTCTGTGGTTACGATTATAAAACAGACGCTGTCCCAAGTAAATACTCAGGACAACACGCAAATTTCCTAATTTTTTTTTATTTTTAAGTTGTAGATCTTTTTATTAAAAAAAGAAGGAAACAGTAGTTACAGAGCGCGTTATAGTGCAGTAGCACTAGCAGTAACGGAGGTGCGACGACTTTGCGCGACAGCGGCAGCGGTACGTGTGTCTCGCTCACTCGTATGGCCACGCTCGGATCTCTCGCTCAACCGCTCGCCGCGCGACCAGCAGCGCAAAGTCGAGGCACGTCCAAATACGAGAACGTTCTTGACTGTACAGTCGCCATCAGACATGTAAGTACTGTAACGCCCAGTCAACAAGAGTCGTGTTCAGATATTTATGAACGCCTTATATGCTGCGATATATCTGATGGCGACTGTAACACTACTCATCCAATATTATATATTATTTACTAGTAACTAGGCACTAATACTATCTTTAGTATCAAATACTTTTAGCTTAGTCTTTTTAAATATCGATATAAAAAATCGGACGAACTGTAACAGCGAATTAATTCACTTCACTATCGCTCTTACAGTACAGATGTAATGAATAATAGTTTTCCATCGAATTTTGTCCGGTAACATCGATTCAATATTTCCATCTCAACCGTTTCACCGAAGTTGATAGAGAAAACATGCTGAAACGAACCTTTATTATTCACTACATCTATATTTCCTGTTTTACTATCGATACGAATATCAAACTTGTGCCAATAAAAAAAGCAATGTGAGTTTTAACATTTAGTCACACAAATTATAATAGACATTAGAGCAAATACAGGATGCCCTATAATTAAGGGAAAACCTCCTAACTGCCGAGACGGTCATTAGTCTGAAACAAGGTCCCAAACATTAAAAAAAAGTTCGATTATCTCGAACACCATGGGACGTACTATCGGTAGGTAGAAAAATGCCCATTAACTACAGAGCACCCTGTATACGAGTTTTGACCGCACAGTTCTTATCATTGTTCTCCAAGCACTAAATATAACAACAACAAGAAGGGAAAGCCCAACAAATTTGATCAAGGTTTCAATGAGTTCCAGTTTCATTGAACAAATTACTTGACCATAATCAATCTCTTAATTTGACAAAAAAAACGAAGGTCGATAGGTCAAGTCTCGTTAAGGCTGAATAGAGCAAACAATTCTCGTTCGTTGTAAATCCTGGTGTACCTACATTATTGCCAAATTAAGGGTGACATTTGCCGAAAATACAATGAGATAAAACAGCGCGGTGAAAACGCTCATATTTGGCCCATCAACGGTACTAAGGCATTTGAAAATGCATTATACATGAGAATAATTTAAAACAATTTAACCACACTAATATTTCGTGGACTATAAAAAAATAACGATTCACATTTAAATGTCGAAAAGTTAGGTTTTAGACTTTATCTTACACTATTTAGGTTCATAATTGAATAACTACAGTTGATTCCTAATTAGCGACAGGAAACTACTACACATACCCAATGTCATTAATCAGCTTATATGGTTTAAGTGAAGACTGTAGGTACAAAAAAATACCAATAAAAGTTAACCGTATCATTGTAAGATTTAAATAGGTAAAATTTGTTATTGCGACTATCAAATCACCGTCGCTAATTAAAAATACGATTTTAGAAGAATTTAGTACCGTTCAGAATAAGCATTCAAAAGCTATTTATTATCTAACTGCTGGACTATCTGATTAGACACTACTTTGGTGGCCAGGGAAGCATTTGGAATCAGAAACCGGTCCATATCCTTAATTAACAGGTTATCACCATCCGGTACACCGTACTTGAATGTAATTAGTTCTGGATGGCGTTTTTTCGCCGTTATCTTGACGATAGTCGACAATGGCCTTCGAGACAATACTTTATACAAGCCTCGCTTGTTAGGAATATCGCGCAAAACTATTAAATGCGACTCGGTAACAACAAGACATGAGTCATACATGTACCCATTTAGTAATACCTCTTGGCATAGGAAATTGTCGATAGCATTGTGCTCTTTAAGGAATGTATTGAGATCCACAGTCTCTTCCAACATATCGGAGTCGGTCAGGTCGCGTCTTGAATCTGAACGGGAATCGTCATCTTCGTCATTTATACTGAACACTGGAGGCACATTCCGGTACCTCTGTTCTTTCCTGTCGCTAGCTGACACGTGCCATTCCCCAGTGCCTCCTGTTGCGTTTGGATTGACGATGTACTCAATCAACTTGCCTTTCACTTCTTGGCTTTTCGCTTTCATTGCGGACGAAAGTTTACTGAACAACTGTATAGCTGGTGCATTATCCCTCGTCTTAGTTTGGTGTAACTCCACTCCATCGTTGTTGTTCTGCGGTGCACACACCAGGCACGAGGATGGGTTGTGTTCTTCCAAGCAATCAGTCATATGGGGGCCAAAGTAATCATGTATAGCCACAAACCCACCATCTAGCATAGAAACAAATTTGGTATTCCTCTTCAAGAATGATGCTACTACCATATGCGCATAACTGTCTTCCTCGGTTCTACCGGATCCAACAAAACATAGATGTTCACCGGCAGCCAGTGAGCCAGCGGCCAAGGCTTGTCTTTGTGCATTTAGCAAACCTTGCACAGCGGTGTTGAACGCATTCGGTTCTTGTAGCATGAGATTGCAGTCTAAATGGAATGCAGTGGACAAGTGGCCAGCATTATATTGCTCTGAGGGTCGGCAATCAACCAAGAAGTACTTGACACTGTCAGTGTCAGATGCATCTACTGTGGCACTTTCAATCAGTTCATGAACAGCTACAGGAAGACAGAGGGCTTGGGAATAAAGTTTAGAGTTAATCTCAAGGCCATTCGTTGAAAATAAAACATCTAACACATCATCTCGGAATGACACCGGCGTTTTCAATGAATAATAATGGGCCAATGAACAAAAATCAGAGACATCAGGTGCTTCCAGGTCTGCTGGCATTCTACTCAATGTTGCAACAATCTCAGACTTGTCTTCATTCTTCATTTGGAGCAGTTGCTCTCTGGAGTTTATTATCATAATCAAACACAGAAAGAAGATGAAGAAAGGATCAGATCTCTGGAAATATAAGTCCCACATGAAGAGAACAACTTCTAAACTACATGTTCCAGCAAACAGAGATCTCAGCCACGGTAAGCAGTACTGTTCCGGAGTTATCCTCTTTGTGTCCAAGAACGAACATAGCTCTGGATCATGGTACTGAAGAACTAGTCGCAGTATATGGAATGGCACACCATTTTTGGTACAGCCTTTTGGAATGTATAGATTTATAACCTTATCGAACAAATTATAAGTATCCGACCTGGGTAATTTTAAACTTAGTAATGGCAACAGAATCTCGATCCAACCATTGTTGGATGTATACTGAATGTTTTTGGACTTACAATAAAATGTTATTATCGATTCAATGTCTGAGATCACAGAGAGTTTATCATCATCATCATTTCCAAGACTTTTGACAAATTTCTTCACATCATCTCTGAGTTCCATTTGATTGGTCAAATCAAAAATCTCGTCAAACAGCAAAAGTTGATTGGTAGCATCTTGGCAATTCAGACATACTAGCCAAACATCAGGGCGCAGACTTTCTGGTATTTTTTTACCTTTTGTGAGCATGTTTATTTCGTGAGCCGAGCATCCGTCTAGAAGGGCTGACTCCAATTCAATCAACCTGAAAATGTAAAGTTTACTCATAACAATAACGTGTTTGATACACCTGTCGTCGCGCGACAGTGAACAGATAACACAGATGTCTTACATTAGACTACTTTCAGCCCTAAATCGAATAAGATAATGCTTGATTCACTGCTAATAAATGGAGCCATACAAAAATCTAGATATAATTCGTATACTTTAACAGTAATTAGCAAATGATCGTAAAATACTGCATTATTTCATAGCAACTTGCGTATATTTACCAAGTACTATCGTCTTCTTCCCCGGCCATTGTGATAGGCTCCCCGTTTGGTGTTAAACGATTGTCGGTGACTAATCACTAGAACTCTTAACGTAATTTGTACAGTGATTGTTGATTAGATATCACCAGAACTCACAAACAATTTTTCAGGATATTGCAATTCAACACAACACAATAATAAAATCAATGCTATGACAGAAACTGTCAGCTGTGTGTCATACGTAAAAATAATCAATTATTTTCTGCATGTTTTTTGCGCAAGAAATACGAACTCAAGGCTGGTAAAACAATGTCTTGAATTAGCTTAAATGTGTCAATGTCACTGTCACATGTGACTTAGTTTTGGTCCAAATCATAGAAGAAAACTTTTCTAAAAGATTTCTAAATATTTATTTACATTATTATCGCATATTTCACTCTCTAAAACATAGATTTTATAATTCAAGTAAAAACGTGTTATAAATATTGTATACTGATTTTTTTTTACCGTACGGACCATTTTTTTAAATTAGTTGATTTGTCAAATTAGTTTATCGGACCACTCAAATCTCTTGCTCAACTCAATTGTTTGTTTCGGTCGCGTCTTATATTACGAAACTCGGAATTTTGTAAATATTTAAAATATTATTTTCTCTGAACCATAGCAGTGAGTGACCGAGAAGTGATGGACATATAAAAATGAAGGAACTTCAGAACTTATTCCCTAATAAAGAGGGATTTATTATCTTTGCATTATACATAATATTGTTTGTATTCCAAGGTAAGTTTTTATAACATTCCATTATTTCATGCAGTTTTCCTGTCCTTATTAACTAGTTCTGGTCAAACTATAACGTTATCGAGTTACGAGCTTCCTTTCATAATAATTATACTTATCAGGAAATGAACATAGGCAGTTTCCAATTTCATGTTACATGAATGGTGTTTGTTTTTTTACGTTTCAGGTGTGTTTGTGACTGCATCAAAGAACGAGAATGGAGGCTACAATTACAATACAACACTGGTGGTGTTTTTAGCAGAACTCTTAAAACTGGTGGCTTCGGCTACACTCTACTCTTACAGACGGAAGTATGTATTATTTATATATAATATTATGAGTCAATCTCTGCTTGTTTTTGTTACGCCCACCTAACAGAAATCATATTGGTAATGTATTTTTTTTTATCCAGGCCACTTTTATGTGTTTAATAAGAAATTTACTTTGTTGTTTTTGAAAAATAATTTAAATACATTGGTAGCTATGGATAGATTTTTAAAGGATATTAGGCTTTATAATGTTAAAACATTTAATAGAAGTCAATGCATCTGAAGTCTAGTAAAATCTTAATTTAAATTTTTATTGACTTTTATTTCAATTTGCATTGGTCTAAATCTCAATTTAAAGAAATTGATACAAAGGTATCAATGGTTTCAGATCTCAATTATCAAGAGCAAAATTGATATTACTGGAAACCCATACAAAATCACTTGAGATAATAGGCATACTTTTCCCTTATGATTTTGATAATGTGCCAAAATAGGAATATGTGGACTGGCACTTTTATATAGTAGGTAGAGATGTGCCATTCTCAAGAACATTTCCCGTTTTTTATATGAAGAGAACATTCTCGAGAATATTTCCCATACAAAATGAGTAAAGTTTCCGGAAATTCTCAGAAATGGCACATCACTAGTAGGTAATCTGGGTGTGTGAGTATTTGTTCTGCTAATTCTGCTAATGAGCCTAAATTGATTACACTGTGTCTATTTATATATATAAGTTAGACAATACTGTTGTGGTAACCTTTTTGTATGGAGGTCCATACACAGCACAGCAGAATAATTGAGTTATGAAAATGCACTTACAATCAATATGCATGTTAAAATGGTAATGTTCTTTTCATGTATAATTCCATATGGTGCTCAATAAAGTGTTTTGTAAGTAAATCTTCAAGTACTCCCAATATTTGTTAATGCAAAACCAATCTTCAACTTTGAAGGGATTTTTGCTTGTCATAAGCAGCATCTAATATTAGTTAAAAATTTAGTTTCACTTTGAAGGCACAATCAGTTTGAGATTGGGTTTACTCTCTAATAGTATCTTTCAGTTTTGTTCTATAAGTAATTAGTTTTTCCTTAAGTTTAGTAGTAAAGCACTTAGTAGTTTATATGTTGATAAATCACATGCTTCTATTTTTTCACCCCATTTTACAAATTGGCTGTAGTCAAAAGCATGTAGAATAAAGTAAAACAACCATAGAATATAAATAGACATTTTAATGTAATTATTATGTTTTTCTCAACTGCACTGGGTTTGATATCATATTTACATTATTGTCTTAATTTCTATTCTTAATAAGATCCCTAATCTACTAAGAAACACCAAGAAATATAAACAGAAGACAGATATTGGTTGGTTGCTATTTCAAACACAGTCAATATTGTATTGTATGAAAAAAATCCATCCGAATTATTTTTAGCGGCCAAAAATCCGAAAATAGATATTAGACTGATATCGAAAAGATGTATCATTATTTTAAATTGCAAATATATCAAATATAATTATCATCACATATAAAACAAAGTGACTCCCTGCTGTCTGTCCCTATGTATGCTTAGATCTTTCAAAGGCAACGGATTTTTGATGCGGGGTGATAGAGCGATTCAAGAGGAAGGTATAATACATGCATAATATAGCATCTTTTCTTTATATTTTATAGCAATTTATAGCAACTTGTTTATTAACTTGTTTCAGTGACAAGCCGCACATATTCCGCGCAGTGGCGCAGAACTACAGGCTGCTGCTGCTTTACTTCATTCCGTCCCTGCTGTACTGCTTCTACAACAACCTGGCGTTCGTCAACCTGTCCCACTACGACCCGACTTCGTACTACATCCTCCTACAGTTCAGGGTCGTGTTGACTGCTATACTATTTCAGGTATTTTTATAAATATTGACACAAAGGTTAGTTACGAAAGAAACATTTAATGCGATCTACTACAATCTAAGCAGGACTTGTACCTGCGACCTCTACGTTTCCGGCGTATTGCTCTCCCAACTGAGCTATTAGATCGTTACGTCAATCACACCAAAACTTTCATTCCATAATTACCTAATTTTAAATTTTTATCGACCATCTCGATTTCGATGTTTATATAATGCAATTTAATGTATATGCAGCAGGATTTACAGTTGCCGCCCAATGTGAAACTTGTGATCACCAAAACCCCTATATAACCCTTAGTTACAGTGACAATGTAGTTGTAAAAAGATTATTGTAATTATTGTGGAATAACTATGATAAATCTTAACTAGCGAACGAACACCCGTGACTTTTATTTCCTCTTTTTTTATAATATATATTTTTATCCAAAAGTAATAGTTCCTAGTGACTAGTGAGTTCTCTTTGAAATGATCAGTGACATATAACTTTAAGTTCTACACTATAGACATGAATAGTCGATGAGAAAAACATTCACGCTCTACTGAAAAGGAATATCAGTGCGACAAGATCACGGGGTCTAATTATCACTGTATTTTCCTGTAAGTAACTGACACACCCCGAAAATACATATTAAATACCACATCACATCACACACACGCAAACACGGTAACATTTTTTTCTGCAATATGTTACGCAAGTCGGTACTGTTGGGTATCCAACCACGAAATGGCTGGAAAACAAAAAAAATCTTTCTCCATGAAGGTCTGTCCATTACCGTGTTGTAGCTAATGCAACATATTAACTAGGGTAATAAAGATCTGTATATTCTATTATATGTATTTTCCTAAATATTACAAACAATTGGCGTAAGGTAATTTATTATGACTTCAAGCAAGTATCCGTTCATCATCATCAACGTATTTAGTCCACTACTGGCCGCAGGCCTCTACCTTGACGCCGCTGAGCACAAATCACGGCTAATCCGACCTAGAGGTGTGCTGTTCTCGAGAACGGTTCTCGATTTGTATGAGAAATGTTCTCGATAACGTTCTTTCCCCATACAAATCAGGAAACGTTCTTGAGAACGGTACATCTCTAATATCTGACCTATTAAGCCCTTACCTATCTTCACTCCAATTAGCTTTACCTATATGGGTGAAGACCAAAAAGTTCACTGCCTTAACTCGTTTTATTAAAAATTGTATACATTTTTCCATTGTGCGACGACAAATTAACTATTAAATAATGTACCTTAAGGTACTGTTTTGAGGTGCATTATTGAGTCGTTAATTTTTGTCGCACAATGGAACTTTTCCAATTGCTTTTTTTCCAAGGCTAACTAAAATGTTCTGTTGAAACATTGATACAAGTTCTAATTAAATTAGTTAACAAACTTCTTGCAGCAAACTTCTTGGTCTTCCCTTATTTATAGTATTTCAATGGGATTGTTTCAGTGCCTATTCAAAAAGAAGCTAGCGCTTATGCAATGGGTGTCCCTCGCCATCCTCACTCTGGGCTGCATGCTCAAGAACTTCGACGCCGCCTCCGTCCAGTCCCGGAACGACACGGACCTCTGGTCGCAAGTATTCAACATCTACTTCCTCTCCATCAACTTCCAGAACTTCTGCTCCTGCCTGGCTGGCACATACAACGAATATCTCCTGAAAACGCAGGGCTCGAGCGTAGACATATTCCTACAAAACGTTTTCATGTATTTAGACTCTGTTATATGTAACTTCTTCATACTAATGTTTAAAGGAGAATTAGGCACGGTATTCGATGATTTCGAATCGATATCCAATATTATTGTGATTCTCATTATCGTTAATAGTGCCGTAGTCGGTATAGTGACTAGTTTCTTTTTGAAGAATCTCAATTCTATATTAAAGACATACGCTAGTGCTTTAGAATTGGTGATAACCGCTGTAGTGTGTTATTTATTGTTTAAAATACTTATCACTTGGGGAACTGTGATATCTATATGTCTAGTCAGCATAGCTGTGGGGATGTATTTCAAGAATCCCGTCAATAATGTTATCCCTGTCACTGATACTGGGAAGGACAGGGATAAAAAGGCTCTCCTTGAAGAGATCACGACGGAATGATTATTAGAGTGCTATAATTACATTATAATCTAGGTGTCTTTTTTAGAACACTCATTGGCCAGTGTGATAAAACGATCGATTTTTAAAAATGTGTCAGGTTATGTAAAACATACTCGTTTACATTTTTAGGGTTCCGTTGTCAAATCTTTAATGTCACAAGCTTTGTGTCTCAATAACTATCAAAGTTTTTTTATTTTATTACATTATATGCAATGGAAAATGTTAACAATCGTGTTTTGATTGAAATTGTAAATGAAAAGTACATGGAAATAACATTTGCATAGTTTGAACCGATATAATTATCCATATAATTTTCGTATAGGTACATGTTTTGTTTAAACCTTGGCTGCGGCAATTACGAGTTAACAAACCATTAACCATACAGGCTCCATATGACCTCTACCGCACTGAACGTGTAAAAGAAAAAAAAAAGAAAGTCACATAAAGATTTGTACCTGGTATCTTATAGTCCATTTACTGTATATTTTGAGATTGAAATCGAATTTTAATATATCGATGTACCCTTCAAATGTTTTCAATCTTAGTATCAAACGTGAGCGAAGTGAGCTATCTTGCGCATTCACTTGACATTCAAATGCTACGTGTTCAGTAGGTCTAGCATAACTATGGTTCGCGACTCATGTCGCGCGACATAGCATCAACCGTCACTCTCTCACTATACTGTACAGAAAGGGATAGGTAGCATATCTCGCGCGAGAAAGTCGCGTGTCAAAGTTTTGCTAGAGGTGCAGGTTAGAGATGTGCCGTTATCGAGAAAGTTTCCCTATTTGTATGGGCAGAGAACGTTCTTGAGAATATTTCCCATACAAAATGAGAAATTTCCGGAAATTCTCGGAAACGGCACGTCGTTATTAAAGGCAACATATCTAATTCCAGTCTAGCTTACGTTTAGTTATTTACCTATATAATGATGATCTGTACACAGTGACTTCCATGTCACTGCGGCGAAGGTATTTATTATTTTTAATATTTTTTTTAAATCTTTGGATTAACCCCATTTTTATGAAAATACTCAGTTCTTATCTACTTATACTAAAAAAGATTTATGACATCCTCATCCCAATGATTTAAACTTAGTACATTTATCAAAGTATTTTTAAACATTGTTTAATGTGGGGTTCCAATTTTGCCGAGGATATTGTCATGTTTTTTCAACGAATTAAATATCCATGGAAGCGACTGTGTACACATCTTTGTGTTTTTTCTTTGTTTTTCTGAAAGTTGTGTGCAGACTTGGTTGCACTTCCAGTCGGTGCCATCAGCCCTAAAGGGCTTTACCAACTTTAGTTTATACCTTAACTTGTAATTTTGGTTTGAATACGTATAGGTAGGTAGGTATATCACAAAAAAAAACAGTATTTTTGATGATCTTAAAAATCTCATATTTGCGTTAAGAAGTTCGAATAGATGTAAATATATGTTGTGTTTGTGTAACAACACTAACGAGTCCTCATCTACTTATTTTATTTAATCTAAAATATTTTGTTTTTTTGAATAATTAACAATGTCCATATATTTTTTTTTTTATTTTTTTTATAAATAAACACGTCATATGGTACAAGATAATCAAGCCATAATATTCATAATGTCAACATAATAATTAATAACTAAACTAATTACCATAGTCAAACCCGCTCGTTATCGTTTCCGGTGCGAAAGTGCCCATAATGCTCACGGCATTATCCCGCTGGATGGCTATGGACAGCCTCTGCACCAGAAACGATTCGGAGCGGGGGTTTTGATCATTGAATAATTTGCACGTGTTTACTACACGAAAAATAGTCAGGAAAAGAGTGGATTAAATGATACTGAGGTTATTATAGGAATTGACAGGTATTTAAACTGTTATTATAATGCGGTTGCGATTGGTTGCAAAATTGTTGCCATTTAAATCTTATAAATAGCGCCCTCTTGACAATCCTCATATATTTCTGGTCAGGCTTTATATTGAACATTAATTTATAATGAATTGCATCATTAACATTTTGAACGGCAAGCGGTGAAGCATTTCACCGTGCCCTTTAGGTACGCCGCAGCAAAAAAATCAAGAAGTGGTTCAAAATAAAGCTTAAAAAACATTTGTAGCTATGTGTACCCTTACCATGAGTTAACGTGACCGTACTCGCTAGACAGCATAAATGATTTGTATGGAGAATGGTACTTGCGCTAACGGTTACTTTGTAGAGCTACAATTCACCATACAAATCCTTTACGCAGGCGCTAGTGAGTACTCCCACTATAAATTCATGGTAAGGGTAGTGAATTACAAAGTTATAGGTTAGTCATTAAAATTTTGTCGCCACTAGACAACGTTGGCGTAAGTGGCTCAATTTTCCGATCCGATGCCATGATATGATAACCCCAAAAGGTTAAATTTTGTTTTAAATTACGTAAATGCGTTATAGGCTAATTAATTTTTGACTTGGTTAATCTGTATTAATTTATACAAGGCTTGTGCCAGTGTTAGTACTAATTCTGAAATCCAATACAATGTACATATTTTATGATGTAACGCGAAACTGAAGCAATAGTAAAACATATTAGATAGTTATTAGGTACTCTTGTTAGCTGAGGGTACAGAGGGAATAGCATCTCACAAAGGTACTTATATATTACAAATTGATCCACATGATTAGCTATAATAACTAGCTAGCTAATTGAATTCAAATCCCACTCCTAAGGTACTAAATTTCATATTTCTGAAATTAGGTAGATAATTTTAAGACCTGCCTTATCTTGGCAATAATTTACAGTTTTATTACTCTTTGACTTTATTACGATATAGAAGCGCAATATAGCTGAAAAATCTCGCTTATCTGTAGGTACGATAGTGCCTGAAGCATTGCCTTACCTATAGGTAAAACTAACCTATACAATTTACTGTTAAGCTGAGGCACGCTTATAGTAGTATACGTATGCAACCGTTACATAAAGAGAGGTCTTAAAACACGAGCGTGGTTTTATATCACCTAATTTGTTCCCTGATCGAATCAGGCTGATCCAATTGGGATGGCCAACCTAATTTCTCTATGTTAAGGATCTGATAATATATTTAATATATCGCCATCGTGCGCATCTTTGTTTTATATTGATTGACATTATCTGTGTGGTGAGCAAACACCGACCGAATCGTCTACTTGAAGCACTCAAAGTTGCTAGCAGTCAAGACAATTTGATTGGTAGCTATTATAGCGATAAGTTTTCATATATGAAAACAGTAAACTCCTTTCGAGCGAAAAATAGCAGGCCTAAGGTTACCATTCGGTATCTGTAATAGGCTAGTAGACCCAGTTTTGAAATATATTTTATCAATTGTTTTATCAATTGAAAATTAGAAATTTCATGGACAGTCAAAAACGCCGTCCGCCATTTTTGTCTTGCTAATCTGTGGCGTGACGTAGAATTACCTGTAAATATTCGAAATTTTACCGTCGTATAATGCCATTCCGCTCACTCCAAATCTCCAATATACTTTGACAGGAGATCGAGAGGGACGGCACTATTCAGTCGTCAAAGTCGACTTTCAGTTATCTTTACAGGACCGATGACGTCACTATCATAAGCGAAAATGGCGGACAGCGTTTTAACCATTTTAAAATACAGATTAAAAACCATATTTTCAAATTCAATTTTTTCAGCCATCTTTCACTTTTAAAAATTTAAAAATATATATTAAGGTTTCCTTTGCTAAATACTATATACTATACGCAATAAACATTAGTTTATTACAATCTGACATGAGTCAACTAGCCTATTTGTACTTGTAGCGATTAATTAGTATAGAAGAATATTGCCTTTTATAATTGTAAGACACTCGTATTTATTTGAGGCTAGGTTACAAGTTTGTTTACCAATTCAGGCTAATGCATATCAGTGCAGTTCAATTCGCGCTTCATTTTTATCTCTTAGACTGCCAATCATCATAGGTAAGTAAGCAGCGATGCCATTCTCGAGAACTTTCCACGAGTGTTAACGTTGTCGAGAAAATTTCCCATACAAAACGTTCTCAGTTTCCGGAAATTCTCGGAAACCGTACATCACTATTATGGGATGGCAGTGTTTTCCACACGCAAATGACAGCATTACAAGACGAAAAATATGTTGTCTTCGGTGTCAAAAAGTATCTGTTGGAACTACCGAATACGGTCACAGAGCGTAATTTTAAGGGTGTATTTCCACTGACGAGGAACTGATAGCAGCGAACCGTGTTTCACTATTCACAGAGGAATCGCGCGTGTGAGCATTATTGAAAAAGTTTGTACAAAATTGAAACACCAATTATTTTTTTCTATTTTGTTAACAATTTCCCTTGTGATTTCCAATACAATTTCAGATTATTTGTAATCAAGAAAGTATAACAGAACCTTAGTTATCAAGCATAGTAATAACAGTGATATAAAATCACTAAAATTGTAGGTAACAAAATTGGAAAATGAGTGTAAATTAATTTTGCTAAACTTTTTTGGAAATGCTCGTGTGCGTCAGCGGAACAGTAAGATTGGATCAAATCGCGGTCCGCTCAGAAGAGTTCCTCGTATGTTACTAAATATCAGTTTACTCAAAATTTGAATGTCCAGTTAAAATTAAAATGTACCAGCGAGTCAAGTTTTAAGTTCATTAGTAATAAGACAAGATTAAAATATTCTGTAGGGTAGGATTTCATTGTCTTGTTTTATAGACTTTTTAAATATGTTAATCCGTTTATTGATGCTTAAGGTGGATCGCTTCGTATCCTACGTTCTTATTTTTAAAACATTACCAAAGAAATCATGCTTTTGCAGTAAAGTGGCGGAATGCATGTCATAACTTGTGTTACCTGAAATATTTGCATTTTAAGCAGTAAAAGTATTTATGATTTAAACATGCATTTATTTAAAACCTTGTTAAGTACTTACCTAATAGTCATGCATTCTAAAGTTAGCGCAATTTATGTTGATATTATTTGATTTTATATAAATACATACCTACTTATAACTTAAAATATAAGATTAGGTGTTTTAACACTTACACGACCAACAACCCGCCTAGCGGGCGCGCGTAATTTTTGATTGGACCCGATCTTCGGGGCGACCTGTAACTGTGAACAAACTCGCCAGGTGGGTTCTGTGGGTTTCTAGGGTGAGTCAAGTTTTGTTTTGTCGTCAAAGCGTCAAAGGAATGCGAAGAAATCGATTCATCTTTAGCGAGGAACTACCCTAAGGTACCCAATTTGATTAATTTGAATGCTTAATGTAATGACTAATTCAGTATAATTTTATTTATGACATTATAAGCTCCTTTTATGTTACACGTTTGGTGATACGAGTATTTGAAAATAAAATGTGATAAATCCTCCGTGTTTTATTCAGGTTTACCTATAGACTTCATCAATCTTCTCGCTTACATAAGAGCAACCCAGTAGCGTAGCTACCGAAAGGCTAGGCGGTGCAGTGCCCTGGTTTGAGCCTTGAAACTAGTTAAACTGCACCCGAAGCCTCGTTTTTTTTTGCACAGGGGCCCTTGATCATCTAGTTATGCTGCTGGTGCTGCCAACCAGACGGTATGGAAGTATTAGGGTAGAGTTCCACAGAAGCTGAACTGGCGGAACGGATGTCTGATTCACGGACCGTGATATAAACCAATCACACTCTTTCTACCAGAGATGGGCATTATTCGAATAATATTTTATCCAAATAATTATTATAAATACAAATATTTTTTATTCGCGAATAATTCATTAATGACGAGTGATTAATTTGTTATCTTATTCGGATGAATCCACGAACAGTATTTAAGGTTTTTGTGACGAATTAATATTTCACGTTAGACACGACCTTCAGCAATGAAGATTTCGACTAAGAAGAAGTTTTGTTATTGTTATTCATCACAGTTGCCTAATTTTTATAAACCTATGGCGTCCTGGTATATTTTTTATAAATGGGCGAATTCAATGAAATAAGTGATACAGAATATAGTCACAAATAGTATTTCAGTTATCTTTAGTTTTTTTTTTTTTTGCTATAATAGTTAATAAGGTATTGCAATAAATAATTATTAGTGGCAAGTCATCCGACAAACAATTTATAATCAAATTTTCATAACAGTAATTATTCGCAAATAATTTGGGTATTTTTATTCGTCATTCGAATACAATTTGCTCATCTCTGGTTTTAACTGACGTAGAGTTAGAACACTGGTCGATAAATAGGTACACGGTCGGACGTCGCTCCGTCCGATAGAAAACCGCAAAGGGAGACATTATGGAAAAAGTATTAAAAAACTCCGACATAACCGACGCATAATTTATTTCATACTTATGTAATTATTAAATAGAATGTATGTTACAATAATGTACACTATAAACAATTTTTAGGAGGCATTAGAGTTCATCTACTAATAGAAATATTAGTGAATTACATTAGGTTCACATTTATTAAAATAATATGACATTGTAATTTGAAAAGTGTTGGCTTATTATGTATATTCACTGTGAGAAAAAAGGTCATTCAATCTACAAACAAACTTCTGCATTTGAGGATTGCATGTTAACCTATTGACCGCCAAGCGGTCTAGCAATTTACCGTGCCACTGACGCCAGAATAAAAAAAAAAGATGTGCCCCAAAATCAACAGGGATTGAAAAATACTTGTAGCGGTTAGAATTACAAAGTTATTGATCATTGAAACTTGGACGGCTGTGGCCGACGTGGCGTCAGGGGCACGATTTTTTGCTGACGGCCACAGCCGACTGTGGCGCTCAAAAGGTTGTACCTACTATTAAATTACCTCACTGTATGGATGAAGACCAAAAAGTTTACCACTTTAACTTGCTCAATTAAAGTTTGTATCAAGGTTTCCGTTGAGCGACGACAATTAACATCTAATAACGTACCTAATGTTCTATTCTAAGGTTAATATTGTATCGTTAATTTTTGTCGCACAACGGAACTTTTTCCTATCACATTTTTTTGGTTTTGTACGGCTAAGCCTATTCCGTCGAACTTTTTGGTCCTTACCGCTATAAAAAAATGGTTTCTTTTCTTTGTTTTAGGCAACCACATCACAGAAAATTATTTCACTTTCACAACTAATTATTTTCTTAAAGCGAATACACATACAATAATATTGTTTCGTTATTAATTCTAAAATCGAACGAACGAAACAAAACAAATGGGGCTTAGTGAACATTGAAATTACAATAAAACTTAGCTCTACTCCCTCAAACTATCCGACGTCTCTTTCACTCATACCCGAAAGTAAGAGGGATTGCACGATCAGGAATTTAAATCATTGGAACGCCTTAATTGCTCGTTTTAATAGTATTTTTTTAACGAAACGTGTTTTTGCCTCTATGTGGCCTGCGTGCGTTAAGTAGTTTGATTTAAGCTTTTTTTATACTACGACGGTGGCAAACAAGCATGCGGCCCACCTGATGTTAAGCAGTTACCGCCGCCTATGGACGCTTGCGACGCCAGGAACATCACAAGCATGACCCTTTAAGAACCTATTTACTCCCCTCTTAAAGAACCGCATACTGTGGGCCCCGGGCTAAGCTGTTTTAAAAGTAGTTACCTAAATTCTTCACTTTTTTACTACATCAGATAATAGAATTGAAGAGAGTAAATAATCGATATCTCCTTTCCTTTATATAACACATTGGTACCTACAAGAAATTCTTAGATAGCATTTCATAGTGTAAGCGTATACTCAAAACTAGGTATGTGCGTTAACTTATCATAGACGAAATAGAACAACTAATTAACTACGCGGCGGTGTACGGTAGCAGTCCCTGGTGAAAGCTCCATACGAGTTCAAAACATTTCGGGCCGTTCCTGACAATTTCACGTGAGTGTAAACCGCTTAATACAATAACTAACTTGTTTGAGTAGTCATATTTCGTCTATGGCATTAACCTTTAGTAACCCTTTTTTTCTATTTGATAACTCGAAGTCGTAATAAAGTGAAGATAAACCCTACATACGATAAATAAACGCTCGGTCGGTAGCTTTTACCTAAAGAGCTTGATTCGTTTTTTTTTTACTATTACAAGCTGGCATTCATAGGTTTAACTACTGACGCAGAAATGCTAAAGCATTGCCAGGAATACTGTTAGTACACTTTGAATTGAGGTTCACTCACTAAAACCTAAATAACAATATTAATATAGCTAGGCACTCGATGGATTTGAATATGTACAATCAAACGATTTGATTCGTGGCTCACTTACATTTTGTATATTCAATCGGAATCCTGACTGATTTTGATAAAATATTTGTGAATACCTACCTTATTTTCATTCACCATATTTTATTAATACCAGTTTTAGAGCAAATTCCGTCGATAGAGGCAAGAACGTCCTTAAAGCAACTTTAACACTACCTCTGCTCTCTTATACAGGACGTCCCAAGACTATGGGACATCAAGGGAAAGTACCTTAAATTTCGTAGATAGGATATTTTGCTGAAAGAAGACTATGTTATTTTGAAAAGTTAGTAATTCTGCATTTAAAGATTTTCTAAGAATTACTTGTTTAATTAATCGTCGTCGGCAATAAATAATTTTCTTGAAATTTGACTCACACATTTTACGTTGTTTCTTTCTTTTAAGATACTATGTTACTTAGGAAGAATTATTATTTTCTATCCATTCTTTCGATTGGCATCATAAAAAATGGGGGTGACTTTTTTTCACATTTAAGTCGGTTCAATTCCCAGGCGAAGCAAAGTAATTCTCAAAAAATCTATGCAGAATTACTAACTTTTAAAAATAACATAAAGTCTTCTTTCAACAAACTATCCTATCTACGATATTTAAAAGGTACTTTCCCTTGATGTCCCATAGTCTTGGAACACCCTGTATACACTAAATGGTGTATTTCATCGAGTAGAGGATAGGGCTACTTTTAAAAGTTTAGTTTCTATGATATCAAAGACGCACTTCATAGACGCGATTGTATTAAAATGTCAAAATATAACATATCGCCATTACTTAAATCAATCTGAGCAGTATAAACATTACTAAAACTGAAATAGTGATGTAACGTTCCCGAGAATTTCCAGAACCATTCTCCATTTTATGTAGGAAATTCTCTCTACACGTTTTCTCTTCATACAAAATTCTCGAGAACTCACATCGAGTGGAAAATAATATTGAATACCCAATAGTGCCGTATGCATGACATACTTGACTTAGTAAAAGCCTCACAATTCAAACCATTTCACTGTACATGTATTAGTATACGACATTACACCTTTTGTACATTCAACGTGGCGATGGCACCTACAGTTAAATCGGCTTGTACAGCAGAGTGGTGACGTATTTCTTCCGGTACCGATGGGTGGCCGACAGTACCATGACTCCATCCTTGATGGATAAGGCATATAGGTGGTTCAGCATGACGTGGTTGGGCTCTGGGAGGAGCGTTGGTTCACACTGGAAATGTTTTTTTTTTTGTATTTTTTTTATTTTAGGAAGCAGTAATAAAAGAAAAATTTAAATGCGTAACCTGGCGGATAAACACCGGGCATCGAATCCGGTATCTCAGGATTACCGGTATAACGTGTTAACCTCTCCACCACCCTAACGCCAGATAACCTTTCAAATTTTTCCTTATGCTTTATGTGTCGATCTTTGCATTGTTTATTTGAAAGGTTTGACACCTTAGCGACCTCTATGTGAATACGTTAATATTCACATCGTACCGCACTACTTTACTGCAGGGAACGAACAAACGAGAGAGAGCGCTGTTATTTATAAATTTATGAAACCCAATATGGTACCTACACTACATTTTTTTTACAGTAAACCATTGATACAAAGTTCAAAGCATAAAGAAAAATTTAAATAAGTAACTTGACGCTAAATTATACATAAACGGAAAAATAGAGTAATTACAATACACAAAGGGGAGAGAGAGAATATAAATAGGAAGAAGAGTCGTCGTTTCATCTAATTCATTCAGCAAGCGGGGTTATGAAGCAGTATTTAGTACCTTGATTCAGAAAATTCCTGCCCCATCATAAAAATTACTTAGCACGGGAAATGGAATCCGCGGAAGGGGCGCACCCAGTATAGTTGCCGGCAAACTTTTAGAACAAAAATGGCGGATGTGCGCATGCACATTTGTACGTAAATCGGCTACTGCGCGTCAAGGCTATGCTCAAGAAGTTTGCCGGCTACTGTAGTAAGTTTTCTTCACACAATAAGATGTCACAGTTAACGCATTCACTGCCAGGGAGCGTGGTCTAGGAACAAACTTGTATGACAGTGAACGCATATATTCATCGCTGGCAGTGAATGAGTCAAGTAGTAGCAATACTTACTGAAAGTGGTGTGTCTTTGTTTAATATAACTTGTAGAAGGTGAGGGGGCAGAATTGGGGGCCCAGATACTTTCTCCCACGGCTTCGCTTGCGGAATTTCCTGTAAGAACAAACAAATATTTAGGTATATCATCTATTCAGTTTTATCTCAATATTATTATTTTGTCATTGCATATTGAAATGATGTGCCCATGAAACATTTCCCATACAAAATGAGGAAAGTTTCCGGAAATTCCCGGAAACAGCATATCACTATGTATGTATGTAGTAGCATCTACTTTATCGAATATTTTTAACTATTCACTGTTTTTTTTATGCTTCAATCTCAAATAAAAGATTTTCTAGAACTGTCCTTTCAAATGTAACAGAAGTCATTAGTATGACTTAGATATTGCTATGTAACTATACCCATACAGAAACCAATAATTTAGTTAACTAACTATATAAATTGGAAGGTGCCTGATACTTGATCCATGTATAACTTTTTTTTTACCACATTCGGATATGAAGTATCCTAAATTCCTACCTATTTTTGAATGTCCCTGTAACAAAATTGCCTAAAATCCGTCCAGCAGTTTCAGTGTGATGAGCGGACAAAGAAAATGGTACCAACAGATGGCACTGTATGGAAAAATAATTTTCAATACAATTTTATAATGCTACAAAAGTATAAAATTTACCTGTGAATACTCAGTCTGGGCACCGCTTTGTATGCCTTCACTGTCTTTGGCCAACGCTTGGAACACTTCAAAGTCTGACAACTTCACTTTCACCAAGTTGTTTTTGGATCCCATTCCGTTGTCAACTAATTTCTGTGAACAAAATTAAATACTTCACACAAGCACAGAATTATCAGCAGACCAAACAATATGAGGTATGATGACAAGTTTTTTTTATGATATCATTCCATCCTTGGACGAAATGACTATATAAAAATAAATAAAATAAAATAAATATCGGACAACCTCACACAAATCGATCTAGTCCCAAATTAAGCTCAAGAAGGCTTGTGTTATGGGTACTAGACGACGATATACATATACGATATACTATATGGGACTAACTACACTGTTAATTTTCAACATTCATATGGAGTGCTGAAAATGCTCCATACAAATGGTGACCATACCATAACATCATCATCTAGTAAAAGTACCAATATCTGTATAAATAATACGCGATTTTGGCCATGAAAAAGTGTGTTTAAGTACATGGTTATTGATTGTCTCATTGAATTATGAGGATTCTTTTGGATTAAAAAAAAGAAAACTTTTAAATTGGCAAACTTTTGAAGTCTTATTATGTCAGTCCCTTTATTTTTTTTTGCTATTTTCTTTTTATTTCAATACATATTAAGCTATTTTTCTTCATGACTGTACTCCATACTAAAAAATTATTGATTCTAATAAGGATCTAATAGGTACTTAAGTTGCATCTCGCAATGGGCAATTTTTGTCAGATTTGATAATAATTGATGACTTGTATTATCAATGTACAGAACAGCAAGTAGGAATAACCCAATTAAATCCAAAATTAAAAAAGAGCACTGACATTGTAAATGATATACAATATCTGATATTTACGCAATAAAAGATTGTATCATGTTAAATGATAAGTAAATGACCTAAAAAAAAATTAAAAACGTTATTTAACAGTGACAAACACACTCACCACTGAGAGGTCATTTCGCCATTCTCCATCTACAAAATACTTGTACTGATGCTCCCCTTCTGGTAAATCTATGATAGTCACAAAGTCACCGTGACTTTTGACCATAGGAATTGTCTTCCAGTCCGTAAATGTCCCACTGATGAAAACCTACAAATTAAATTCTTGTGAAAACACATTATATTTTACATAGAAAACTACCATGAGTCTCATTTAAAATATCTACGAAACTGTATTTGACTTTTACAATTTGAGTAAACCCGTATCATAGATATTTTAGTATCACATCATATCATTAGATTAATAAATGAATAAATGTTAAATCTTTCTAATTAGTTAGTCATAGTAAAATGAGAAAAATAAATACACAACCAAAGGGCAACAGTTGTTATGGCTGTCTTAACCACATTAATTACAGTTATTAAAAAGTTAACGAACTGAATTCTGGACATTATATTGTACCTGTTTGCCTCCTCCTTCCCACCTAAATACGGTGGGCAGGACTTTGGATTCGTCCGTAGATTTACCACCGTCGGTCAAAGTATTCGATCGCTCGCGCATGGGACCGAACTCTTCCGCGCTCTCAGGTACGGCCTTGGTATAATAAGGTGCTCCATCCTCAATGTTATTGTCGTCATCTCTTCCGGTACGGTCATCGTCCACCTTTTTGTCAAACGTAAAAGCCTCGCCTTCTTTAGTCGGTGATGACGGCCCTGCTCCTGTTGGTTTCGCCGCAGCATCCTTATGCCATTCTTTGGCCTGATTACTCCCGGCATTCCCCATTATGTATCCAAAGTTATAACAAAATCAAAACTTACATTTGGTTAAATAAAGATGATTTTTTTATTTTAGATGCAATAAGTCGAAACGAAACGAAACTGTCAGTGTCAAACAAAATAAGAGAGATCCGTATTGACTAATCCATTTATGATTACACATGTGACACCAATTGTGTGTTTTGGACCAACACTTTTTTTGTTGAATTCGGCTGTTTGAGTTTTTATTATAAGCGTCGTAAACTGGTGCACTCTTGTATGTATCCAATATGTTAAACAATACAAAATATTATTCTATCCTTGTCGCTCTAATATTACACGACAGAGAGAGAAAAAATAATGAATTTTGACAGATCTTTTACGTTGATGAGCGATGGATCGCGCTTAACAAAAATCCATTTGATTTGGCAATAAGCTATTATCTTATCAATAAATTCTCGGCATTCGTATTATATTGACTGTGACTTGAAGAGCCGAGACGTGCTGACGTTATCGGTTTTCGTTGTCATAATACGCACGCTCGTCCACCCATTCGTACGCGCGGTCAAATATAATCACTTCGCTATCAATAACACTGCACAAAGTATTCAAACTTGATTAAATTTATGCAAATTCGGTCAACAAATCGATTGTTTATTCGCGTTAGCTCTTCATGCCGTGAAGAAACCGTCGGACTAGTCGCACAATCTACACTAATGGGAATTCGCTATTAAAAAGTATTAACAGCTAAATTTATAATGAGTGACGAAAAACAGCCACTTCTTACGGGGCCCATCATTGCTATCGAGCAAGCAGAGGTGCAGGGTCAGGCTGTGGAGTTAGACAGTGATGCTATTCTGCCCATCCGAGATGAGAAGCCGAAATCTGACTACTGTCCATCCTCGGAGCGACACCTGGAGCACCCGACGTCCAACTTCGACACCATGATCCACCTGCTTAAAGGCAATATTGGCACTGGGATCCTGGCTATGCCTGATGCCTTCAAGAATGCTGGCTTACTGTTTGGTAAGTTTTTTTCAGTTTTAGAAGTATGTGTGTCAATATAATTACTTTGTGTTTTTCAACCATATTCATAACATATTTAATGGAAATAAAATTGGCGGCTCTTTTTTTTTGTATAAAACATAATAAAGCGCCCAAATTAAAGTGTCTTCCTTTCAAATTACTTTTTACTTCCTCTTGTAATTCACAGGTTGGGAAACACATTTTTTTAATTAAAAGGGGAAATGATCTTTTATTGCAGGCGACTTGAATATCAATCTATTACCACATCAACAAGAGCTAGTATACGAATGTACTAATAGACAAAATTACCTTAATATGGCAAGCACACATGGAATTCTCCCAGGATTGCTAAAACCAACAAGGGAAAAAAATTGCCTTGATCATATTATGTTAAAAATTAATAAGAAACTGACATCAGCCTACACAGCCGTTTTAGACACATCAATAACTGACCATCGCACTACTGTGTTAGTGCTACATAACCTAATAATAAGAAATGCTCTATCAAAATTCACTGAGTTTGTTAATTACGAAAATGCTGCTACCAAATTATTAGAAAAAAACCTTGAATTTCTCTTATCCTGTAACGATCCCAACATAGTTATCGAACAACTGACTCACAAAATAAAAGAATCAATTGCCGAAAGTAAAATAGTGAAAGTTATACCTAGAAAATCTAGAACTATAAAACCCTGGATCACTCCGGGTATTCTGCGATGCATAAGGAACAGGGATAAAATGCAACTGAAACTCAGATCGGACCCGCGTAATGAGGTACTGGGAATTACATTTAGGAGGTATCGCAATTTTACTAACAATTTGATTAAAAACCTGAAACGTAATTACGACAGGGAACTATTAGAAAAGAGTACTAAAAACCCTAAGACCCTATGGAGTACGATTAAAACTATAACTAATTATAAAGTCAGCAAAAATAGTAACACAGACCTACTGAAATACAAATCGACCCCCCTTGAATCTGTCAACGAAACAAATGAATTCTTTAGTAACATTGGTAATAAACTTGCTGAAGATATTACTTCTAGACCCTCATCCAACTCACCTAAAACTTATTTTACACAGACCACTAACGCTCCTTGTTCATCTTTCGTTCTTCTGGAAACGGATCCCCAGGAAGTAACTAGTATTTTAATGTCACTAAAATCAAACAGTGCACCAGGCCACGACAATATACCGACTAACTTCCTTAAGAACTGCACACATGTAGTTGCCCCTATAATTAGTCATCTGGCAAATCTTTGCTTTACGCAAGGAGTTTTCCCTTTTTTACTTAAAAATCCATGGTTACGCCTGTCTCCAAGAGTGGGGATAAAACAGATCCAAATAATTATCGTCCAATCGCAGTCCTAACAGCTATTTCCAAAATATTAGAAAAACTAATAAACAAAAGATTAATTAACTTCTTAAACAAATTTAATATTTTGTCTGATTCACAATTTGGATTTAGGCAAGGCAAATCCACAGAAGATGCTGTTATAAAACTAACGTCATTAATTTGCAGAGAAGTGGACAAAGGAAGTAAATGCCTCGCTGTATTCCTAGATCTCAAAAAAGCTTTTGATACGGTTTCTATTCCTACTCTTGTGGACAAGCTTGAACGTATAGGAATCAGAGGTAGGCCCTTGGATCTGTTAAATGACTACCTCAGTAACCGAAACCAAAGTGTTAAGGTAGGCAATTATGTGAGCAAGGACTCTCAGATCTCATTTGGTGTACCACAAGGCAGTGTCCTTGGTCCAACACTTTTTCTAATTTATATAAACGATCTTACTAATATGCATATTCGAGATGGTCATGTTATATCATATGCCGATGACACAGTAGTCGTTTTTACTGGAAAAACTTGGGAGTCTGTACATAATACCGCTGAACTGGGTCTAAAAAGCATGCACTCGTGGTTATCATCAAATCTACTAACTCTAAACACAGATAAATCCAATTATATATGTTTCACTAAAATCAATAGCACACAACCATCTATTCATCATAGTCTCAAAATTCACCGCTGTAATCATACTTCCCATACCACAAACTGCACCTGTAAACAATTAAAAAAAGTAGAGTCTACGAAATACTTAGGAGTAATCATTGATCAGAGATTGTCTTGGCACCAGCACATAGAAAACATAAACAATAGAATACGAAAACTCACATGGATTTTTAAAATACTTAAACATATTAGTACTACTACCTTATTAAAACAAATTTACTTAGCTCTAGCACAATCTAGTATGACATACTGCATCTCAGTTTGGGGTGGAGCAGCTAAAACAAAATATCTAGAAGTGGAGAGAGGACAGCGATGTCTACTAAAAACCATGTTTTCCAAACCTTTCAGATTCCCAACTTTAGATCTTTACAATGAATGTCAGCTTCTGAGCATGCGTAAACTTTACATTGTATCACTGGTACTAAGGCTCCATAAAAATATATCTTTTGACCCTTCAATTGTCAATAAGCGAAGGATTTGTTCAGTTGTCCCGATCCCCTCCAGCAAATCAGTATTTGCAACCAGGCAGTTTGAAAGACAATCTGCACATCTATACAACAAAATAAACAAGGAAACACATATTTACAGATTAACATATCATACATGTAAAGAAATTGTGACTAAGTGGTTACTACAATTAAATTATTATGAAACAGAAGACCTACTCACTGGAAGTACATAGGAATAATTGTAAAATTAAAACTTGTAAAAAAAAAAAAGAAAAGAAATATGTATATATACTGTACCTAAGTAGAAATAACAATAATAATTATAACTGTTTTTACTGTGCAAGTTTAAGTTCTAATACTTGCACCAAATTCTAGCATAATATATTGTAATTGAAATAGTGTAGATATAAAGTTACATACTGTAGATATAAAGTACCATAGTTAAGCTACTTTAAATAAATGTACAAAATAAGTTTGTCCTAACACTAGTCTACGAATTATGTTTACAACTTCTGGAAGAGCGAGCCCTCCTGACACAGGTGTTTTACACCTACTAGGAGGCCTCACCACTCGTTATATTTTTGTATGTCCTATTGAACCAATAAAACTTATTTTATTTTATTTATTATTTTTTATAAAGATTGTAAAAGAATATTGAGTGACAAAACCTTTTTAAAAAAATACTGACAGAGAATGCCTTTTAGTTCATGCCATTTGATCTTAGAACACAGACATGTGTAGTATGCATGTTAATAGCACAGTGAACTGGTTAAGCAACCTATTTATCTAAACACTGACTAGTTTCGTACCTACAGACTCTCTGTTTATCAATGAACAAATATATGTGTGTGTATACTCTTTATAATATAAATATTTACTGTGGTCACACCACATTAGATTAAATACACTGTGGCATGTGCATTTATTTGAAGATAATTAATTTATCTTTTCACTAGAGTAATGAGAATTCATAACAAAATTCAATTAAGCCATTTCATTCCATCCCTCATTTGTATTTTTTTAATAAAAAAAATAGTCTTTAAAATAATCATATAAATGAAAAGTGTAATATTTTTAATTAAAAAAATCGTAATTAATTCAATAAAAATCACTATGATAACATACAGTTCAATTCACAAATTTATGAGCAAAAATTGGATCAACAATATGTGAAATTGCAATGATTATTAATGCTATAGAGGCATGTTCAGATATTTTTGATCACATATTTACTCATAAATTTAAGAACTCGACTGTACTTACCTACTCTACCTAGTTATTAACTATATAAAAATATATTTAGAGGTAAATAACATACTAATTTGTGAATTTTTACAATCAAGTGTCCACTTTGTTGCTTACCATAGGAGTGAGATTTGTTTGTATCTTTATACCAACAAATCTCACTCCTAAATATGTGAATGCATCCTTATGGTGACCAACAAAGTGGCTTTTGCTTAAAAACAGCACATTTGTTTACCAAATACTGCTATAACTTTTCTATAAAACAAAACAATGAGCGAAACTAAACCCAAGAAAAAAAAGTTTCTCTGTAAAATGAAATCCTTAATGGAGGTATTATTTTCATCTCATATCTTGGTATAACACAAATTTGAACTCTGCAGTATAGGCCCGGCCTTTTTTATCGCGTGATATAAAGCGAATTAAGTAGATACAGACAATTAAGCATGATGCATGCGATCTGTTATGAATGGTTTGAATTCATTCCTTTAAAAAAATAACTTTGGTGTAAGAGTTTCCAAATCAGACGCGCAATGTGTCTAACATGCTCACGACATTTCAAAACAGGTAGCATTTTTTGAGAGGACAATGAGAGCGACGACACTGGATGACAGGAGATGCGGTTGGCGAACTTTGCCGGCGGTCCTGGGTTCGAATCCCGGCAAGGACAAATGTTTGTGTGATGAACTCGAATATCTGTTCCTGGGTCATGGATGTAATCTAAAAATTTATTTAATTATGTGTATTGTTGTCTAGTATCCATAGTACAAGCTTTGCTTAGTGTGGGACTAGGCTGATTTGTGTAAGATTGTCCCTAAAAATGTATTTATTTATTTACATTTCACGCCGTATGCGCGCGAGCTTTCTAAAACAGGGCACCGACACCCCATACACTTTTGAATTTAAACGTGGTGCTAGGCAGTAATCCTTCAGACGTTATGTGGTGTTGCTATAGCCAGCTAAATAAGCCAAGATCTCACGATGAATGACTGGTAGTCCGCTTCTCTTCTAACCCTAGCTCTACACTACTGGCGAAGTTGGCTGAATTTAGGCGAGGCGAAGTTGGCCGAAATATGGGTTTTCGCAGCGAAGTGCCCCTCCACACTATCATATTCGCCCAACCTCGGCCAACTTCGCGAGTAGTGTGGAGCCGCCATTAGACTAGGGCCAGTGGCGGTTTTAGATTAGGGCGATCGGGCCGGCCGCCCGGGGCGCTAGGTCCTGAAAGACATTTCTTTAACCATCTCTAAGGCGGTTATCAACTTATCACACTGCCGCGACATCCCCCTGCGAAGTGCGAAGTACAGTTCTTTTAATTTGTACTGTAGAATCTTGATTAGTATATATAGAACCGCATGGTATAACACACTGACTCCGCGTCTCTGTGCGTTTTCTATTGCCGCCCGCACTTCGCAGCGGGAAGCGCCTAAGTAACACACAGGCTGCTTAAGGGCATATACAGCCATTATACAACTTAAATTAGATGTACAAAGGCTTTATGGGCGCTGTCAGTGTGATAACCGCCTGTCTGCTTAATACATTCAATATAACTCTACTATATCCTATGGTCTGCTCAGAAGTCGATGAATCTAGTTTTAAGCAAGTATTCCTAAATATTTATATAGAATCTTTTTATCTCGACCGATAGCTCAGTTGGGAGAGCAATACGCCGGAAACGTAGAGGTCGCAGGTTCGATTCCTGCTTAGATTGTAGTAGATCACATTCAATGTTTCTTTCGTAATTTACCTTTGTGTCAATATTTATAAAGTATTCCCAAGCCAGGCCCAAAAACTGGGGTTAAATGTATACTAATAAAACTGTCTGTTCCAGGTGTATTCGGAACTCTGTTCATGGGAGCAGTATGCACGCACTGCATGCATATGCTGGTGAGGTGCTCGCACGAGCTGTGCATCAGGAACGAGCGGCCGGCTCTCGGCTTCTCGGAGGTGGTGGAAGACGCCTTTACGTCTGGACCCGTGGCGCTCAGGCCGTATGCCAAGAAGATGAAGTGAGTCTTAAAAACATTTGTTGTCCCCATGATGCCCCGTGGCCATCATGATGCGTCTAAGTGCCCCGATAGTTCGCATTGTATAGGTACATAATTATGTTTATGCGATGATCGCATAAGCTATCAGGAACGAGAGGCCGGGTCTCGGCTTCTCGGAGGTAGTGGAAGACGCCTTTACGTTTGGACCCGTGGTGCTCAGGCCGTATGCCAAGAAGATGAAGTAAGTCTTAGAAACATTTGTTGTCCCCATGATGCCCCGAGGCCATCATGATGCGTCTAGGAGCCCTGATAGTTCGCATTGTATGTTATTGCGCTAGCTGTGTTTAGGAGCGGCCGGCGCTCAGTTTAACCGAGGTGGTGGGAGCCGTGGAAAATGGCTTTACGTCAGAACCTGTGGCCCTTCCGCCCTACGCCAAGTAGATGAACTTTGTAGAATCCTAGATTATGGTTTATCTGTTAGATATTTACGTTTAGAGGTCGCTAAATTATCAGAATCAGATGATGCCGTGCTCGCACGTGGTGGAATGGAAGATGTACATCCCGCATGTAGGCACGTGGTTTGAGCCTTCAGATAACATGCCGAGAAGATGAATTGACTCCCTTCCTTAAATTGCACTTCAATTATATAGTACTTTCCTTATTTTTTCCTCTACGCCGATTCCAAAACATCATTTAAAGAAATTGTTCATCATTAATTCTCTTCTTTTAACCAAACTTATGATAAATTATTATGTAGAGAGCTATTAAAGAGCTTTAATATGCATAAATGTATTAACTTGCTAAACCGGGCTTTCATGTTTATTTTATTAGTAACACGACACGTGTAAGCGTGCCATAGTTACATTCACGAAACCGTTTCCTATTACCTAAATACAAATAAGTAAGTAGGTACCGTACCCGAAAATAACAATGTACAATATGTAAACAAATACTTAAAAATCCAGGAACGTAACAAATATTTGCCTTCGCAGGGAACCGGCTTGTTTGATATTTAAACAGTAAAGTTCCCTTTTCCGTCTCATTATGTCGTCTGTAAAATTTTCCCCTGTTTAATTATTTAAGTACTTAACAAATAGCACAGTTAATTAAAGAACCGTTTGCGTTATATCTATTAAAACTATTGTCATAATAGAAGATGGTTTTAATGGAAAATACTGGCTTAGTGATTAGTATTTTACTATTATTTTGCCGTGCAGTATAAAGGCATTCATTTGGCCTAACAAGCGCCGGTCCGGCCCAGGGATAGTGGCGCTACAAACAGCTTTCCTATGGCAATAATGCGCATACGTCATATATTTGCATTATTAAATGGCAATAGGAATTGTCATTTACCAAATTCAAAACATTGTTTACCGGAATGCTGCTCAATCCTTCGTTCTTCTTGCGCAATAAATACTGAATCCTGTTGAAAAAACTTGACTCATCACTGTGGATAGTTTCGGCTTTATTATGCAAATTACTTGAGCGGAATATTTTAGTCCTGTTTCCTCTTTGTTTACATCAACTACTTTCAACGTCAGTTACAAAAACAGTGTCGTTGCCAGTAAAATAAATTAGTACCACTAAAAATCCACACTATGGAAAACCCCCTGTTGGACTATAAGCCATTAATTTGATATGGTTACTTTCTGCAATTAATGTCCATGAGTTGAGTAGTCAGCTTAGTAATAGAAGCAGTATACGATCGTGGTTAGAGTATTTGGATTGATGTTAATGTGGAATGTTATCTGGAGATTTATCTCAAGTGTTTTAGTGTCGGTTTGTTGGTACTTACTTATGCCGCCATATAGACTGCACAGCCCAACCCATTAAGTATAACCTGTTCTGTCTGTTTCCCGTTTATATAAAATACGAAAATGAATGCCTACACCTTTTTAAACTAGTGGGTTTACCCTTATTTTATAGACAAAAATTTCATCGAATTTTCATTTAAATTAAATTTCTTTTCATCGAAAAAAAATCTGAAACTATAAAACATTTCTGAATGTTACACAAACCTGACCTAGCTTAATCTATAGGTTGACATTTTCAATATGTCTTGACTGACTGCCGAGGTAAAATTTGTCGCATTCGGTGAAATGTTTTTTTTATCTCACAAACTTGTGACTGTGAGCTGTATACCTCGCGAGTTTGTTTCGAAATTACTGAAATTTGACATAAGTAGTTTCAACCCCCATATCTCCGCCATTACAAAATATATATTTATGATTTATAATTTTGTAAGTAGGTAGGTTCCATAAGTGTATATAGAATATACAAAATTTCATGAGAATCGGTTGAGAAATGTGGCCCGTAGGCGAGAACAACCAGAAATCCGAACATCCGTACATACGAAAGAAATTTTGGCGAAGCTGAAACAGAGAAGCCTCGCTCGCTCTGTCGATAAATGAAATACTGATAAGATTTATACTCCGAGCGGGATTCCAATTTACTTCTCTAACGGCTATCTGGGCCAACAATCAACATGGCGACTGGGCAACTAGGCTACCGAAACTAATTGCTGGAACATCAACATTTCTAACCAGACCCTTATTCCTTCGTCAAGGCTTGATTTTTTTTAATTTTTTATTAGTTAGTAAATAATCTAAGCCTTTAATACAAAGATCAAAGCTTAAAGAAAAATTGAAAAAGGAGCCACCTGGGGGAAGAGACCGAGCCTTCACAAATCTTGAACCCGGTCGAACCCGGTACCTCTGGATTGCCGGTCCAGCGCGTTAACCATTTCGCTTCCCTAGCTCTAGAAATCCCGGTACCTCTGGCAATCCAGAGGTACCGGGTTCGATTCCCGGTCTCTTCCACCAGGTGGCTCCTTTTTCAATTTTTCTTCAAGCTTTGATCTTTGTATTAAAAGGCTTAAATAAAAAATTGTGGTGTACCCACATTCAAATAAAATGAGACATTACCAGTTTCATAAATTTATAAAAAAAGTAAATAATAATCCTTCGGATATGCTAACAACTGTTTACTGGTTTAACAAACTTTTTCATAAATATTCGTACCTATTATAAAGCGTTACTAAAGCATTGGTTTTATATTTTACATAGAAAACTACCGTGAGTCTCGGACATATTAAAATATTTACAAGACGATATTCGACATCTACGACGTGATCGTTTTGTGGGTATTTTAACATTGATTTTATACTGTACCGATTTTAGAGCGCACTACCTCCTGAAAGGCCGGCAACGCACTTGTGACTCCTCTAGTGTAACAGGTGTCTATGGGCGACGGTAATCGCTTTCCATCAGGCGATCCGTTTGCTCGTTTGCCCCTATAAAAAAAACCTTAAGACATTAGTGCCAGATTATAACTAAACAGTTCTTCAAATTCGATTTAACTTCTTCATACAACCGCATCGAGCTTGATTGAGTTTACCAGTCCCAAATATTGGTTTACAAAGATTTGTGAGAGTCTGATTGAACCAACAGCAAACTTTTCCACGCCAATCCATTTATTTACACACGATATGATTTGGGTGAATCGTCTGTACCTAACACATCACGTCTGGTATCAGTAATTAATACCCAGACACATATCGCTTACATACCAGACCACGGACATTATGAATATTTCTATGTGAATATATAGGTCATTTATTAAAATGGGAATTGCCATAAAAACATTACCGCACTTCAATTTAATTTAATTTAATTTCCGTCTCAAACAAAATAAACGGATATTTAAAAGAAAATTGAAAAAGCATTTACTAGATACACTGCCGTAATCTTTAAAAAATTGATACAGATTTTTATAAATTGTACTTTTAGTTAGTTAGGTATTGAAAAGTCTTCCTGTAGACAAACTGTCATAACAGTTTCGCAGGGCTTTAGATTATATGTAATCTTTGTTGTAAAATTAATAAATAAATAAAATAATAAATAATACAAACGTACATAATATCGGGTCTTCCAAAAAAAACCGAATTCCTGTTTCTTCCAGAACTTGACGTTCTTGGATTAATCTTACCCAAAATCGATAACATTTTCAATGTGAACAATTTTACCCAAAATAGATAAAATTTTCAATGTGAACAATACAAAAAGTGTCCTTAACTTGCCCGTTCCATTACGTCACGTTTAAATGTGAACCTTTTTTTTATTTGCACGAGCGTTACGTAGTGGAAACTAAAATTTCCATACAAATTTCGGGACACTTTCTGTTATTCTTCACATTGAAAATGCTATCGATTCTGAGTAGGATGAACCCAAAAACGTCATGTTCTGGAAGAAACAAGGATTAGGGTTTTTTTGGAAAACGTTCAAATATGACCGTTAATACAAACCTATAAAATAAACCCGGACCCGGGTATGTCCATAAACTACGGCCATGTAAAGCGCATACCACCTGCGTGGCATTGTGGAAGGCCTAGGTGATAGATTGAGAGCTTGTCGCTATCGCCAGACACTGCATCCGAACTCTCTCCCGGTCGTAGCGGTTCTCCGTTCCATCGGAATACAGAGAGGTAGGACGAGAGAGTGCACCTGCGTTTGCGCGTACGTTTGTGTACTTTAATATTTCCTGCGCACTTGACTGCTTCCGTGAAATGGACTCCGATTTCGGCATTAAGTCCAGGGGCGATGGGTTGAGGTAGAGAGGTCCGGTTTGATGCAAGCCGGGCTTTGTCTGATACCTGCACGCTGGCGGCTCTGGGGGTGCAGTATGCACCGTGGTCGCTTTTGCTTTGCACTGGGGTGACAAAGTGGATTCGGCAGCACTCAGAGCGACAAAGCAGCCCTATTTAGGGAGGCACTGCTTTCCCCGCTCAGCCGGGGAGGGGGCTAGAAAAGGTGCCCTAAAAAAATGCTCACCCTTTTCCAAGAGGAAGGTAGTAACCGCGGCTGCCTCCGCATCTTTTTAATACGTGGTCGACGCTTCAAAAGTAAAATTATTAACACTTCTGAAATGACTTTTGGCGCGTGGAACGTCAGGACGCTCCTTGACCGGGTTGGAAATGCCTGTCCCGAAAGAAAGACCGCCATAGTAGCTCGAGAACTCGGCCGATATAATGTGGATGTGGCCGCTATCAGCGAGACACACCTTGCCGACGAAGGAGAGCTGGTGGAAAATGGGGGAGGATATACCTTTTTCTGGAAAGGTACAGACTCTTCTGAACCCAGACGGTCAGGTGTTGGATTCGCGGTCAAGAATTGTCTAATTATGCGTCTGCAAGAGTGTCCTGTGCATATTTCGGACCGAGTTACCACATTGCGCCTTCACCTTGATAATGATAACTTCCTTAATGTCATCAGTGTCTACGCTCCTACGCTAGACAAGCCTGATGACGTTAAGGAAAGGTTTTATGCTGAACTGGAACAATGTCTCGATGGCATACGCCCCAGGGAGCAGATCCTTATTCTGGGAGATTTCAATGCCAGAGTTGGACGTGACTTTGAAGCTTGGCCTAAAGTCTTGGGTAGACACGGAGTCGGAAACATGAACAGTAATGGTCAGCTGCTGCTTAGTTTATGTGCGCAATTCGATCTCGCGGTCACAAATACGATGTTTCGACTACCCGCCAAGCACAAGACGACGTGGATGCACCCAAGGTCCAAGCACTGGCATTTGATAGATTATGCCATCGTACGACAAAGAGACGTTTCCCAGGTCCAAATTACCCGCGTCATGCGCGGTGCCCACTGTTGGACGGATCATCGGCTTGTTGTCACTAAACTGCGACTCCGCCTTCATCGCCCTAGTCGATCCGGGAAGACAAAGTCGACGTGCTTAAACGTGGATAGGCTTAGTGATTTAGGGACGAGAAAGGAATATGCTGAAGCCTTGTCTGGTGCGCTGTCGTCGCAGACTGACGAGAGTCGTGATGTCGATGCAGCCTGGAACCTTCTGTCTTCTCACATCCTGGACACTGCTAAATTGACCCTAGGTCCAGCTGTCCGAGGAAACGAGGACTGGTTTGATGAGAACGACGGAGCTCTAACGGAAGCATTGCACAAACACAGACGTCTACTGCGGGGACACAGGACTACTGCTCAACATGGTCGAAGTATAACCGAGATTAAGCAAAGTGATCTGAAGCTGAGACGACTTACTCGGGAAACTAAAGAAAGATGGTGGCAAGACAAAGCTCGGAGCATGCAGTGGCTCGCGGACACGAACCAGATCGGGGAGTTTTATAAGGAGGTAAGAAAGCTGATCGGTAGTAGTTCTCTTGCAAAGGTACCACTCAGGTCAGTCGGCGGTGAGTACTTGCTAAAAAGTAGAGAGGATGTACTCAAGAGATGGGCAGAGCACTTTAACTCTCTGCTCAACGTAGACAGAACAGCGGACCTACCACATATTAACTCAATGCCTCAACTCTCAATAGTGACTGAGCTGGACGAACCCCTGTCTCGTGAAGAGGTCGTGCTTGCCATCAAGCAACAACAGAACAAGCGCGCGGTCGGCATTGACTTTATACCAGGTGAGCTGCTGAAATACGGTGGCGACGAGTTGCACTCATCCGTGTGGTCACTATTTGTTTATATGTGGGAGGAGGAACATGTCCCGAAAAGTTTTAAAATGTCTCGCATTAGGGCCCTCTACAAGAACAAAGGTGACCGTGCAGATTGTAATTCTTATCGTGGTATTTCGCTTTTAACAGCCCCCGGAAAAGTCTTTGCCAGGGTGCTTCTAAACCGCCTCATGAAACTTTCCGAGGAAATTTTGCCTGAAACACAGTTCGGCTTCCGACCAGACCGGGGAACCTGCGAGGCAATCTTTTCATTGCGTCAACTGCAAGAGAAAAGCAGAGAACAAGTTCAAAATTTGTACTTCTGCTTCATTGACCTTGAGAAGGCATTTGACAGTGTTCCCCGTGAAGCCCTGTGGATGGTGCTAGCAAAGTTAGGATGCACAGAAAAATTCATTCGTCTAGTGAGACTCTTGCATGACGACATGGAATGCTGCGTCGCTGTAGGTGTCGATGAGTCGAGCTTTTTCCCCGTCACCTGTGGGGTAAAGCAAGGGTGCGTAATAGCACCTACACTCTTCGCTCTATACTTCGCAGTAGTTGTCCGTGAAGTATTGCAAAGTCAGGAATCACCGATAGGAATTCGCATCCGCTTTCGCACCGACGGTAACCTCTTCAACCTAGCTAGGTTCAAGGCACGCACTAAAGTGTCGTACGCAGTGGTCTCCGAGATCATGTATGCGGACGACCTATGTTTTCTCTCGGAATCCCCAGGTGACCTTCAACGGCTTGTCACCGACTTCCACAGGTCTTGCTGCAAGTTTGGCCTAAAGGTCAGTGTGAAGAAGACAGAAGTCATGTCTCTGGACACACACGGTCGGCAAACACTGACAGTCAAGCTTGGCGAAGATTTGTTGAGGCAAGTCGACAAGTTTCGTTACCTGGGTAGCACGGTAACATCTTCGTGTGACCTTGATGCGGAGATCAACAGCAGGATCGGTGCTGCTGCTGCAGCATTCGGTAAGCTGGATGCCAAGGTCTTCCGATCGCATGACCTGAAGCTGGCTACAAAGATCTCCATATACATGGCGGTGGTTTTACCCAACATATTGTACTCTTCTGAAACGTGGACCGTATATCGTCGTCATATTCGCACACTAGACCGATTCCACCTTAAGTGCCTCCGTAAGATCTTAAAGATCAGCTGGTCCGACCGAGTACGGAACACCGAAGTTTTGCGGAGAGCCAACGTGGGTGGAATCGAAGTCTACCTCATGCGGCGACAGTTGCGCTGGAGCGGTCACGTTTCGAGGATGGCGAAGGGTCGGGTGGCTAAACACATCTTTTACTCTGAGTTGGAGGAAGGCAAGCGAAAGCAAGGCGGGCAACTTCTCAGGTATAAGGATGTGCTTAAGCGCCACATGAAGAGTTGCGATATCGAGCCACTACAGTGGGAGATGCAGGCCGCTAACCGCCCTGAGTGGAGATCTTTGGTCAAGAAACACACCAGTGTTTTTGAATCCCGTCGACGTACTGAACTCGACGACAAGAGGGATGAGCTGAAAGCCCGACCACCAGCGGTGATCAGCTTTAATTATAATAATGGTGTTCTCTCGTGCCCGTTGTGCTCACGGGGCTTTAAAAACAAGATCGGCTACGTTAGCCACATGAGAGCACACGAACGCCAATAGAGGAGTTGAAGCAGTCGCCGTGGCCGAAAACGGTCAGGATAGATATATATAAAATAAAGTTAGCCGTTACCTAAAGATACTTCTTGGAACAGGGCCTATAATGTGAACGCTGGCGCCTAATACCGGTCCGTTATAGATTAATTACGCTCCAATAATTCGTTCTAAAGCTATTACCTTTTTATTTACCGCTAATCTGTTTATTAGGATGATTAGGTACGGTTGTATAAATAAAATAAATCAAGTGATTGTTTAGATACCGCTATTTGGTTTAACCTCCTTAGTTCCAATGTCCTACACAATATACCTAGTATATTAACTTCAATAATTAAAACAGTTAACTTTCTGCCTATTTACCAAGGCTTAAATCAAACTGACAAATTATGTATGCAGGTAGTTAGGAAGTTTATAGGATCCATGTATGTAGTTGCTTCTTAACCAAACCCCATAATACGGTATCTGATGACAGCTCAAATCAGCTGCTCTTTATGAAATGTCAAAAAGTATGAAGATACTGGCTTGTGACGTCACAAAAATCAACCGTCAAAACGCGTCTTATTTTTAGTTTTTATTCAATTATAAATAGTATAATGTCCAAAAGTTATTGGTAGTTTATTTGATTCCGTGTATTTTTGAATGAGTGTTTAGTGGTTTCAATGATACAATCTATTTTCACTATTGTCGTACAGCGTATTGTTTTGATATTCGGAAAAAAACTATCTATACCTAACGCGTGATAAGACGGTGTTTGACTGAAAGGTCACATTTAAATACCCACCACATTATCACGAGTGTCCCAGTATCTAGTTTTATATCAAATTATTGTTGTTTACACAATTGATTAGGCGAAATGTTTACACACACGTCCGATAAGTAATCGCAGAGACTAATATTGGTTACCGGGACACGCTCAGAAAGTTTCCACGCTATGTGGGTCATGTCTAACGGAACAGAAGTGCGGAAGTGCAGTCGAGTTCATTTACATCTAATCTACACACTTACGAGAACAAAAATATCTGAACATGACCCTATTGTCAGGAGCATAAAATCGTGTTCAGATATTATTGTTCTCGTAAGTGTGTAGATGTAAATGAACTCGACTGTACAAGTTCCAGTAACCATAAGCACAACTGTAATACGCGACTTTTTCTCGCGCGAGATATATTACCTATCTCTTTCTTCGCTGCACTGTGAGAAAGTGAGGGGCGAGGTTATGTCAAACGACAAGAGTCGCGAAGTGTAGTTGTTCTAGACGGGCCGTTTCTAGATTGAGTATAACTAATTAAAAGTAGGAACGGAATATTAAATATAAAATACTAGCTGCGCCTACGGGAACACTAAATTTTTTAGGGATAAAAATAGCCTGTGTGTAATCCAGGGTGTCAGATACCTTCATACATAATTTAATCAAAATCCAGCCGTTTGAGCGTGAAGAGGTAACAAACATACTAATACACTCACAAACTTTCGTCTTTATAATTTTAGTTGGACTAAATGGTGCCCGCAACTTTTTTATTTGCTGTAGTCTGCTAAATAAAATGCATTCATAACCACCTTTGTATGTCCGGCTATCCCTGTAGCAAGATTTATTAAAATCCATCCACA